>JAVJIF010002787.1:0-177638 GCA_038442645.1 Agave tequilana
CCCCCCCCCCCCCCCCCCCCCCCCACCACCTCCTCATTTTGACTCATCAGACTGAGAATCATATCCAAACCCAACATTAAAATCATCCCCAAAACCAAGATAGTTTCTTCAGAAGTGCATGGGTATTAAAAAAAATAAAAATTTTACATGGAACAGTTCAAAACTCATAGAAATAGGATAAAAGTTATCGACGACATATGACTTGCTACATTAACAGGTAAGATATCCATAAGCTGTCCATTTTAGGTACTTAAATATTGATGGTCCTTTTCTGACTGCTACTTCAAAAATGATAAGCATAAACATGCAGAACATATTGAACGGATTTGTTGTAAAGAGGATTCATCCTTTAGGGGAAAGATGATATGATTTATCAAGTTCATCTTTTAGGTACAAATTAAGCCCAGAGTGATACTGAATGCCATTCCCATTCTTACAAGAATGCAGCAAGACTATATGGTAAAAAATTTAATTCCAAGCCTCATCATTGGATTTGAGGGGAGGGGGCTCAAAATGCAGTCAATGGGCTCGTGGCAAAAATCCATTTGTAATATCCTTAAGTGAGGCAATTAGTTTTGGTTTTAAGTAAACTTTGCTTAACAATGTGTCAGTTTTAGAAAAATCCGATGAAGAAACCTTTAAAGAGTCAACATTATGATTTATGAAGCCATCTGATGCATGTGAAAGTATGCACTAACATATGATTAATGTGCACTAACATATGATTAATGAACATGTAGGACTATCACTAATGCATACTAATGAATGTGTAGAAGGATTAACCAATTGGACTAGCTCCGTCAAAGTAAAATTATTATTGGCACAATTTCATCTTGTTTCGGAAATGTGAATATAAAGGATCAGGCTGTTTTCTTTTATGATTAACCAATTACTAATAACTGGGGAACTAAAATGTGGTGTTGTGTTTGTGACATTAAAAAGATCCTAGGAGGTGTGTTTACACAGCTGAAACCAATGTTTGAATCTTTGTATCTGTATGCCTATCGGCTAGTCCAATTAGTTATCAACGCCAACAGTCAGTTTTGAGTGTTTCAGTTGGTTTCAGATTGGGGTAGCTTTTTTGATGTATTGTTTTTAAAAATTTAAAATTAACTCAAACTTTGTAAAAAAATTAGAAAACTAGAAATATTTTATTAGGTGTAAAGGCCCAAAAATTGAGATGATTGGCTGGACTGGAACCATATTGACTAAAAAGGATTAACTCTATTTTAAGTCATGGGTCCAACAAATTTAACCATCTATTAATCTTACTGTCTTTCCAATATATGACTAAATCCCTGACCTTATATCTTTGCGATAAGAAAACCACTTGAACATGGATAGATGTGAGACACTCCTAACTAATCTCTTCCTTAGTTCGGATCCAATAGAGCCTACCCACAAATTAATGGTGGATGGAAATAATATCCCAACAAACATTTCCTAGATGAACCAAGTTGCACTAATCCTTGACGCGACAACATATACACACTCTAAGGGAACTCTAACATGTGTTAGAACAAGTCATACCTCACTTCCAAGTACGACAACTACGTGCGCTTCACCTTAACTTCTAACCCATGCATTCTTGCTGGCAAAGTTACAAAGCAACACAAGCATCCGTAATTGAGGCCTATCAAACCAGGGGCTCTAATACCACTTGTTTGGTGCAAAAGCCCACAAACAGAGAATTTGGCTATAAGCTTGGATCCCACTGCCTCAAGGATTAACCCTATTTGCATCATGTATCCATCTTAATCTCTTCCTAATATGCGACTAAATCCCAACCTCATGTCTTTGTCATATCAAACTGATGGGGGCATCACACTGATTCCTCTAAGCACAAATCAGCATCATCGCTGTCGTATTACATCGGCACCACTTTGACTTTGGTTTTGGGCCCTAACTGTTTATGAATTAGTTTACTTATTGGAGGATCGTGTAGTCCGTATTTTACAGTTGTCGTTGTTTTTCGTTTGAGTCCAATCGGATTCTGTTTGAGTCAGTCTGTGGAATCCTGATTAGACTTAGTTGGTCGAGTCTTCTTTTATTTTGTAGTGTTTTATTGAGTTTAGATTATTTAGTACCACATTGGATATGTGGAAAAACTCTTCTTTATAAGAGTCTATTTAAAAAACTAAATTCTGTGAATAAAGTAATGAATATTTGAATATAAACTTTGCCTTGTGTTTTGAATTGACCTGTTTTGATAGAGTCAACCAGTGGTGAAGCCAAGATCCGGGTTGCGACCTATGATCTCTATTTGGTTCTTGATCCCACATTAATTTGATATCATAGCCGAATTCCTACTCATTTCTCTTCCACAAAATCCAAAAAAAAGGAAAAAAATCAAAATTCATTATTGTTCAGCTGTCCTCTTCCCCAAGAAGATAGCAAACCTAACCGTAGAATCCTCACCACCTCCACTGCCTTCCTGCGTCACCAGGGCCCTCTGACCCCACCACCGCCCCACCCGAATCTCCTCGATTCACCATAACTCCTCTGCGAACATCTCCTACCACCCCCACGCCACCGCAACTGTCCCAAACACCACTGTGATGCCCAGATTCGTCGCCTTCCTGCGTTGTCAGGGCCTTCCGACGTCACCACTGAAGTCACCTTTGTCGTCTTCTTCCTCGTCGAGTTCCAGCAAACCCATCGCCTCCACGAGTCTCCTCCGAGTCTTCTTCCTTTCTGCCATCAAGTCCTCCTTGCTGGCCTTCACCGACAACTCCTCACATCCGAAGAAGTCTTCGACATCCCGAGCCTCCAACCGCCGCCGATCCTCGCCGAGTTCCGCATATCGCCGTTGATTCGAAGAAGTCATTGACATCACCGCCTCGTCGCCCTCCGCATATCGCCATCAACCGTCGCCTGCTTTGCTCCGCCGCCACTAGAAAGGGCTGCAAACACTAGCTGGGTGTGATCGAGAGGAGGGAGAGAATTGGGTGTTGGGTTAATTTTCTCTCAAGCCCGATTGTTATAAACCCAATCAAATATTGGGTTGAGCCAGTCGGGTCCCTCAACCCCGACCAGACCTGGCCCGCAAAGCATCTACAAACCCTTTAAGGGTTATTGGAGATTTGGAGGCGATTCGCGTTCGATTCGTGCCGTTCCCGAGACAGCGGGTTCGCAGCTCCTAGCGCTACTGTCCAGAATTGTGGTGGGTGAATTCTTCTCCTCGGTGTAGGTAATTTTAAGGTAATCTCTAACTCAGTCAGTTCTATTACTTTTTTCAATAGTATTAGATATCCATTTGTACCAAATCGATCTATCTTTTATACTATCGACTTGTTGTCAACTAAATAAATTGTGAGTGAGTGAATCTGTTGGCTTTATTTGTTACATATGAATGTTAAACTAGAACTATTCCTGACTCTAGGCATGGATTGATTCATTTTAGAATTTAAAATGGTCAACATTACACACTATTTCTATTACCTGATTGTCTTAATTAAAATTTTGTTGCCTAAATGGAAATGAGTAGTGAGATATTTAGTGCATACCAGAGCTGAATTACTTGCTAATTTCTTATTTTGATCATTTTGCACTAGGTTTCATTTTAGTTAATTTTTCATTTGAGCATTGTTACGATCGACTTTCATTCTTATTATACTGCATTTAGGTTTTATTTAGTTGTTGATTTGCATTGTTGTTCTAGGTTTGCATTTAGGAACCCCTGTTGCATGCCCACCCGTAGTGGAACATAATACCACCGTCTAGACTTGATTCCTAAAATGGATCCCAACTTCGCTGCAATACAAAGGGCGCTCCAAGACTTAACCGCTCGATTTGACAAGATAGATCAAGAATTGAGAACTATCCATCATGTAAACGGATGGAATGTAGGACTGTCAAGAATGTTAGTGATAATGAATCTCGACCTGAAAATTGCATGCTTAGGAATAATATTCAGACCGATCATGATGAAATGAGCTTAACGAATAATAAACTAGAGGCACTTACTTTTGATGGTTAGTTGGATCCCCAAGTTTTCCTCGACTGGACTTCAGATATGGATCATTACTTTGATTGGTATGATAAATCCGACAAGAAAAGAATTCAATTTACCAAGAGGAAATTGGTGGGTCAAGCTAGGCAATATTGAAAAAATGTCGAGAAGCTGATGAAACTCAAAAATCAAAAGCCTATTCAAACCTGAGATGAGATGAAGATGAAGCTTTAAGAGAAGTACCTGCATGTGTCATACAAACAACGCCTACTTGACCAATGGCAGCGTCCGACTCAAGGCAATCGGCCAATGTCAAAGTACATTAAGAAGTTTGATCAATTTCTAGTGAGATGTCGTGAGAATGAGTCTGATGTCATAGTCTTGTCTAGAATCCATTCAGGACTTAAAAATGATCTTAGACATGAGTAATTGTCAGAGATGTCTCAACCAAAGGAGATGACGACTGACGTAGATCTTCATCTTTCAAACTCCCACTAAAATTGATGGTAAAAATTATTGGGTTATAATTGATAGCGGGAGCTACGTCAACACCGTCGCCTCAAGCATGGTGACTAAACTTGGACTAGAGACTATTCCCCACCCCCAACCCTATAAGGTGACTTAGGTGAACTCTGCATCCATTGATGTGAACAGAAGATGTCTTGTCCCGATTCAATTTGCAACATATTCGAACAAGATGATGTAGTCACCATGGATGTAGGTCACATCATTTTGGTTCGATATTAGTTATATGACCTGGACGTTACTATCTATGGGCGCTCGAACTCCTGTTCATTTGTCTATGACGAAAAGAAGGTCAAAATAGCCCCATTGCGGCTCATCCCTGCCCCTGAAACTAAGCAGACTGACGCAACAAGTAGTAAGAAGCCCTTAACTCTTATTAGCCCGAAGATTATAGACAAAAAAATCGCTAAAGGGTCTACGATTGTTGTCCTTATTGCCAAGGAAGTCACTGATGACTCCCAAGAGCAAATTCCCTTTACAATTGTCCCAATATTAAAAGAATTCGTTGATGTCTTTTCAGAGGAACTCTCGGATAGCCTACCTCCGATGCGTGACATCCAACATGCTATAGACTTTGTACCGGGTTCCACCCTCCCTAACTTGCCTCACAACCGAATGAATCCAATCGAGCATGCAGAACTGAAGAGGCAGATTGATGAACTGCTGAGTAAGAGATTCATTAAAGAAAGTTTAAGTCCGTGCGCTACCGGCATTGTAACCCAAAGAAAGACGGGTCTTGGAGGATGTGCATTGATAGTCGTACCATCAACAAGATCACTGTTAAATATTGGTTCCCCATTTCTAGACTGGACGACATGTCGGATATGATGTCTGGAGCCACCATTTTCTCGAAAATTTATTTGAAGAGTGGCTACAATCAAATTTAGATTCGTCCAGGAGAAGAGTGAAAGACCACTTTTAAGGCTAAAGACGGTCTATATGAGTAGATGGTTATGCCTTTTGCTTGACTAATGCTCCCAGCACTTTTATGCGTGTGATGACTCAGATACTACAACATTTTATGGGTAAGTTCTTAGTCGTGTACTTCGATGACATCCTGATTTACAGTAAAACATAGCATCATATAGATCATTTTAGTCAAGTTTGTTATACCTTGAGAAAAGAGAAATTACATGCGAACCCAAAGAAGTGTGAGCTCAAGACTGATCAAGTTATATTCTTAGAATTTGTTGTATCTTCTCAAGGGGTTTCTGTAGGCCCTCAGAAAATTCAGGCAATTATAGAATGGCCAGAGCCCCAAAATATTCAAGATGTTAGAAGCTTTCATGGGCTAGCAACCTTCTACTGACGATTCATAAAGGGGTTTGGCACTATCATGACTCCAATTACAGACTACCTGAAGAAAGATGAATTTCAGTTGCCTGTAAGCGTTCAAAGAAATTAAAAGAAGGATGACTGAAGCACCTGTAATGAAACTTCCTGATTTCTCCAAGGAGTTTGAAGTCATATGTGACACCTCAGGCATTGTCATAGGCAAAATATTAAGTCAGGAAAAGCACCCCATAGCTTTTTTCAGTGAAAAGCTTAATGATGCTGAATTGAATTACTTTACCTACGACAAGAAATTCTACGCGGTAGTGCAATTTTTACACCATTGGCGATATTGTCTTTTGCTGTAAGAATTTGTCCTTTATTCGGACCACGAAACCTTCGATACCTTAATTCCCAGAAGAATCTTGGTGCTAAACATGATCGATGAATTGAATTTTCGCAAGATTATACTTACAGCCTTAAACACATTTATGGAGTTAAAGTGGGCTTTGAGAGAATAAAAAGTGAGTACAAATCGTGTCCCGACTTTGGAGAGATTGTCTATGTGTTAAAAGAAGAGGCGATAGAGGGTTTCCTACATCAGGATGGCTATCTATTTCGGTTCCTCATGTTATGCATTCCCCGTACGTCCTTACGAGACTATCTTATTTGGGAATTGCATGCAGGGTGTCTTGCTGGTCACTTTGGCCGAGAGAATACCATAGATGCGGTAGAGAGTTTGTTTTACTGGCCAAGCCTAAAGAAGATGTTGCAAGGTTGATTGGACAATGTCGCGCCTGTCAATTGGCAAAGCAACAAAGAAAAACATTGATTTGTACATGCCTCTACCTGTGCCAGATCGTCCCCCGGCAAGACGTGAGTATGGATTTCGTAATGGAACTTTCGCAAGACTATCAGGAAGCACGATTTCATATTTGTGATCGTGGACAGCTTTTCAAAGATGGCTCACTTTCTACCATGCAGCAAGACTTCTGATGCATCCAAAATTGCTCAGATCTACATTGACAGGGTAGTTAAGTTGCATGGATTACCCAAAAGCATTGTGTCAGTACGGATATCAAGTTCATGAGCTATTTTTGGAAAATCCTATGGCGCAAGATAGGGACTAAGCTCAAATTTTTCACGGCTTTTCATCCAAGCGCACGGCCAAACCAAAGTGGTTAACATGAGCCTAGGAAATCTTTTGCGGTGTCTAGTCGTTGAAAACTTAAGGAATTGGAATCTCATCTTATCCACTGCAGAATTTACCTGCAATAGTTCATGTAATAGGTCAATAGGCATGAGTCCATTTGAGCTAGTACATGGTTACAAACCTCAAAAGCCTATAGATCTTATTCTCATGATACATCATCTTAGAGTATCTGAGTCTACTTCCTCATTCGCATCACGCATTCTGATTTGCATAAGAAAATAAGCAAGAAAATTCAAAAAAGGAAAATAATGCTCAGTATAAATCCTATGCTAATTTGCACCGTATGCATCTTAATTTAATAAGGGTGATTATATAATAATCTGGATTTGACCGCAACGGTTCTCACCTGGAACTATTAAGAAATTAACTGCTCATAGTACTGATCCTTATAAAATCCTCAAGAAAATCAATCCAAATACCTATGTAATTGCCTTACCTTCGAACTTCGAGATTAGTTCGACATTAAATATATCAGATTTATGGCTTATAAAGGTCCTCCTTTTAACCTTGATAATCTACTTATGGATATTAATGAGCCTAACCACGAGCATTTATTTGAGGAACCCCACCTTCCACCACTGCCTATAACAAATGCCCCATTTACAACAGAACAAATTGATATCATATAGGGGTGAGCAGTATTCGGTTATAACCGAAATACCGACCAAAAATCAAAACCCGAACCCGAACCGAACCGAACCGCTCTAGTTCGGTTAGTTTTCAGTTTTGGGTTACAAAACCCGAACCCGACCGAACCGAACCGAACTTCTCACCCTATGTATTACCCCACCCAAATTCAATTTAGTGAATCATATAATTCATAAAAAAAACAGGTGGAACCTTATTTCATTAGTTCTAACAATATCATATTTTTATATTGAATATGTGAAAGTCATGTTAAATACACTATCATAATTGAGAATAATATTTATATTAATATAGTTCTTTCTTTTATAATCTTGTTAGTAAAGTTAATAATAATTATGCGAGTTTTGATATAAAAGCCCAAATACAGTGTAAAAGTTTTAGAACATGAAATTTTCAATTCACATTAAGGTTATGGTCTTTTCTTGTTTCTAATTTAAGTATTGGATATTTGAGATTAGGATACTTAAAGGATGATAATATAATGGTGATTAAAAAATGCAAGAAATGATGAAAATATATGAGCCTAACCGAGAAAACCGAAAAACCGAACCGAACTGAGTCTGTTCGGTTCGGTTCGGTTACTAAGTCTAATCGGTTCGGTTCGGTATTGAAAAATTAACAAAAACGAACCGAACCGACCGATGCTCACCCCTAATATCATAAAAGATGATCAGATCATCACTATTATGGACGGTGATTACAGACGATATCTAGTAATTGGGAAAGTCAGAATCTGATCATACATGGATTACTCGAGAGGACCTCCAACGACTGGCCCCAGATTTATGGAGTTCTATGAGAGCATTTGGAGCCATCCTCGACAAGCCGAGTTCTCTTCACCCCTATAGTATTGATGGGGGCATCACACCGATTCCTCTATGCAGTCACCGTCATGTCACATCGACACCACTTTGGCTCTAGTTTTGAGCCCCAGCTGTTTATAAGTCAGTTTACTTAATTGGAGGATCGTGTAGTCCGTATTTTACAGTTGTCATTGTTTTTCATTTGAGTCTAGTCGGATTCTGTTTGAGTTAGTTTGTGGAGTCCTGATTAGACCTAGTTGGTTGAGTCTTATTTTATTTTGTAGTGTTTTATTAAGTCCAAATTATTTAGTACCACATCGAATATGTGGAGAAACTCTTCTTTGTAAGAGTCTATTTAAGAAACTCAATTCAGTGAATAAAGTAATGAATATATTAATATAAACTTTGCCTTGTGTTTAAATTTGATCTGTTTTGATTGAGTCAACCGGTGGTGAAGCCAAGATCCAGGTTGCGACCTGTAATCATATCAAAATCTCTATTTGGTTCTTGATCTCACATCACAAACCCACTTGAAATGTTAATGGGTGTGAGGCATTCCCAACACCTTTGGCATGATCATTCCAAAAATTAATGACATTTAGATAAGATTTTGATGAGACCTTATAAGAAGGAATAATTTATGCAATATTAGCTTCCAAATGTATTTAAATTAATAATCCAACTTATATGAACATGTAGTGCACAAAATGATAAAACAAATTGTCTGTAATTTGTGCATTAATACAAAATATGACAATTATTTCAAGATTAATCATAGTCTACAGTAATAATCTCTAAATATTGAAACATAGTATAGCTACAGTATTTACAATTTCCTTAAATCTTAAGACTAGTTATGAACAATGATTAATAGACTTTTTCAAATTATTTTTATCTTTCCTCAAATGCAGCTTTCCTATGCCAGTCCCATCATTTAGTTATTTTATTTAATGGAATGGTCTCCCGTGTTCACTTTAAGAGGAAAAAAATGCCATATTAGCTTGACATAGAGATACAGTCATTTTCTCTAAATGATGCCATAATAGTTAGCCAACTTGAGTACTTTAGAAAAAAGACTTAAATCATAAAATGGTATAAAGAAATGATTATTCTCATATCATTTTTCTACGTGCAAGAGAAGGGAGGAGTGTGCATGCATGTTTCCTCAGGCACATGCATGCATGTGCGTCTGTGTGGGTGGGGTGTGTGTGTGTGTGTGTGGTCACACACATACACACAGATTGTGTAGTCAGCCATCAGACCTCAGACCCGAAAATATTTATGGTGAAGAGGTCAAGGACTACTTAAGCTAATAAGGCTCTTATTCCTTAGGGAGACTTGAATCTTTATTGAATGATCAACAAGACATTTGGAGATCCTCGGAGAACCATAATCTAAATTTATGCATATATAGGATCCTTGATTTCATTAATATTAATGCTGATGGTATTTCCATCAGAACACGATCATATCAAAGCAGATATAGCCTGTTATTTATGCTACAGGAGAGTTATCATAAACTTAACATTAGAATATATATACTCTTTAAATTGTCCGTTTTCTACACCATGTTGGGCTTCCAAAACTCCGGCAGCGCAATCAATTACGATATTTCCTCACTTTACCAAAAGGAAAAATAGAGCCACATCCTTGGAATAAAGTTTGGGAGTATTAGCTCCCAAAAACATGAAAAGGGAGGAACTGGAATCTATAGGGTCATGTTCCAACTATAAATCTAATACAAGCAGGAATCGAACAAGGATAATAGGGAATTCAGCTATCTCCGTAGTTAGCCTCTTAGCTTAGCTAGCATAAAGACAAGGGAGCACCAAGGGTGAATTAGTGGCAAGGAATTTGAGATTTGACTTGTAAGACTTTGAGTCCGTTCTTAATATTGAGACCTATTTGGGCTTCTGTTAGTTTATTTTTTATCATCATATTAAAAAGTGAGGTTAGAGAATTGTATTTCATGGACCACTCAAAATTTATGGATGTAATTTAAACATTTTTAGGACATTAAGGTTATGTATAGATTGAGATTATACCATCTTTTGTTTAGAAATTACTTCAGCAATTCTTTATGCCACTGGACAATGTTTATAATTGGTGAACAGGATACCATTTCTTCTTTTGTTTTTCTTTTGGAGATAGTTAATGGAATCATTGATGAGTATAAGATCCTAGACATCACGTAACCTTGATTGAACAAGGCAGGTCATCTCAAGAAAGGGTTGCATAATGACTGCTCGAATTCGGTTATCCCTATCCGACTAGCACCTAATGTTCCCTTGGAAGATTACTCATGTCCAGCCATAGTTTGCTACCTAACCAACTAAAGCCTCAATCCTCCAAAAAAATAAGGGGGGAGAGCAAGGGCTCAGCTATAAGATCTTTACACTAAAAATCTTCTTAAGTTCCCTTCGTTTTTCTCATGAGTAATCCTTGCTTAATCAACGGATGGTCTTCAGCAGGCCAAGACCAGTGATGCTAATCTTCCACTGTGATCGCAGAAGCTCTAGAAGGCCTCGGGAGACAGGCCGATCATCTCCTCACCGCCACAGAGTTACGATCTCATCAACCATTAATAGTATCAAAGTTTTCATGCAATCCGGTAACGATCCCAATTGTGCCAGCCTCAAGATTGTGGTCAATACATTATCTGAATAAATTTAATTCATTCTGAATGACCTTAAATATCACTATATCTTCATCAATTATCAGTATTTACATAACTGCACTGAGTTATATGAATCTGCCTGAATGGTGATTTGAAAGAAAATGAGAAATAGAGGGACAAAGAAGGATGCTAAACAGAAGAGAAGAATGTGAATCATAGAAGTAAACTGCGCCCTAATCAGCATATCTATAAATAGGATAAGAGCAGATATTCAAACACTATTAACAAGTTACTAGAACCTGGTAGAAATATCTCAATAATACAAAGAATAAGAATAAAACTAGAAGATTTACAGCGCCATGCTGGTAATGCAGAATGCAAATTATAATAGTATATGGCACTAATCAAAGGACCTGCAATCGCATTTAACTGGAATACAATCAGATAGATGAGACCAATAAGCTACCAAAACATGATGGAAGTAGGCAATAGTTCAGCATAACTGATCTGGAACCAAATTACATGTCCATATAGGATACATGAGTAATGTAATAGTTAAGAAAGTCAAAGTAAGCTACTCGGAGGTACTTTGGGTTGAAGACAAATACCCTGTCTAGACAGAGCAGATCCCAAGTCAGAGAGTAGGACACAACAAAAAAGTACAATGCAACTATATCGCTACACTCCAGAGCAACAATGAGAAAACCATCATACGTGACGTAATCAGATCATCAACATATAGAAGAAGAAACCTCCTTTTCTTTTCAATAAACATCTCAAGGAGACAATGCAAATTAATCAATAAATTCCTCCAGTACCCAGAACTTCATGACATAAATGCCCAAACCAGGCAGGAGTGTCATTTTTTGACTTCATAAATAGCATGAAAATTGGTGAGTATAACAGAAAAAATTAGAAGGATGGAGTTCAGAAGGACATCCCCTGTAAGATCACAATAATCATTGTATGGCCACTGGTCAGCGGTCATGCATAATGACTCCTATTATGGCCACTGATGCAATGTTAAAATTTACTATACATACTCTTGAGAAAGCCTTGTGCCACTGGACAACTTTTTACATTTAACACCACACACTCATAGGGGGCTTCTGTCAGACGAAGGAAACTAACTTCCCTGGCACCCTAACATTGCAATTCTAGAAGATCCTCGCTCATAGCCTTTCTGCAGGCCAGGAAATTGATCCACCAAAGTGTAATTCATGTGAAATGGACAATTCTAATAAAGGAATTAGACTCTTTGGGTATCGCTCCCAATGCTACTGGCTTTCAAAGTTTCATGGATACTCCCATAAAGGAGGATGTAACTGTATCATACATGAATCGAATCCTTGGATAGTTGAATAGCTGGTGGACATCTCCCAAACTTTATTGCGTATTTAAGATGTATTGGAGATGTATTACTGACTGGAAAGTTAAGAATTTAATGCATGAATTATGGGGTTCACATTCACAATACAGTTCGATTTATGGACTCATTTATATAATTTGCATGCCCTAGTAATTAAGGATGTCAAGGGCTAACTATTGATTCCTACAAATTCAAGGTTATTGATTTCTATAACTTGGAAGTTTACACTATAGTATATAATTATAATGTGTTATTTAACCATTACCTTGTGTCTAGTTGTATCCACAGTGTTTTAAATGTCAGATATCGGGGAAATGTCAGATGTCGTAATCGGATGTCGGATTTCGGATTTCGGAAATATTTCGGGGACATCTAGTAAATTTCGGACGTCATGACAAATGACAAATATATGTCCAATACATACACAATTTATACAAAACTACATAAATATATTGAGGATAGGTATACTTATCTTAACATTTTACATACTATCACTTACCCATGTAAAAATTTCTCAATTGCTCCAACTTTCAAGATCAACCAACATATTGGGTTTTTCCCGAAAAGTCGGCCGACATATCTGATTTTTCCCGAAATATCGGCCAACATTTTTAAAAACTCCATTTCAAATGAGGGTGGGGATGTCTTGGCAGTGAGGGCTTGAAAACGAAATGTTGGGCGACATTTCGGAAATATCAGCCGACATTTAAAACACTGTATATCCATGAGGTATTTATGTCCTGAATTTTAGGAATTTGTTATATCTGGATACCCGTGTCCTGTTATGCCCGCACCCCATACATGTAGTCCAACATAGATGGCATCTAGGGTAGATACAAGGATGTGCGAATGAAACCAGGTGAATCAGGTTATCAGAATTTAGACTAGGTAATGGAGTTGCTGGAGAAGCTAAGGAGAAAATAAATATGAAAGTAATTATCCTCGAACTGAAGTTAGGAACATGGAAGCAAGTAACTGAACCACAAGAAGTAGCAAGCAAAGCCATCTTGGGCAGAGGCTGATAGCAGATAACTAGTTGAAACTACAAATCGCTAGACTATTGGGCCAAACCAAGGATAAGGGGTCATCACATTTAACTTTATGTGAAATGACACAAGAAGAATGGATACACCGTGACAACTTCAAATAATCTTACGTCATCATATTACAAGACCATCTGAATGAAGTAACCGATGCCAGTCAGCCTCGGTCGATCAATAAAACCTGAGTCATGTGATGATTAAGCTATGCCAAATCTTGAGTTGAACTCAGTCAAATTAAAGTCATTGTTAAATTGTCAGTGTTGCCCTCAGGATAAGCTACCTCATACGAAGAGTAAGACTTTGATGTTGTGATTTTCCATCTTAGAGGGAGGATGAATTTAAATAAGAAGAAGAATTTAAATAAGAAGAGGAATTTAAATAAGAAAAGCATCTTCAAGAGCATCAATCCCGTCTTTGATACGGTGATCTCCATAGGAGACTCCAGAATGAGTGAAATGAATAAGATCTATGAACTGGACATGGACTCAAGATAAAAGTTCTCAGCATAAAGGCAGAGACAAGAGAAGTTTGAAGTCACAAAACACGTGAGAAGGACAAGCTTCAAGAGAAGAACGTCATGGAACTCAGAGGAACAATGCACAAACTACATTGGCTGGCAGTAGTTTGACACTATGTACACATTTGTCCCCATAGGGATAAGAATGTATGCAAACCCACAAATTGAGGAATGCAACTGCACAAACATTCTTGTAAATAACCACAAGCAAACACTAGTAGATGCACACAGTAATGCATGTGGATGTGCACGACACGAACATTATAACACTTTCACCAACGAGTCCTATAACACACTTCCATAGTGAGGCCTTCCTCAGACATCCATCGGTACTTATCCATACTTGTCACCTTCTCTTCTTTCCCTCACTAACTTATCTCAACCACTCATAACTAGCAGGAATATTACCCTCTCCTGATCCCTCACCTGCTGGCATGCCATTGTCCACTCATCAGATTGCTGAACATTCAGGAGACTAATCTATTGGATAAATTAAAGAAGAGCAATTGAATGGGATTCATTACAGGCCTCTGTCCCCTTTTAGATTTTATCAAAAAGTGCTTAGATTACAATCTTTCCACTAAGAAAGACCCAACACATTACAAAAGGCAGAGTAAAGGATTGCAAGTTGTGCATCGCAACCCCGCTGCCGCGAAGCTGTACGAGAAACAGTGCCATAGAAAAACCTGTAGTATATTCCCCTACTGTTGTATGTGTATTTCTTAGAAAATCAGACAAAATTGCAGAGTACTCCTTGCAGATAAATGCTAAAACATTACCAGTAAGATTATACAAAGTAAAACAATGATCTTCCTTAAAACTACAGAATACAAAATAATATACTAATATAGTTTAAAAAATGTTCTGCATTCAATGATAAATATTGGTGAATGTGATGGACGTACAAATTTAATAATGATAAGCACCACACACACACACACACACATAGATAAAATGATTTAAGAATATCACATGCAAGCCAAGCATACAAATACAAAGCATATGCCAGTTAGGCAAAAAGATAAGAACTCACCTGGCAGCTTGCTCATTGAAATACTTGCTAGGCTGCTTCTGTCGGAGCGAATGGAGGTTACCACCACTGCAGTACTCCATTACCAAGCAGTAAAATTTTTCTGTCTCAAAATGAGAATACAAAGTAGGCAAAAAAGGATGATCCAGAAGGCCGAGGATCTCCCTTTCGGTCTGTGCACGAAGTAGCTTATTTCTACTTACAAGTGAGGCCCTGTCCATGACTTTCATTGCAAAATAGGCACCAGTTCCTTTAAGCTCAACAAGATAAACACTGCCAATGTCACCATAGCCCAAGCGCTTAAGTAGCCTAAAATGACTTAGGCCTAGAGGGGCATCTCTGGCATTTGCCAATTGAATGGCCTCCCAGCAACAATCACCTCCAGTGTGCCGCTTTATGGATGCAGTGGAGGCACTGTCTATGCTATTACTTCGGGTGCTACTGCAGCTACCTTGACTGATGAGTTACAAGAATCACTAACTTTTGCATCACTTAGCTTTGTTACTGTAGTGTTTGACGTTGAGGTTGAGGCAGATGTTGCTTCCAACATCCCTGGCAATCTCGGGCTAGGGCGCGAAGTAGGAAATGGACACTGGTTCTTTGTGGCATTATTGCTACCATTCTTGGCAATTGGCTCTGTTTTTTTCTTGTTGCGTGATGCCTTATCTGTTGTTGGTTCTGGATGTGGGAGAGGTTTAGGAGTTGAGGATGCACTAGGATGTTCACCAAGTTGAGGGCTAGGATCCAGGATTGTCGGGGAATCATTGCAACCCTTAGAGGCTGAATCCAATTTTTCATCATTGGATGAAGTCTTATCTGATGTTACCGCACTCATCTCTGGAATTCAATGTGAACAGAAATTATGTTAGAATGAAATTTATACAGTGGAAGTAGCTAGCTCACAGAATGTACCACAAATTAATTGACACATTACTAAGCAAAAGTTAAAAAGAAATTCAAATTTCAGCATCATAATTGGTTTGTGGATGAAAGCATCATGAAAATTCGAAAAGTAACTGCAGTTATAAAATTTACCCTTCCAACATAAAAGTTATACAGAGGAAGTAATGGCTCGCAGGGTGCTCAAAAAATAATTGGTTTCATTGTCAAACAAGTGAAGATGAATTAAAATCAAGCACCAGCACTTGTCTTGGAAGATTAAAGCATTACTTGCAACTTGAAAACACTGCAGTAAGAAAAGTACCACATCAATCTTTTGATCTCCCACATCACTTTGAGGTCTAAAGGTATATATATTAAATTCGAAATTATATTTAAGATCGTAATTGGTTTCTTAAAAATGTGAGAGAACCATCAGAACTGAAAGAAAAATTATAACGTCAAATTCACTTTCAAAGTGGAGTGACTAATTTCTTCAAAGAGTGGAATCATTAAACTGCAACTTTAAAACCTTTAATTACATTGTTATGCGTAATTAAGCAACTAATTATAATAAAGTTCTAGTAGTTTTTGTAGTCCATGTAGTAGTTTGGAGTCCTAGTAGTAGTTTCAGTAAGATTTGATTTTGTTTTAGGTCTATATGAGAAGAGAAGCACTATTGTATTTTGTAACTCTTCAATAGTCATTAAAAATTACTTTAAAACTCTATCATACATGTCCAGTTATCAGAAACATAAATCATAAAAGAAGAGAAAAAACAAATAGTTATTTAATCATAATATCATATATTGGAAGCAAGATACAGTAACACAAATGGGCATAAACTTAGCCTTCTATTTCAATAATTTAAGCAGGTTGATATCGCATGTTAGTGCAGAAGTAAACTAGCATCCCTAATTAACAATAATAGGCAAAGGAGTGGATATCAAAAGCAACAGTTCACCATTGACCATAATGATATCCAGCTCCATCATACTTGAATAAGGGCCATGCGAAACAATTTATTCAACTCCTAATCTGAAAGGTGAGAAAAGAAAAATATTAAGGGAATGGAAATTTAATTATGGTTTTGTTTGCTTCTGCAGATACCTGGACTCCTAGAGGAATTGGAGTTGCTGACTTCATCATCACTTGGCTTTGTGGAGGATGACGTTGAGGTTGCTGTCGAGCTAGGACACAAACTAGAGCTTTGACATTGTCTATTTACATCACTGTTATTATTACCTTTTGCAACTAACTCTGCTTTATTCTTGTTGCATGATGATTCTGATGACATTAATTCTGTGTCCACAAGAGGTTTAATATTTGAGCATTGATTAGGATGTGCACCAGATCCAGAACTAGCCTCAAAGCCTGTAGTAGAATCATTGTTACTGTTAGAGATTGAATCTGTTCCTTTCTCACGGGAAGGCCCCTCATCCATTGTCCTGGTACTATCACTGAAATTCAATTTGAATGGCAGTGTCAAAACAAAGAACTACACAATATATTGAAAGCAATTTACTTACCAAATACAGAATAACTAAAAGATTCCATGGCTAAACAAGTAAAGAAAATGAATTGAGCAATAATACTAGTACCCTATGTTACATACGCATCAAAATGTTGGTTTCCCGTAACATTTTTCAACTCTAAAGTGGATTTGTTGTATCTCTCCAAAGAGTGATCATCAATTAACAAGTCACTAAATTGTGCTCTATAATTTTCCAATCTTAAATCGCAAAAGAAGAGAATGAGGTATTTCACCACAGATTGAAGGAGATTGGAACAAAGATACAAAAATACACAAATGGGAGTTGACTCTTCACTCCCACTTTTAGTATTTCATATGCAACACAAATACGAGTAATTCTTTACCGGAAGTTAAGGAAATTAATTGGTTTGGCTCTTTAGTGAATATAGTTCATTATGGAAAATGTACATGTGCCCCTTTTTACTAGACCAGTTACTCATCTAGGAGAAAAAGGGTTGGTAAGTTTAGGTTTTGCTACAACTAACTGGCCTCGTAAGTCATAAGATTTCTGGCAAGCCTCTAGTATCCATAATTCTCTTTCGTCAGCAACCGGTCGTGAAAATTTGTCAAATCTTTTATGAAGCCCTGTGCTTTAATAATAGAAAGCCAATTAGATGGGAGAAAAAGGCTTAGACTACAATGATGAAGCTTTATACTACAATGATGAGGCTCTATATCAGATATTATGTTTGCCTTCTACCCAATGCTAATTTATTCCATTAACAAATCGTAGTGGTCAAAATTTGACCACTGCCACAATGATGACATGTGTCCAAGATACCAAGCGCTTTCCCGAGACATCCACAAGTCACTGAATCCATTCCGGATCCTCCACCTCTTCTGGCCTTCCCGGGGCTACCTCCCGTTCCAAAGACACCCAAATGTGAAACCATATCTGCCACATCCAACTTTCCAAAAGTCAACTTCCGTCCCGAAGATCCTTTCATCTCAGAGCCGTCTTCCACTATTCCGAGGTTCCTTCCACTCCGAGGTCATCCCCGACCTGAAGGTCCCAACTTCAAACCAGAGGCTCTCAACAACATCTCACTGAAATCTCCGCCTACCGTTATGCAGCACCCCTCCATTAAAGTGGGCAGTTATACATGGCAGGAAATTCATCGACATGCAATCTCGATTAATCAACGCCAGTGATCACGGTTCCAACAAATCCAGCACGTGCAGATCATGCAGTTACAACCATCCGCCAATTTCGCCTCCATGCCGCATTGATATCATGTACATATGATCCTTCGGTCTCCTAGGAGAGGGGATAGATCACTTTCCTAATTCTCATAGTATACACACATATCACCACCACGCTGGAAGTTTCCTATTCCAGTCTATCATTCCACTACACTAGCAGTTCCCCGTGCTAGTCCAATCACCACACTAGCAGTTCCATGTGCTAGTCCATTCAATACGCTGGAAGTTTCCCTGTTTCAGTCCACCATCACATACTAGCATTAATCCTCTGCTCGATCCAGCTACTTTTCCATTCTGACTACTGATTCTCACGCCTGAGGGTCCTTGAAAGGTGTCTTTAGTGTGTGCAATGACATGTGACATCGCTGGAGAGTGACCAACTTTGCTTGTGGTGGGTTCAACCAACGTAAGTCAATTTTTAACAACCACAAGCTGGTGCTTTCATTGAGATCTAAGTCCACGCTCAAGATCTCCCTCCCATCTAAGCAAAACCTTCCTCAAAAAGAATTTTTCATAGCGTTGTTGGCCCCAAGAAGGCAAAGTGTCACCCTCAACGGCGCCACATCAAAGGGTAAGGCCATCAACACCATTGGGGGGCATGGTCCCCCTGCCGTCAATCAGTTGTTTACTACCGAAGACAATAGCTCCTCCTCGCCTCAGGGGGCAGTCGCCGACTTCTAAGCACCCTCGCAGCAGTATGAATGCCAGATCCTTCAAATGCTCGCTGACATGAAGGAGCAGCACGCTCAGTCAAATCATGACCGGGAGCAGGTAGCTCACGACCGTGAGAATGTCATTTGTGAACACGAGGCATTAAAGCGCGAATAACTCCAGGCGCAAATCGCTGCCTCTAAAACAACCAGACACCAACACAGTCAGAAAGCAAGCCTGGAATCGAAGAATCTCTAGACATTCGAATCCTTGATGAGTTGATCTAAAGACAGATTGAGGCAAAGTTGCAGCTCGCCGACAACACTTTCAATTGCCAAAGTCTCCAATTTTCCTCTCTTCAAAGAGACCTGGAGTGCGAGTTCCCGAGGAAGTTCTCGATGCCAACCTTCAACTACTACTCTGGAGTAAGCGACCCGATCCAAAACATCAAGCATTTTCGGGACAAGATGGTGCTCTACTCCCGCAACGATCTGATCATATGCCTAACCTTTCCATTCAACTTAGAAGGCGTGACCTCGGATTGGTTCTACTCTCTGCCACTCCATTCTCTCCACAACTTCGAGGAAGTAACCGAAGCATTCTCTCACTCAGTACGCCTCTCGCCGGGAGGCCAAGAAGAACAACCATCACCTCTTCCCCTTAAGATGAGGCAGGGTGATAGCCTCAAGTCCTACATCTGCTACTTTCAAAGCCAGCTTGCCAAGGTTCCCAAATGTCGTGAAGATGTCTCTGCACTCGCATTCATCAACGGGTTGCAGATCTCTTACCCCCTATACAAACACCTATGGAGCATGATGTCACCTGAATAAGTGAAGTCCTATCTCAAGCTCAACCCTATATCAAATTGGAGGGAGCCATGAAGAGTTCAGTCGACCGCTCCCTCAAGTGCGACAACGACGGGGAGAAGATGAACTCGTAGCGCGAAACCCCGACCCATGCCAGCAACCAGAACCGGGGGCAAACCCGCCTTCAAGAAGCAAGCGTTCTCGATTCTCTCCCCAGATCCACTCCGAGCTTTCAGAGGAACACTTCTCCCCGCTGAGGCTCCCCATCAACGACATCTTCAATGCCATCAAGCTCTGTTTTAAATATCAGCCGAGTTGGCCGAGATATCGTCCGATATCTCCTTTTTTGCCTGCTGCTGATACGATATGGGAAAATCGTTCGCAGAAAAAAAGGGCCAATATTTGAAATATCGGCTGATAAGTCGCCCAATATATCGCCCGATTGAAATAACTTATTTATTGCATGACTGCGTGCAAATGTACATTATTTTTTACTGGCTTTGCATGAATATTACATCATTTTTATTAGGTAGATGATATCTATGACACTAAACCAACTTTTAGTTATCAATATTTCATTATATATAATGTCTGATATGAACGCTCGATATGCGCGCATATCCCTGATATCTCCCCCGATATCTGATATCTGATATGAAAAACCCCCATTTGATACGATCCCGATATCCAATATTTAGAACCTTGCCATCAAGAAACAATTGTGGATAAGACGCCAGAAGCCGATCCCACATGACCCCACACTTCCCAGAGCAAAAGAGTATTGTTCCTTCCATGAAAGCAAGGGACACAAGACCGCCTACTACAGAAGTCTCTAGTAGTACCTGGAAGAACTTGTCCGCCAAGGCTTCCACAAGAAATACGTTCTTACGCCCAGAGCAGTCGCCAGCACAGGACAACCAAGCGCTCCAACTCTCACCGAGCCACAACATACAATCACTCAGTACAAAGTGATTGAGTGACATAATTCCTCCTCCAAAGACAAGGAAGTACCCTCAACTAATAACAATCCCTGTATTTTGTTTAAATCTTGTGTATTTTATTTTTAATCAATGAAATAAAATGCATTTTACTCCTAATTGTTTCCTTGCCACCATGCTTATGGGAGTGTCCCCCATCAATCCCTGATGCTTGTATGCCTCGTTATGAGAATGTCCCCTGATTAGTCAAATTCTGCATTTCATATCGCATTCCCAGCCTGGTTTTCAAATAAAATACTGCTAAATAACACGTGTTTTGCTCTCTTGTGCATATTACAAAGATATAGGGCAAAGTGAAAATAAGAGCCTCATTAAACTAATTTTCGGGTAATTAATCCACATTTCTTGGATGCCAAGTCAAGAGCTTCTAGAAAATGCATTGGATCCCCGAATTGATGCTGTATCGGAAGAAAATACGGATCCAAATATACAAAACATGATATATACAGAAGCATCTTGAAGCGAGACGAAGCTACGCCAAAAGATCAGGGCCAGTGGCCCTGATCTTTGACACATGGCATCTTTCAGAGAAACCCTGGCTCACGAGCAACGCAAGTTACAGGCAGTCGAAACCCTCCGTTGTGGGAGTGTCTCCTGCTCGGAATCCCTACCACGCTGATGGGAGTGTCCCTGCCATGCTGATGGGAGTGTCCCCATCAGTACCTGACGCTTGTATGTCCCATTGTGGGAGTATCCCCCCACTCGGAGTCGGTAACACAGGCACCAACCACAGGCCCCCTCTCGGTTAGCCCACGGGAAGCCGAAACCCTCTGTTGTGAGAGTGTCCCCCACTCGGAGACCCGAATTATCACTCTGCTGATGGGTCATACCCCCACTTAGAGTCAACGCATTTAATCTGTTGATGGTTCACACCCCCCACTTCAGGTCCTAACCAAATTCACAGCTTCGTTGATGAGATTACCCCTACTCGAAAGCAACCATGAATCCAACTCCGCTGCTGAGATTTTCCCTTCTTGGAGGGTCGGATCGTCACTCTGCTGATGAGTCACACCCCCACTCGGAGTTAACGCATCCAATCTATCGATGGGTCACACCCCCACTTCTAAACCCTACCAAGTTTCCAGGTTCCATTGATGCAATTACCCCTATTCGGAGACAATACCGCATGCTTACTTCAAACCAATCGACCCTACCGGAGATGCAGACTAAACACTCCGAAAAGGTATGATCATCCAGGTATTATCCGAACACAAATCACTTTTATTCCAATAACGTAGTCGTTGCAGATGACTGCATGTACTGTTTGTCTCGGATTAAGATGGATTGTGCATACTCAGCCTATAAATACACGAGGCATAGGGTATATACATGAGAGTTTGCTTGTTTGGATTATTCCCGCGACGTACCAGTCTCGTGCGATTAGAAGTCAAGTATACATAATTTTTGTTAACCACCATGTTATACTTATATTGACTTTCATTATATTTATTGTGCTCCATTGCATGATTGTGTGCGCATCCTCCCTGCCCCACTGATGGGAGTGTCTCCCATTAGATCCAAATGCTTGTACGTCCTGTTGTGAGAGTGTCCCACTCGGAGTCGACAACGCAAGCACCAACCTACGGGCCCCCTCGGTTAACCCGCGAGACATTAAAATCCTCCGTTGTGGGAGTATCTCCCACTCGGAGTCCCAACTCTGCTGCAAGGATTTTCCCTTTTAGAGTCCTCCGAAGTTTACAGGTACCATAGATGAGATTATCCCACTCGAAAACAACACCGCAGGCTTGCCAAACCACTCCATATCCAACCAACATTACCAGAGATTGAGATCAGCACTCTGAAGAGGCATGGTCATATCAATTCCAAAAGGCCAATGGTAAAAATAAACCGGGCAAGATCCAAACAACCATTTCAATTCCAAAAATATATACATTTCTATTCCAAAAATCTTTCCATGTCGAATACATTCCATTAAATATATTTGATCACATCTGACAAAAGTAATACAAATTCTTTTTTACATATCTGTGTTTACACTTTTTGAAAAAGACATAGATGATCCAGATTTGATCCCTCCAGTCCTGCTACCATTAACAGATCCCAATGCTAAAGCAACAGAGTCTTGTTCAACGGAAGATGTGTTCCGGAAGCAGTCGTCCAACTTCATTTGCGCCATAGCTCTTGAACAGGCAACTATATGTCTCAACATCAGTTCTCATGACTCCAAAGAAGCCAAGCTAATGCCACCCTCTCTGCGTCCAGGAAGGACGAGATGACCCCAAGAAGCCCTCTGAGAGCGAGATAGCGATGTCCGACAAGACGGAACCTCCAAGACAGCCAGACCAACACCGCCGCCCTTCTCGCAGAAGGGCGAGGACTCCCAGAAAGCCTTCCGAGAACAGAACTGACGTCGGGGCAGACTGAAGCCCATAAGGCATTTTGGACGATTGTGGATTGCACTAGTAACCCAGAGCCGCCTAGGACAAGTACCACTTCCGATCGGAGCAGAACTCCCACTTGTGGCTCCCATTTGCGGCATCCTGTCATGACGACTAATGTGATGTAACAACTTCTTCACAACGACTAATATGACACACCTTTCAGACTCTCCAGAAGAGAGCTTGTTCATCATCTCCTCACCTTCCTCCCTCTCCTCCTTCCCTTCCTCCATTTGATGAAATGAAGAAAAGACGACATGGCTACGCAGCAAGAAAACAAACTAGGGTTTCGAAGCAAGAGATTTTTGAAGAAGACAGAAGATCTCCTCCCACAGATCTCCCTCTATTTATAAACGGAGAAAAAGCCCAACCGCCTCCAATTCAAATTTACAATCCATGAAAAGTAAGCCCACGATCCTGAGATTTTCAGTCTACAGTAAAGACAGAAGATCAACTGTCACAGTCAAATCATAAAACCCTACCAATCCCAGTCATAATGGCGCCAGGATTCGAAAAAAACGTGGCTCAGCCTTTTAGGAGATCCAATCGCCCGTTGTGACAACTGTCAGCCAGCTATGCAACCATCAATTAATTTTAAAAGATCTGCTGCAATCCGAAGAGATTCGCTACACTAACTTTATTATAAGTTCTAAAGCATCCACTCTAACCAACTTTGTTTCCCAACTTCTCTTCCGCAGACTCCGACAAGTGGGGAAGAGGGGGACATCTATAGTGGTCAAAATTTGACCACGACCACGATGATGACACGCGTACAAGATACCAAGAGCTTTTCCCGAGACATCCATAAGTCCATGAATCTGTTCCGGACCGCCTCTCCTGGCCTTCCAGGACTACCTCCGTTTCGAAGACACCCAAATCCGGAAGTATATCCACCACATCCAACTTTTCTGAAGTCAGCTTCCGTCCCGCTTATCCTTCCATTCCGGAGCCGTCTTCCACTATTCTGAGGTCCCTTCCACTTCAAGCTCCTCCCCGACCTGAAGGCCCCAACTCCAAACCAAGGCTCTCACAACAGCCCACCGAGATCTCCGCCTACCGTTACGCAGCATCATCTTCCCACGTTGAAGATGTGAACGCCCCTACATTAAAGCGGGTGGTTATACATGGCAACAGGTTTCCCATCGTGCAATCCCGATTAATCAATGTCAGTGATAACAGTCGTTATAACAAATCTAGCACGTGCAGATCGTGCAGTTACAACCATGCGCCAATTCTACCTCCATGCCGACATCTATGTCAGGTACATATTATCCTTCTTCTCCTAAGAGGGGGATGGATAGCTTCCCTAATTCTCAGATCATACACACATTACCACCACACTCAAAGTTTTTCTGTTCCAATCCACGACACTAGTAATTCCCCGTGCTAGTCCAATCACCACACTAGCAATTCTTTGTGCTAGTCTATTCAAAACACTGGAAGTTTTCCTGTTCCAATCCACCATCACACACCGGCAGTAATCCTCTGCTCGGTCCACCCACCTTTCCATTCCAACTATTGATTCTCACGTCCGAGGGTTTTAAGCCGGCGCCACACAGGTGCTCCTAACCTAAAAGGCGTCTTTAGTGTGTTCTAACAAGTAATATCCCCGGAGAACGACCAAACTTGACTAGTGGTGGGTCCAATCCACGGTAAGCTAGTTTTTAACCCACCACAATGATGTATTAAGAAGGTCAAAGAATATATAATTTTGCTGTCTTTTGACTATTTTGACAAAAAAAAATAAGTGAAACAATGGATATTTTTAAACTAATATTACTGTAACACATACAAGACAATTATTTTGTTTCTTACTTCATTATAAATGAGTAATGGTATTTTACTTCTTTAGGCAACATAAAAAACGAATACAGTTTTTAACCACCACACAAATCTAATGGAGCAAGTAACAGTAGCAACATTTCCACCAAAGTGATGAGAAAATAACACAATTTCCCCATGAACAAAATAACTCCAAAAAAATGCAGGCTTTATCAATGCAAATGATGTGAAACTGCATGCAGAGAAACAACTAACAGACAAAGAGATCTTATTCTTACATGAGGCATACAATCAATCAACAATTAAGCTGTAAGAATAGTCACAAATTCTATAGAATCAATCGCATCAAGAGATTAAGAATCAAGGAAAATGACATACCTAACAACAAATAAACAATCAAAATCTTGCAGGAGCCCAAATCACTGTTGCCTATCTAATCCAGAGCAATCATCAGCCCGTTCTTTTCTACCTATCTACCATGGGGATCATCAAATGAATCAAAGAAAAGAGCTGGGAAAAGAGAAGGGGAAGAATGGTAAATGGGGTGGGATCCGAACCCATTAAGGGGAAGGAGAGATTCGTGGGGCTGAGAGAGGAAAGCGTTGAAGAGAGGAGAGGAGAGAAAGGGGGAGGAAGAGGAGAAAAATCCATAAATAACCAAAAATAAAAAATTAGGGGGCCGGGGGTGGGGGGGGGGGGGGGGGGGGGGGGGGGGGCGCGAGAGAGAGAGACGTGGAGAGAGGAACGAAGAAGATGGAGAGAGTCAAAGGAAGGATTGGGATTGAGGCGTGGCCGGAAAAAATTCGAATGGGATGGATCTCTGTGCTGGCTGCTGTGGTCGTTGGATGATTTCTTGCGATTCTCAGGGATTCCAGTTGTTGGGGGCGGCAGTTAACGGGGGTGAGCGTCGGTTCGTAAGATTTTTGTCGATTTTGGTAAAAGCTAATCGAATCGAGCAGATCAGGAACCGACCCAAACTGAACAGGCTCGGTCCGATTCAGCTCAGTTCGATTACAGAGGGTCGAATAGAGAGGAGACCATGCAGATGAAGAAGAAGACAACGACGATGACGGTATTACACACGAAAAATCAAATCATCAAATCTCTATAGAATATAAGTTACAATCTTAAATGAAGTTGGTCACACCATCGGTAAAATTGTAATACAATTATCTTGAATAGTCTATCTTCACTATAGGAGGTTGTTTGATATCTCGGGCAATTGTAGTGCACTTTGTGTGTATAGGACAGAATCAAATAGAGGTAATTTTCTATGTACTGAATATATTAGAAAATTAACACCTCATGGTTATTATGAGTGTTTAAACTCTTAATCCCGAAATGCTTAATGGACATGTACATGTTATATTTGCCACTTTGATTCATTAAGAAGTGAGATTCTTTTATGAGTGAACAACATCAGCGAGTTAGATGATAATATAATGTTTACGGTGGACATCATTCATTGACTTAAACCATGTCCCAAAATAAGAGAGTGATGATGTCCTCTTGAGAAACTTATAAGCTTTGTACATGTCAAATCATACCGGTGGATTTAATTATCTGACATGACAAATAAGTTAAGTGGTAGGTATCAAGAACAAGATGTCAATTAAAGAAAATTATCAGTAATTTAATTTAATAGATGGATATCAAAAATCTTAACATAGGGAGATTTTAAGCATATAATAATATGAATTTCGAAAGAAATTTTGAGATAAGAACAAAAGTGCAATTACAATTCTTTAGTGGATTGAATTGTAATTTATGGAATTGAAGATTTTAATTCGGGTTGAATTAAGATTCCTAATTTCATTAGAAGTCTAATCCTTATTTGATCCCTAGTGGTCCTATCATAGGATATATAAAGCCTCCTATAGCTCTTGACCGTAAGATGAAGCATACAGCAGAACTTTAGTTTCTAAAAGAGTTGAAAGGAGAGAATGAAAGTTGAAAGGCGAGACGTGGAGAGAGGAACGAAGAAGATGGAGAGAGTCAAAGGAAGGATTGGGATTGAGGCGTGGCCGGAAAAAATTCGAATGGGATGGATCTCTGTGCTGGCTGCTGTGGTCGTTGGATGATTTCTTGCGATTCTCAGGGATTCCAGTTGTTGGGGGCGGCAGTTAACGGGGGTGAGCGTCGGTTCGTACGATTTTTGTCGATTTTGGTAAAAGCTAATCGAATCGAGCAGATCAGGAACCGACCCAAACTGAACAGGCTCGGTCCGATTCAGCTCAGTTCGATTACAGAGGGTCGAATAGAGAGGAGACCATGCAGATGAAGAAGAAGACAACGACGATGACGGTATTACACACGAAAAATCAAATCATCAAATCTCTATAGAATATAAGTTACAATCTTAAATGAAGTTGGTCACACATCGGTAAAATTGTAATACAATTATCTTGAATAGTCTATCTTCACTATAGGAGGTTGTTTGATATCTCGGGCAATTGTAGTGCACTTTGTGTGTATTGGACAGAATCAAATAGAGGTAATTTTCTATGTACTGAATATATTAGAAAATTAACACCTCATGGTTATTATGAGTGTTTAAACTCTTAATCCCGAAATGCTTAATGGACATGTACATGTTATATTTGTCACTTTGATTCATTAAGAAGTGAGATTCTTTTATGAGTGAACAACATCAGCGAGTTAGATGATAATATAATGTTTACGGTGGACATCATTCATTGACTTAAACCATGTCCCGAAATAAGAGAGTGATGATGTCCTCTTGAGAAACTTATAAGCTTTGTACATGTCAAACCATACGGTGGATTAATTATCTGACATGACAAATAAGTTAAGTGGTAGGTATCAAGAACAAGATGTCAATTAAAGAAAATTATCAGTAATTTAATTTAATAGATGGATATCAAAAATCTTAACATAGGGAGATTTTAAGCATATAATAATATGAATTTCGAAAGAAATTTTGAGATAAGAACAAAAGTGCAATTACAATTCTTTAGTGGATTGAATTGTAATTTATGGAATTGAAGATTTTAATTCGGGTTGAATTAAGATTCCTAATTTCATTAGAAGTCTAATCCTTATTTGATCCCTAGTGGTCCTATCATAGGATATATAAAGCCTCCTATAGCTCTTGACCGTAAGATGAAGCATACAGCAGAACTTTAGTTTCTAAAAGAGTTGAAAGGAGAGAATGAAAGTTCGGAGCCCAGCATCCATCTAATCTGGTGCTTTAGAAATACGATAGAAGATCACGAGATGTTCGAGACGACATCCCAGTTCGCAATTGAAGATTGTTAACGAGATCAATCCAGCGAGATCTTGAAAATATGATCTCAATTTTCACTAAATCTTTAGAATCTTTAGGATTGCATGTGCATTAATTTTTGTTGTTTAGACTGTAGCCACTCAAGGTGATCTCAGAAATTTTTCACACTTTCAATTGGTATCAGAGCTAGCCTTGATCGCGGATATATGTTGAACAGACCATGTTATCTATGAAACTATATCATATATACTATGTATCATATGCAGGATTGTATATGCAAAGTTAACCCTTATTTTGCAGCGTTAATCCCGCTATTATGGTCGTGCAGTATGTAATATCCCTAGTTAATAATACTATTTTTATTTTTCTAAATTTTTATTAATTTTGTTATACCTTTTATTTTATTTATTATTATCAATTAACTTGATTTATGACTTATTACTATTATTATTATTATTATTAAATATGCAAATTAGTTTGAAGTATTAAATGTTTATCTGGCCTTATATATATTTACCATTATTACTTAGTATCATTTTAATTACTAACTAGTATTTTTCCCATTACTATTACTATTAATTATTATTATTATTATTATTATTATTATTATTATTATTATTATTATTATGTTTTAGTATTATTATTATTATCTCTTATTATTACTAGTAGTATTGTTACTAAGTATTATTATATAATATTCTTATTATTGATGCTATTATTATTGTTGTTGTTGTTATTATTATTATGTATTATTATTATTATTCATACTAATCTTGTTGTTAATATTCTGGTTATTATTACTAATGTAATTATTATCTTTATTATTAGTGTTAGTATTATTATATTTATTATTAGTATTAGTTTTGTTATATTTCATGTTCTTAAACCCAAACCCATTAGCCCAAACCAAAAACCCAATACCCGTTATGAAGAAGATGCAGATGAAGAAGAAGACAACGACGATGACGGTATTATTAGAGATACTAAAATTCTTTATCTTTTTTATTAGAACTCAGTATTTGCTCTATCACTTAAATAATTTCATTTTTATTTTATGAGAATTTGTATAGGCAAATGATTGTATTATATATGTGTGTGTCTTGTGTTCTATATTGTAGATAATTTGGCGTATAGAGTTCAGCTTACATACGAAAGATCTGTTGGCCTAGAGGCCCTTCACTCTAGTTTTGATGATGATTAACTCATGTAGTTATTGTTTACTAATAATCTTGTGATATTTAGTTTCATATATTTGATCAAGATATTAGTAGGTGATTAGCTTCAACAAAGGTGTTTTGGAGCTATCATATGTTGATTCAAGAGCTCGCGCGTCAAGATCGCATTTAGTACTCGGTTGGAGTCAAGCTCGTTGGATCACGTTTGGATCGAGTCGACTTGAAGAAGGAGTTCTACAATAAGACATCGGTTTGTTTAGATTAAGATTGTTTAGATCTTATTGTAAAGATTAGATAGTGTCGATATGCTCAAGTACACACACAAGTTTCAATTTGTTTGATTTTCGGTTTAACCGGTTTCGGTTTTTCATATATATGGTTTTCATGAATAGATAGAATCAAAACAAGTTTACATGGTTTAATGTATATTAGATTTGATCTATATACATCTATGCTTCATCTATTTAGAAAAACTTACTTTGATAGTCTATTTCATGAGTTGGAGTTTTGTATTTAAACAAAACTTATTTTTAGATTTCATATCAAAAACATAAATATAAATCTTTATATGTATATTGAATTTTATCCATATACAATATGCTTCAAAGTTGTTTCAATATCATGTTTTTGTATTTACATGTGTTTTGGAGAAAACGGTTTTCCATTTCAAAATCCTAGTTTTTTAAAAAATACGGTTTTTGTTTCAAAGGCAAATTTTCATATCACAAAAATGGTTCAAATAGTTTGTAATATGTGTTGAATTTTAGTCACACATATTTGTATTTCTAAGATAATAAAAGAACTTATTTTGTGAAATTATGTGATTTTATGGGATTTAATTGGTAATAAAAAGATAAGTTTTTCAATCCTTAAATCCCAGGCCAGATTGCTCTGGCGGTCGACCGGATAGTCGACCGCACCAAGAGCCGGTCGACCGATGTGCACGAGACGTGCACAAAGGCCTACCCACTTGGCCGGTGGACCGCGCGGTCGACCGACTGAGAGCACCCCACTCTTGGGTGGGGGCCGGTCGACCGGGCGGTGGACCGTAGGCTAGGCACGGTCGACCGGGGTGGTCGACCGCAGGCACAACGGTCAGAAAAGTGACCGTTGTCCGGTCGACCGGAAGGGCAAAACTGCCCTTTCCTGCTGCCAATGGGCAGATTGTTTGTGGGCTATATATACCCACCTCTTTGAGCTGTTTTAGTTAACAATTTCAAGAGCAAAAATCCTCATCTTCTTAAGTGTTTTAACAGCAGCTTTTAAAAGAGTTTTTAGGTTTAAAAGATCAATCTTTATTTGTTTTTAAAGTGTTGGAATTTTCAAAGAAAATAGAGTCTTTTGGGAATTAGTTTTTGATCTAAATTTCTATATCTATTTGGAGATTTTCTCAAGTATTTTTCTTTGTTCTAAACACTTGTTTTCTCACACTTGAGCTATCATATCTATCTTATCTATAAGATATTGCTTAGTGAGAAAATTGGTCTATGGTTTGTTGAAACCACCAAGTGTTGTAAACCCTTATCTTTGCTTGGCTTTGTGCCTTTCCCTCTAAGTATAAAGGAGGTTGTGCAATTGGGTTGCTAGTATCCCTCTAAGTGTAGAGGTGATTGAGTTTGTTGGTATCCCTCTAGTGAGAGGTTGATATTGTGTTGGCTTTGTGCCTTGCCTCTAGTGAGAGGTTGTATTTAGTGAGAGAGGAGTTGTGTACTCCCAAGTTGTATTTGCCCAAATCCTCAGTGGAGGTTCCCTATGTAGGAAGTCCTGTGCGGATGCTATAGTGAAAATCCTTCTGTGTGAAGGCGGGGACGTAGAGCTGGGTGCTCGAACCTCGAAACATATCTCGGTGTTTGCGATTGATCCACTATCTCTAAACTCTCTCTTATTTACCTTGCATTGATTCATATTGTTCATATCATATATATGCTTGGGTTTGATTGTGTGCCATACTTGTGTTAAACCAAGAGAGCTTCATATAGAATCTCAACTCTTATTCAGAGGAATCAAAAGGAGTTAGTTCAGAGCCCTTCACCGGGAATTCAGCTACACTCTTCGGTTATACTAAGTGTGTTGCAATTAGTTTTTAAATTCCGCATTATTTGTCATTAGATTAGCCCTACACCTATTCACTCCCCCTCTAGGTGTACTTTCAAGATCAAATCATCAGATTCCTATAAAACATAAGTTAAGTCCTCAATCTTAGATGGAGTTAGACAGAACATCGGTAAGATTGTAATGCAATTTTTTAGAATAGTCTATCTTCACTATAGGAGGTTATTTGATATCTCGGGCTATTACATTAGTGCACTTTGTATGTATTGAACAGAACCAACTTGAGGTAATTTTTTATATACTAACTATATTAGAAAATTAACACCTCATGATTATTATCAGTGCTTAAACTCTTAATCACGAAATGCTTAATGGACGTGTACATGTTATACTAATCACTTTGATTCATTAAGAAGTGAGATTCTTTTATGAGTCAATAACATTTAGTAAGTGGGTGATAATATAATGTTTACGATATTCATTGATTGAATCCACGTCCCAAAATAAGGGAGTGATGATGTCCTCTTGAGAAGCATATAAGTTTTGTATATGTCAAATCATGCAGGTGGAGTTAATTATCCGACATAGCAAATAAGTTAAGTGGTAAGTATCAAGGACAAGATGTCGATTAAAGAAAACTATCAGTAATTTAATTTAATAGATGGACAGCAGAAATCTTAACGTAGGGAGATTTTAGGCATATAATAATATGGATCTCAAAAGTAATTTTGAGATAAGGACAGAAGTGTAATTATAATTCTTACTGGACTGAATTATAATTTATGAAATTGAGGATTCTAATTCGGGTTGAATTAGGACTTCCTGATTTTATTAGAAGTCTGATCCTTATTTGGTCTCTAGTGGTCCTTTTCGTAGCCTATATAAAGCCTCCTACAGCTCTTGGCAGTAAGATGCAGCATACAACAGTAACAAAAGAAGAAAAACTTTAGTTTCTAAAAGAGTTGAAAGGAGAGATCGAAAGTTCGGAGCACACTCTCCACCCAATTTGGTGCTTTAGAAATACGATAGAAGATTGCGAGATGTTCGGGACGGCGTCCCAGTTCGCGATTGAAGATTGTTAACGAGATCAATCCAGCGAGATCTCGAAGGTATGATCTCAGTTTTCACTAAATTTTTAGGAATGCATGTGCATTAATTTTTGTTGGTTAGCCTGTATCCACTCAAGGTGATCTCAAAATTTTTTCGCATTTTCAATTGGTATCAAAGCTAGCCTTGATCGCGGATATAGGTTGAACAGACCATGTTGTCTATGAAACCATATCACATATACTATGTATCATATGCAGCAATACTGTATTTTTATTTTTTTTAAATGTTTATTAATTTTTCTATACCTTTTAGTAATACTGTATTTTTTTTTTTTAAAATATTTATTAATTTTGCTATACCCTTTAAATATTTAACTTGACTTATGACTTATTATATATTTACCATTATTACTTATTATCATTTAATTACTAACTAAATTTTTTCCCATTACTATTATTTTTAATTATTATATTGTTGTTAATGTTGTTATTATTATTGTTATTGTTATGTTTTATAATTATTATTACTACTAGTAGAATTCTTACTAAGTATTATTATATAATAATCTTATTATTGAGATTATTATTATTGTTGTTGTTATTATCATTATTATTATGTATTATTATTATTCTGCATATTAATCTTGTTGTTAATATTATGGTTATTATTACTAATATAATTCTTGTCATTATTATTAGTGTTAGTATTATTATATTTATTATTAGTTTTAGTATTAGTATATTCATGTTCCTAAACCCAAACCCATTAGCCTAAACCCGAAACCCAATACCCATTATCACTCTCCTATATAATTTAACTCTAATTCTAAAACTAACCCTAACCCTAATCAATTATCCCCCTTCTTCCTCTGCATCTGCAGCCTCCCATCACCAGCGCAATGCCCCGTGAGCCGACCAATGTGCTTGCTCCTTCGCGGCCACACATAACATCACGACAGCCTCCGCCTCCCCCACATCCGTGCACCACCACCCCACGATCTCCCTCTCCTCCCCTCTCCCTCCATCTCCCACTTCCAGCCACCACTGAACACCTCCACCACCCCCGCTCGGCCACGACAAGCATCCCGAGCACAACCGCTTCCTCCACCTCCGAGCCCCGCAACACACTCTTTCCAGCACTCCACCGAGACCCCCCACGGTCACCTCCACCTCTGAGCCCCATGGCCACAACCATCTCCTCTGCACGACACCTTCCTCCCTCGGTCAACGCCGCTTCACACCTCGGCATCCGTCGGCATCTCCTCCATGTGCCCGCACTCCCGGCGCACATCGATCACAGCCCATGCTGCGAACCTTCTCCATCACCTTCTCCACTGGCCTCTCCTCCACAGAACCCACGACCGCCTCCTGCCGCACGTCCTCCCCTCCTCGGTAGCCGGCAGCCCTCCGCCTCCAGAGCCCGATCTCCACGTGGCCGTGCACAGCCTCTCTTGCGTGAGCTCTTCCCCTCTCCCTCTCTTTCTCTCTCTGTTACTCTCTTTGTATGCGAGGGTGTGTATGTGCTCTGCATATGTGCGTGTGTGAGTGTATGTGTGCGTGGATGTGTGCATGTGTGCGTGTGTATGTACAAGTGTGTGTGTTATTCTCTCTTTTCGTACGTGTAATGTGCGTGTGTGCTTGAGAGTCTCCCAATCTCCCTCTCGTTATCTCTGTATTCTTTTTATGTGTGTTGCAGTTATATGAACATGACCCGCTTCAAGATCCAACTACAAGAGTTCAGACCCAGATTTGTGTTCGCAAAGTGCCGATATGCTAGCCGATTTGAAGACCCGACCCGCGAGCCGACTTGGAGATCCAGACCAGTTCATGTAGTGCAGACCCTACGGTGATTCAGACTTGGATCCGCGTCATTTCATGTGAGTATTTGCTTTTTGTGTTATTATTCGTTTATTGTTATTTATTGTTATTAATGAGTGTTTATTTTATTTGATTATTTTGATGGTGCATTTTAATATGTCATTTTATGTGAGTGATCGCCTTATTATGTTGCATTTTTATCTATTTTGTTACTGGTAAGTTAAATTGTTGGATTACAATTAGTTAGTTATATTTAATTTCTAGTGTTTAGTTATGATTGTAGTTGTTATGATTTAGATTCAGGTTATGATTGTAATCGCTATGGATTAGATTCTGATAACTAAATATTTTGATCGAGGAATTATCGAGTTATCTATACTGTTGGCGCAAAGGTCCATCACTCTAGTTTTGATGATGATTAACTCATGTAGTCATAGTACTAATGATCTTGTGATGTTTAAGTTTCAGATATTTATCAAGATTCTAGTTCGGTATTTAGCTTCAACAAAAAATTCAAAGTCAAAATTTGAAGCTCTCGCGTGTTGATTCAAGAGCTCATGCTTAAGCATCAAGTACTTAAGGAGGAGTCTAACTCAATAGAATCAAGTTTGGATCAAGTCAACATGGAGAAGAAGATTTATTCAAAAAGAAGACTTGAGTCAAGAGTTTGTAAGTTTAGAATTTATGTAAAGAATAGATTAGTTTTGATTGCTCAAATTTATACACATACAAAAGTTTTAGTTTTCAGTTTAATCCATTTTTTGCTTTATGAATAGATTTCATGAAAACAAGTTTATATGTTTTATATGTGTATTGACTATCCATGTACATTGTGCTTCAAATGAGTTTAACAAACTTATTTTTGTTAGAGTTTTGGAAAAACTAGATTTTCTTTTCAAAGTTTAGTTTTTAAAAAATACGATTTTGATTTCAAAATTGAATTTCTACATCTTAAAGCAAGTTCATATGTTTGTAATATATATTGATTTTTTATCACACATATTTGTACCTCATTGTATTTACATGAACTTACTTTTGTGAAATTTATGAAGATTTATTGGTATTTAAATTGGATATAAAAAGATGTTTAAAATTATTCACAATATAGTTTTTGGGCTATTGCCTGTCGACCGCACGGTTGACCGACGTGCAGAGACAAGCACAACCTGAGAGGGTGACTCTCAGTCGACTGAACGATCGACCGCAGTAGAGATCGACCGACCGACCGGTCGACCGACGTGCACAGGCAAGCATAGCCCAAGAAGGTGAGATATCGGTTGACCGATAATCGATCGCAGTAGAGATCGACCGACCGACCGGTCGACCGACTAAGTCTGCAGAGCTCTCGGGTTTTCTCGGTCGACCGGTCGGCCGACCATTCTGCTGATTTGCTCGACACCCTTTTTGTATTTTAGCTATAACTTTCTATTATCATATTTAATCAATGTGATTTAAATTGCATTTCAAAGATAACGTTTAGGGCTACATTTCTTATTCAATAATCATTTTCTGATTCAAATACTAAAGATGTCAAATATTGATTTGAAGTAAGTTCATATTCTAAAAATAGTTTACAATTTTTAGTTTGACACCTTTCACTATTTTAATCATAACATTTTACTCATATATCATATCAATTTGATTTAAGTTGCACTAGAAAGATATCTTAACGATTTACAAATTCTTTCTATATACATATTACCAAATTCTAAAGTTTTATATCTCAAAAATGAGCTTAAAATTTATATTATACGCTATGGTCTCTGGGCTGTTGGGCGTTTGCTCTCTGGCCAAGCCAATGGCTGACCAGCTACAGTAGCCGGTCAATCGAGGCCTGGCACCCAGTGGCCCCAATGGCTAGTTTACTAGCTATTGGGGGCTGGGATTAGTTTGTTTGTTTTTTTTTTGTTTTCAACAGTAGCCAACGGCTACTGTATAGGGCAATTCTGTAATATTCTTTATGGGTTTTTGATTTGTTTTCAAACCTATATATAGAGTTTGGATTTGGGATTTTAAAAAAAAAGATTTCTTCCACATGGTTTGAGCAAAATATTTTCTATCTATTAGAAAGTTTTTAACAAAGTTTTTAGAGAAAATATTTCTCATCCTCAAGAGGGATTTTCCCCTAGTGTTTCAAGAGCTATTTTCAATTTTAAAAGACGTTTTTCTTGAGCCTCAAAATTCAAATCTCTCTAGTTTTCTCACATAAGTTTGAGCCTTTCATTTCTAAATCTACCCTATAGGATTCTTATTTGTGAAAGTGTTCTTGTTTGTGATGAAGAAGTGATCACCAAGTGTTCTACCTTTGTATTTGAAGAAGTTGGAGGTTGTGGCCTAAGCGAGCTTGCGGGCTCGCGTGTGTTGTTCTTACAGGAACAAGTGAAGGACTTGTGAGTCCGAGAGTCTTGTAGGTCTTACAGCATCGAGTGATCTTGCGGGATCAATTCTAGTAAAAATTCTTCATCGCGGTGAAGACGGGGATGTAGAGCAAGTGGCTCGAACCTCGAAACAATTCTCTCGTGTTTGTAATTGCTAATCTCTCTCTTTACTCACTTATATATCTTGCATGCTCATATTATTCATATCTTTATATGCCTGATATTACTTGTATTCAATTGATAAACATGCTTGGGTTGTCTAATCGGTTAATATTGTTTACTTGCTTTATTTAGTGTTGAATTGTTAGTCTAAATTTTAATTCCGCATTTGATTAGCACATCACCTATTGAACCCCCTCTAGGTGATTATAAGTGGTATCAGAGTTTGGTGCTCTTGATTTGGGTCAACAATCTAGAGTTAATGGTCCTTGTTTTTGCTAATCACATTATTTGTTTAGACATACACACACGAATTTTCTTGCACCTCCCATGTTTGATTTTCTTGACTTATAAAATTGGAAAGTTAAGATGATTTTATATCTTAAAGCCCTTGGTATTTATCTTGTCACTATTAAAGAATCATATTTTATAAATGGCAAATATCTTGAGGCTAATGCAAAAGCCAGTCATACTTTAAATCTAACCCCAAATGATAATTATCTATCTAGAGTTTCTAACATTGATTCGACTTTTGTAGTATGGTACACTTTGACCTCTCTTGGTAAAGAAAAGCAAAATGTCAAGGAGAGAGACTCGGATCAAGGAAGTGACACTTCCTGAAATCACCTAGAGGGGGGGTGAATAGGTGATAATGCTAATCAATGCACAAATAAAAAATTGTGATGCAACGATCACCCAAAATAAGACTAGAAGCCGAATACCCCGTGAAGGGCTCTGAACTCCTTCCTCGTGATTCCTCTAGATAAGAGTTTGAGGTGCGTATTGCAATCTTATTGTATGAGTATTTGATCGACAATATGAATAAGAAACAAGTGTATATAGCAATGAATATGTAGAGCAAGTAAATGAAGCAATGAATAAGAAGCAATGAATATAAAGCAAGGAATTAAAGCAAGAAGCAAGTAAACCAAACGCAAACATCGAGAATTTTTCCGAGGTTCGAGCACCCAGCTCTACGTCCCCGCCTTCACCCAGAAGGATTTCTAACCACTATGACTTCACAAAGAGTTACAATCACACCGGAGTACCCAACTCCACAATCTCAAGTACAAGTATTCTCTTAGTGATCAAAAGACCACAAACTCTCTTTGAAAAATTATTTTCCCTTACAAAAGCCCAGTAGAACAATGAGTAGGATTTGAAGCTCTAGTATTGTAAGTGGGAAAAAGAGAGAGAATTTGAGAGAGTTTTGAAACTGAAACTTCAGAAATGAGAGAGATTTTTCAGCACAAAAACTAAGAACAAAACTCTTTTGAAAGCTCTTTAAACTTTGAATATTTTGCAAAATGATTGTTGTTAATCCCATAACCCTAATCACCCCTATTTATAGGATAGAGCTAGGGATTAAAGGGTAAACTAACAAAATGATAATTAGGAAGTATTTGACCCAGAAAACAGCCCCTAAACACGTTTAGAGACAAAAAGCTCGTTTTAAAACGTGTATAAAAAAATAGCCGTTACAGGCTAAAACACAGCCACGGTCGACCGCCCGGTCGACCGGGTTTCAAATAAAAGAGCCGTTGCGGCCCCCGGTCGACCGCTCGGTCGACCGCAACAAACAGAGAGTAGCTTGCTCACAGTCGGCCGAAGGTCGGTCAACCGTAGAGGGATCCGGTCGACCGCCCGGTCGACCGGGAGACGTGCACACATGCACGCACCCAACGGTCAGATTTCCGGTCGACCGGCTCAGGTCAAAAACTGAAATTTGAAAAGGATTTTGAGGAGATTTTGATGGTTTACAAAATAGTTTTGATCAGAACTATGTATAATACACAAAATTGAGTTTATAAGCAAAAGACTATATTTAAAAATATTGTATATATATATAGGAGAAATTTTTAGAAAATGACATGTGCGCAAAAACTTGTGTGTAGGAATTTTGAGCTTCAAACCTATTCACTATTCTTTAACAAAACTATAAAACTAAAAACAAATCTAATGAAGTCTCTTGAGCCAAAATGAAGTCTTGAGTCATGCAATGCCATGCTAGAGCTTTCTTTTCTATGGACATTCCCTCTTGTGTCATATGCCTTGTTTGCTCAATGAACCTAGAAAATCTTTGCAATAGCTGAGCAATGTCCTTCAAAAATGGTACTAACCTGAAACTTATCTTGAACAAACTTATTAGTACCATATAGCTTCTATTTGTTTTGTTATCATCAAAACTTTAAACAAATGGAGAGTGTAACCTCTTGGGCCAACACTTCCAACATGTGCTACATGGTCTAAGGGGATGACCCCCTAGAGGTAAATTCGGAATCCGACCTTGATGAAGATGATGATATGTCATATGATGATCTTACTATGTTTTGTCAAAAAAGTTTGAAAAATATGATTTGTTGAAGGTTGAAAACAAAAGATTGAAGAAAGAAAATGATTCCATTTTAAAAGAAATATTCTTTCCAAAATAAATTTGAAATTATTTCAAAAGAAAATGAATCTTTGAAAAATCAAGTTGCTATGATTTCTAAAGAAAAGGAGATTATTTTAAATGAAAATGAGTCTTTGAAAAAGAAAATTATGTTGGTTGAAAAAGAAAAGACTTCTATTTCTTTTTCAAAAGAAAATAATTTTGATTCTCGTGCTTGTCATGTCTCTCAAGCTAATAATGTTGTATCCTCTTTTGATAAAAATAAGATTCATGTTTTGAATGATAGGATTGATTGTTTGAGCTCAAATTGATCAATTATGCCTTTAATTATACTAGATTGGAAACCTAATTTCAAAGTAAACAAGCTCCACATGTTCATACACACCCTCCACGACATACACCATATGCACACCATACTTACACCCATATATATGTGATTGAGGTTTTACCTGCATAGAAAATATAGAATTTCAGAACTTAAGAATGGAATGTGCAAAGTACTCCATACTACCGCGATAGCAAGTGGCTATGCTGGTCATGATCCATAAGGAGGGACTTGCGATGGAAGCGTGTTGTAAATTCTCTTTTAAGTTATCAAAAATGGTTAAAAGTTCTTTTATGTTCTTTAAAAAGAAAAGGAAAAAGAATATATTATTAAATCAAGAAGAAAGTGGAAGATTGAGAAGGTGGAGAAAATGAAAAATGAGTTTATATGAAGAAAGTTACTTTATTAAATTGAAGAGAGTTGTGATTGTTGGTAATCTAAACTAAAGATTAAAAGAAAAAAGAAAAATCCTAAAAGTACTTACTTACCCTTTCGGTTGATGACTTATCTTGAATCCTTGACAAAGACTTGCCTCGTCTTAAAGGCGAGCAAAGCATGGCAAATAGGATCTTCCTCGTTCTCGATCTATACTATGAGTTAAGGGCAAACTAAACTAACAAAGGAACAATTATCCATCACCATAAGCCATCAAGGGCACTTGCAAATGGCAAGGCAGGTTCGATGCTATATGTTTCATTTAGATTATCATCAAAATCCGAGAGAAGAAGAGTAAGAGAAGAAGAAGAACATAAAAAATATAACTTTGATTCAATAAAGTAAAAATGAAAGAAAAGAAGAACAACGTACACCGATGTCACCCTCAGTAAAAGCTTCACTCTCATTCCTCCATGTAACTCTTCTCTAGTCTCAGTTACATAAAGAAAAATAAAAATTACATAAATAAAAAGTAAAAACCTAAGTTACAAACTAAAATACATTCTAGCCTATGCTCTCTACTGAATCGTTGTTTCTGGCCTTAGAATTTGGAGGTATTTATAGCAAAATATGGAAGGGGGAAGCGTCTGAAGATAGGGGGAGCAAACGCTCCCCCTTATCTCACTGAACTGCCGCGAATCCGTGGTTTTGGCCACGGATCTGCGGCCAATATCCTGGGAGCAGATCTGTCGTCCATTTATCCAACTGGTTTCCCGATTTGGTTTCTGGGTTTTGACAATATCACTGTTTATCTTTACTAACCAAAATGGATTCATAAAATTCGAATTTAACTAGTTTTCATTTGGTATTATCTCTGTGATTTGCACTGATCTTTAGCTGATCATGTGCCCTCATCCTTGATTTTGATTTAATCTAAATTTCAGTGGGCTTTTGGGCTCGTTTTCTCTCCTCTTTCATTTAATCAAGGCCCTGCAAATAATTAGATAAAAAGATAATTTAGCAGAGTTTTATTAAACAAATAATGTAGGAATGTGACGATAAATATGCAATATTGGAGACTGATCACACCCCCACCTATCTTTTGCTCGTCCTCGAGCAATACAAATAAAAAGTAAAGCAGAGCTAATCTAGTCTAACTCACTTTCATAGGAATCACAGTTGCACTTAGTATGTGCAACAAGCCGTTAAACCTCTTGGTTTCCCCTAGAGGATAAGTTTTATCTCATGAGTGTTTTCAGTAGATTACACCCACAACATCCATAAAGGAAGAGAAACAAAGTGTTAGTATTTTCGAAAAGCATTTTGAAAAAGAGAGAAAATATTTGAAGTATTATTGTAAGAGTTCAAGTAATCAATGTTATAGGAAATCAAACTTTTCATTTCTAAATTTAGTCTCTATTCAAAAACTTGTTATCAATTAAAGTAAGGAGTCAAACTGTATTTCTTATCTAGTCTATTGTTTTACCTAAGTTATATGCACCTTTCTGACAGTGAAATTTTAACTCGGAATTCTTTAACTCTAACTCTTATGCCTTATTTTTTATATTTTGGTGGTATTATTCTTTAGGTCTATTAGGCTTTCTAATCTGTCCATGTAATGAGCCATTAGTTAGTGACTCCCAAGCCAGACGATTTTAGGGCACCGGGTGAGAAAACACCACAAGGACTTAAAGACTCGAGCAAACAAGGCCACAAAACTAAAGGTTTTTATTTATAAGATGGACCGCTTTTAGGTGTGAATACTTGCTTTATGAGCACAAATACCCAGCATAATCAGAGAACTTTTGATATATATATATATATATATATATTATATATATATTTTTATTTTTTATAAGACAAGAATCTTTGTTTTTGAACCCTAAGTGTGTAAGTGTATAAAGTATGCATATTTCATTAAGGTAAAAATCAAGACTAAATTACTTTTTCAATTTTTCTTCCTAACCCTAGAAATCAAACAAATAATCTTATTTTGACTAAGTATAAAAAATCCCAATTATGATTCTCCTATTCCTTAAAATTAACTTAATTTCTTACAAAAAATAGGTCAAAATATTGTTTCTCTTTTCATAAAGTTTTTAAAGGCAAAAAAATGTTAATTTTTTTAACTAAAAATAAACCTACGTTATGTTAGAACCCTCTCCCATACCTATCTAATGCATTGTCCTCAGTGTATGAATGAATGAATAAATGCATGAAAAAGAAGAAAGGGAAGGAAAATATTACCTCAAGGTGGTGGTTCCGGTGGTGGTCGGATTGGGCCAAGCGTTGCTACCCAATCAAGATAATGTGGCAGTTCATGGAATGCACCTTTATTGACCTCTTTTCTATTTACATAATTATAATCCCTAATATGAATATGATTGGTTAGTGTTCATTTTTGCATAAATTTCACCATATTTTCCCATTTTTAGTGATATTATTCTGTTACTAATAAGTTTTCTCTTCTACTTTTAGGTCCAAATCTTAATGAAGAAGAAGGCCCAAAATCCTAATTAAATTGGGAGTTTTTGTGAAGATTAAAAGAAGCCCAAACTATGAAGCCCAATTCTGCTAACAAACTCAAAGAATATCCAGAGAATGGAACTTCTACAAGGACACCTGAGCAGAGACAACCTGGCACACACTGGCGCTGGCCTAACGGTCGTACTATTGTCGCGCTTTCACAACCAGAGTCGCATTTTCGCGGCTAAATCTTGACCATTGTTGCAGCATTTTCTTCGATGGCCTAGATTGATTGGTGCTAAGATTTTGGTACTATAAATATCCCCTCTGGTTATCCGAGAGGGGGAGTTAGAATTTTTCTAGTATTTTCTCTTAGTATTTTTCTTTAGATATCTCTTGTATTTTCTTTCTCTTGTTTTAATCCAGAAAAATAGAGCGAGAGAGAGTGATTTGTATTGTATCAGTGACAAATTTATACAAGATTGCTTCATCTTCTACCTCTATCTTCATTGCTGTTCTTCCTTGAAATAGTGTAAAAATGACTACTTTCTTGTTCTTTCTTTTCATGAATAGCTAACTCCTCTATTTGCATGGCTAACTAACTACTAACCCACTAATATCTAATTACTTGATTGATAACTCACATGAATCAATGAGCATCATAATGAGCCTTGTGCAACTAAGAGCTATGGATGCCTTATGATGAAGAGTTGTAACTCTAACACACTAACATGCAGGCTAATTCTCATATTTCATACTTAGCTATGTGTTCTTGATGATCTATTGATGAACTAACCTTACTTTATTTTGTGAGTTAGAGAATACCCATTCATCCTTACCGATATCGATCGTGCACTTGTAATTCACCCCATTCTCGCCTTAAAACGGATCTTGATGGGTGATCGGGGGAAATCGCGCATAAAAAGTGTATGTTTGAAATCAAGATGTAAAGTGTGTGTGCTTTGGCTTCCTCGATACCTCGGTTATAGCATAGAGGCTAAAAAGAGTCGAATCCACAAGGACCGGATGCGATAGAAGCTTACACGGTATGTTCACGTGTATGTTAACGGTTCTTCTATGTTTGAAAGAATGAAAAGAAAGGAAAACAAAGAATGAAAAAGAGAAGTATGGTGAAACACGAAGAAGTGGAAAACATAGAAAAGAAGATATTTGTGATTTTTGATATTTCTAAACAAAGTGAAAAAGAAAGAAAACTGATGGTTACTAACTACTAATGGCTCCACTAACCATGCTAACCTCTTAGTGATAGTTGCTTCACATGTATCCTTGGCAATCACTAGTCCTTAGTTCAAGAGTGTTTCAAAACATGACCCATATGTAACTCATCACATCCCAACTCAACAAAACAAATGCAAGTTACACTTAAACTATTAAAACTAAACAAGAGTAAGCATGGAATAAAGTAATATTAGCTTGTTAGAGAGTTAGAATGTTAGAGTGTTAGATCCATCATCATGAGCCATCAATGGCTCTTGCAAGAGCCAGGCCAAGTAGAAGCTATTAGATTCATGTGGATTATCATAAAAAAAGTTAGCAAGTTAGTGGTTAGTAGTTAGTTGCCATGAGAGAAAAGATTAGCTAAACATATTTGGTATCAATATGTTTTACCTATTTGGTATCAAAATTTACTATATATTTCAATTGATATCAAAATATAAAATGTTTTCTTTCATTGGTATCAAAATGTACAAATGTTTCAATTTCAATTGGTATCACAAATTTCCTATTTTTCATATGGTATCAAAATATTGTGATATCTCAAATTGATTTGATTGATTTAAGAAAAATTCAAAATTTGTGTTGTTTATTTACTATTAGTATCTTAAAAAAAAATTTTATTTACAAAGGTATCTCAAAATTTGTTTTATTACTTTGAGTAAATATCAAAATTTGTGTTAAGAATGTTTGATATATATTGTCTATATGCAAGGATTTAAAGCTTAACATCTCTTCTATATATAGATTCATGTTGAGTGTATCTTATACTGAGGAGGTTGACATCTCTTCTTTATGTGATACACATGTGTAGGGGGAGCTTCACATCTCCACTTATGCATTGCATATTATGCCTTATGTGAGTTAGGGCTTGTCATCCCTTCTTCATGTAAATGCATGTATGCAGGGAAGCTAACTTAGCGTCTTCCTCTTCATGAATGTGTATCATATATATCGTTATGATTGATTAGTTTTATTTTACCCCTTTGTTGATGATTGACAAAAAGGGGGAGAAAGATTTTGAGTTTATATATGCATATATTTGAGTGTTTGCATATATTGAGTTTATGCATCTTATGTTTTCACAAAATGGGAGAATGTTTTTGAAAGTTTAAACAAAAATGGGGAGAAGGTTTTTGGAAAAGGATTTTTGATTTATGTATGTTTCTCTCACCTTGTTGATGCATATATATTTGCTTAGTTTTATGCTCTTCATTGCAATATCTTTGTTTATTGTTATGAATGAGTTAAGGGGGAGCTTCCATGAAGCTTAACTTTAATCCATGCATATATAACTCCATGAGTTCTGTCATCATCAAAAAGGAGGAGATTGTTGGCCCAAATGCCCATCACTCTAGTTTTGATGATGATTAACTCATGTAGTTATAGTACTAATGATCTTGTGTTTAATTAGTCTCAGATATATAATCAAGATCTTAGTTGGTGTTTAGCTTCAACAAAGGAATTAAAGTCAAGTTTTGGAGCTAGCACGTATTGATTCAAGAGCTTGTGCATCAAGATCACATCAAGTACTCAAGAGGAGTCTAGCTCATTGGATCATATTTTGGACTAAGTCAAGAAGGAGAAGAAGATTTTCAATTAAAGACCTTCAAGAGAAGACTTGTGTCTATATTTATTTTTAGTAAGATTTTATTTTAGATAAAATGTAAAGGATAGATTAGTTGGTGGATTGCTCAAGAAACATATACACTCACACACAAGATTTAGATGAGTTTTTATAAAAGAGTTTTCATTTGGAAAAAATACCATTTTGGTTTTTGGAGTTTCATATATACATATGTTTTAACCAAAACCATTTTAGAGCTAATGTCAAAAACATAAATATTTTATTATATATGTGTAGTGGATCATATCCATACACACTAAGCTTTAAAAGTGTTTAAAATATCTTATTTTTGTATTTGGAGAAGTTTTTGAAGAATCGATTTGGAAAAATATAGATTTTGTTTTAAGCCAAAATTTCTAAGTCACAAAAATAGTTCAAAATATTTGTAACATATTTTGATTTTTACTCAAACATGTTTGTATATCAAAGTATATTACTGAACTTATTTTTGTAGATTTTTAGAGAATTTATGGGATTTTATTAAAGTCAAAAAGTCAAGTTTTTAATCCCCATAATTGCCTGGACTGACCTTCTGTCGGTCGACCGGACGGTCGACTGGACAAGAAGTCGGTCGATCGCTCCGGTCGACCGATGTGCACAGGTTGGGCCGATCGACCACACGGTCGTCCGCCAGAGAGTGTCTGCTCTCTAGAAATGGCCCGGTCGACCGGGCGGTCGACCGGCCAGTCGACCGACCTTCCCAACAGTCGAAAATCCGACCGTTGGCGGTCGACAGGGAGGTCGACCGTCAGCAGCCAGAGCTGCTGAGTTGGCTTCCAACGGGCAGTTTTTAGAGCCTATAAAATGGGGCTCCCTTGGACTGTTTTACACAAAAATTTTCAAGTGGGTTTTCAAGCTAGTTTTTGATACAAATTTAGTGTTTATCTCCACTTATTTAAGAGCCAAAATTGCCATATCAAAAGGAGAGATTTTCAAGAGTGTTTTGTAACAGAGTTTTCTTTGAGTTTTTTCACCACCAAATCAATCCTTGTTTTTCTCACACATACTTGAGCTATCCATTGTTGTATCATTCCTATAGGAGAGTTGTTGTGTGAGATTGTTTTTAGGTGATCAAAGTGTTGTGATCACCAAAGTCTTCATTCTTATTTTGAGGAGGCGGACTTTCGGGTTCATGTTGTTTGGGGTTCTAGTGAGAACTCGGTGTAGAGGTGCAGCATCAGCAAGCTTGCGTGCTTGCGTGTGTTTTTTTGCGGGAACAAGAGAGGGACTAGAGAGTCCAAAGGAGTTCTAGTGTGAACTCGTTTGTAGGTGTTGCGGCACCGAGTAATCCGGTGGGATCATTTTTAGGGGAAATCCTTCATAGAGTTGAAGGTGGGGACGTAGAGCAAGTGTGCTCGAACCTCGAAACAAATCTCCTGTGTTTGCGATTGCTCTTCTATCTCTCACTTGTCTTTATATCTTGCTTATGCTTATTGCTCATATCTTTACTTGCTTGATATATTTGTGCTTATATTGTTATATGCTTGGAGATTGTTTGCTCACACTTATATTCAACCAAGAGAGCTAAAGTGGCACCTTAACTCTTATCTAGAGGAATCTTGAGGAGATAGTCCAGAGCCCTTCATGGGGAATTCGGCTACACTCTTAGGTTATACTTGGTGTGTTGTTCTTAAGAATTTTTAGTTTGCATAAATAGTTTTTATTCCACATTAATTCACTATTAGATTAGTTAGTCACCTATTCACCTCCCCTCTAGGTGATTTCAGTATCTCCCATGTTGCAGTTAAGCAAAATGAATAATTCAACTGGTTTATCATCTAAGAGAAAAGAACCTTATAAAATGAACCAAACATATCTTTGACACTTGACACTTAGTCATATTAATCTAACAAGAATTCAAATACTGGTTCAAAATGGACCACTAGGTTCATTGAAAGTGGAGGCGCTTTCAGTCAGCGAATCCCGCTGAGAAGGTAAAATGCTTAAAATGCCATTTACAGATAAGGGATATATAGCAAAAGAATAGATGGAATTAGTTCATTATGATTTGTGTGGTCCTATGACCATCCGACCTAGAGGAGGCTTTGAGTATTTTGTCACTTTCATTGATGATTACTCAAGATATGAATATATTTATCTGATGCACCGTAAGTCCAAATACTTTAAAAAATTTAAAGAGTATAGAGAGAAACGTCTAGGTAAATATATCAAGACAATATAATCTGATCGTGGTGGCGAATACCTCTTAGAAGAGTTTAAGGATTACTTATCAGAAGTGGGAATTACATCCCAGTTATGTGCACCTGGAATGCCAAAACAGAATGTGTAGTAGATAGAAAGAATAAGACTCTTATGGAGATGGTAAGATCTATGATGAGTTATTCAGATTTACCTGATTCTTTTTGGGGATATGCACTAGAAATGACAACATATATTCTAAACTTGGTACCATCTAAGTCAGTACTTTTACACTCATAGAACTATGGATTGGGCGTAAACCTAATCTATAGCATGATCGAATTTTGGGTAGTCCAGCACATATGTTGAAGGGAAAATAGATAAACCGGAATCAAGAATAGAAGTATGCTTGTTTGTAGGGTATCCAAGAGGAACCAAAGATGGTTTATTCCATAGTCCTAAGGATCAGAAGGTCATTATTTGTCACACCCCGCTTCACAAAATACAGAGTACGGGTACATGACGATGGCTAGCAGATACTCATGAAGAGGAAAATCTCTTTCATGATACCTTACGCTGTAGTAAATAAGACAAATTCTCACACACATATACAAAAGGCAACCAGAAGTTTCATTTTCACATAAAAGATATACATTTACAATAGTCTTTGTCTGGATACAAGATTTGAAATATTCATTTTCACATAAAAGATATACATTTACAATAGTCTTTGTCTGGATACAAGATTTGAAATATAACAAAGTAGAAATAAAAGAAGATACAATTTTGGCATCGAGACATCATAACAAGAAAAAATACCAAAATACATAAGACAAGAAACGTTGGACTCATGCTTGGGAGTCTTCCTGGGTTTCTTCGAGCAGTGGCTCGTCAGTCCCCTCAAGCTCTAATTCTGAAAAATCAAGGTTCATCAGAAGCGGACCAACAAGTGCACACACGAGAAAAGGAAACAATAATATAGAAATGTGGAAGTAAAGGGCAATATAAGTAGAGCACTGGAATGAATGAATAATAAATCTGACGGTAATATAAACTGGCAGGTAAGATACCAGCGATAGTAACAGAATACTAGATCGTGTGAAATAAGGTCATGTATGTATATTATGACATGTATATAATGAGCATGAAGCACCCTGGACGAGTAATGTCATATATCATAATCACCAGGTCACAAGATCACAAGATCACAAGTTAAGAACAATTTGACAAATCCAGGAACATCATGTAGTCAAGATTATTCATGTCATAAATGATAATTCTAAGTCTAGTATGTTTTATTACTCTAACTAATGCAGCCATCATGTGCCTCATTCCACAGGACAACCACATATCAAACAAGTGATGCGTTAGTGGATCCTTATAGCAGGGAGAAACAATTTACTGTTCTTAGGTATCATGCAACATGTAATAACAGGAGCGCACATAAATAACAAGATCACATGTGGCATCTAAACCCACAAGGGGTCGCCCTTCCAAGCACACCTCCCTGAATTTTTCCTACTACAGTTTTCCCCAGTAATTCCGACTTGGTTAATTTATTAATCAATATAAGTGCAATATATTGTGTGACTCAGCGTGACAGGATTAGGGATCGGTATCAAGAGTATAAGTATCAAATAGTGATTATAATACATATCAAAATTTCGAGAAAGTAGAAAACGGTGACAACATCGAGTGACAAATGCATAATAGTATAAGTGATGCCAGTGTATTAGGATGCAGACATAATCATAAAATAATAATCATGAGAGAGGGTGACATCAACTTAATTTGTACAATATTTACTAATTTATAATTATACTTGAATGATCATTTATGTCACAGACATCCTACGCATGGATGTCTTACGATACAATGATCAGGGAAAGATATGAAAATTGAGATTTTCAAAGAAAATTTATAAACTAATAAAAGAACATAGAGGAGAGAGAGTACGTGTACTTGCCTGATGTCGTTGGAATCTGAATTCCCGTAACTGCAACTTGCTCTGGGTAAATTCGTGGCCTAAATATTGTGTGAATTAATTAGAGACTTGACATGATATTTATTCAGTGATAAGTTGAATGAGCTATAATTTTTACTATTTATTATAATTTTGATTGGTTAATATTTCCAAATAATTCAATTTTTGAATTTTCGCAACCATTTAAAATTATACTTTCTTTATAAATACATGCATAAATTAATAAATTGATGTATAATATTTACATATTACTGAATTATAAATTTTATATATATTTTTTGTGATATTTAGAAATTTATTGGCAATTTTAAATAAATGATCATTAAATAATAATTATAAAGAATATTTAATTTCACATTATTCTAGGTAATATTACACTCAAAATAATTTTACAGAGTCTCAAATTTAGTCTGTGATTTTCTGTGAATTTTTTGGAAATTTTTGTGAATTTTCTGAAAATTTCTGAATTAAAATAAACTTAAAAATCAATAAAAATCATAAAAGGCTTAACGGGTCTATTTGCTACAGTAATGGGCTTGGATCCGGGTATGCTATAGTAAAATGCTATAGTAAATTTTCTACATATTTTTATTATATTTTATTTATTTATTTTCTTTTTTCTTCTTTTTTTCCTTTTCCTTTTTCTTTCTTTTAATTGGGCCGGGTTCGGGTCTGTAAAAACAAACCCGAATCGGTCTGTTACAAGCCAGACCAGGCCTGACATAGCCAAGCAAGACCAGGCCTGGCCAGACCTGGCCCAGGCCATGCCTGGCTAAGTGCACAGCACTGTGCCCTCGGCCTGGCTGAGAGCAAAGCACTGCGCCGTGCACAATGCACATCACAGTGCACACATTTTCCTTTTTTTTCTTTAAGTAAAACTAATAAAAATTCTTAAAAAATCATGATAATTTCAAGGCACATCTTAGGTGTTCTATATAATTTTATTGGATTTTAGCATACATTTTTCATGGTGAAATTAAAGCTAAAATGTAATGTGTATTACGTGTTCGATGAAATGCCACAACGAACTAAATTCTATGAAAATGCAATATAAAATACCTGGAACGCTTCTCTTAAGTCTGAAATATCATCTCCTTGGCCAGCACTTCAAAGTTTCGGAGAGAAAGAGAGAGTGTAGTGAAGAAGAGAGAGATGTTTAGGTTTCGCAAATGACTTGAGATGGTGAGATACCCCTTTTGTAGGCACCACACACACATCTAAGCCACCCCTAAGAGTTAGGCTACGTGGAAGGAGTAGTGGGTTCAGTTTGGGTAAGTGAGAATGAGGGGGAGAAAGAGTGGGAGAAGTTAAAGAGAGTGGATAAAGTTGGCGAAGATGGGTGGAAATAGATGAAGGTTTAAAACAGGTGGGCTTGGGCCTTTATATCAGATGCCAATGTGGCAATATGGTTAACTCACTGCATTCTTTTCTAGCCCACCAAAGTTCAAAACCTAGTTGCTGCAAATAAATTCCGGGTTTTATTATTATTTTTATTTTTTTAATTTATTTCTTATTTATATTTATTTTTATTTTGCTTTTTTTAACTCAATTAAATTTCTATTTAATTTGAAAAAATTCCTAAAAATTCTTAAAAATAGCAAATATTATTTTAAATATTACTGAGAAATTAGATTCATAAAATTTATTTCCGATTATAAATTAAAAATTCAGAAATCATATAGCGATACAGATGGGTCATGAATTTTGAGAATCTTCAAATTAATTTAGAAAATTTTTGAAAAAAATCAAAAAATTCTGAAATATTAGGAAATTTTATTAGAGTTAAAGTAGACTTAGTGTAGACCACCTGAACAGGTATTTATACCATACCGACCACCAGTAGAAAATACCGGTGACTGGAACCGAGGGTTACAATCTAACCAACCTAATAAAAAGAATTTCATCCTTGAAATTCAAAAGTAAACAAGGAGAAGAGTATTCTAAGCTATAGATGATGAATAGGTAGCTAGAAGAGAGATAAGTTACCTGAGAAGAGATGAGGATATTTAGCCCTGTTCTCATTTTCCCGTTCCCGGGTGGAATCCCCAAGAGAGTTTGGATCCAAGATACTAGTATCAGGAGAATGGTCTTGTTCTTCAGAACCTTCTCCTTCTTGCGATGATGCGGATTGGCTGAGCCTCATAGGATAGATCGCGGTCCTGTCTCAGATCTGAACAGTTCAGAATATGTTGGTCGTCCCGGACGTACTTCCTTAATTAAGAGATGTGGAATACGTCGTGAACACCATCTAGTACTGGAGGTAAGGCTACTCGGTATGCTACTTCTCTGACTCGCTCTATGATGTCAAAAGGTCCAATGTATCTGGGACTCATCTTCCCACTGCAGCCGAACCTAATGACCCCTCGAGTTGGTAAGATCTTAAGAAATACATGGTCACCTACTGCAAACTCTAAGGGTCTTCTCTTGGCATCAGCCCACTTCTTCTGACGATCTTGAGCGGGTTTTCATATGTTTCTTGATCTTGGCCACCTTCTCTACTGTTTGCAAAATCAGATCTGGGCCGAGTAGCTTCCTTTCGCCAATGTCATCTCAGCACACAGGAGATCTGCACTTTCTCCCATAGAGTGCCTCATTTGGAGCCATCTGGATAATAGCTGATAGCTGTTGTTATAGGAGAACTCCACTAAATGCAGATGGTCATCCTATGATCCCTTAAAGTCCAGTATACAGGCGCTAAGCATATCCTCTAGAATCTGGATGGTTCTTTCTTATTGGCCATCGGTTTGAGGATGGAATGCTGTGCTAAACTTTAACTTGCTGCCTAAGCTCCTCTGAAGACTATCCCAGAAATGCGATACAAATCTAGTGTCTCTATCTGAAACTATACTAACAGGGACTCCATCCAGTCTGACTATTTCTTGCATGTACTTCTCTGCCAGCGCTTCTGTGGACTGTCCAACTCTAAAAGGTATAAAATAAGCACTCTTAGTGACCAGTTCACGATTACTCATATAGCATTGTTCCCTTTTGGACTCCTAGGCAGGCCTACTATAAAGTCCATGGTGATATTTCCTACTTTCATTCGGAATAGGGAGTGGTTGTAGCAGCCCGATCGTCCTCTGTTGTTTCGCCTTGACTTGTTGGCATACATGGCAATGGGCTCCAAATCGAGCTATCTCTCTCTTTATCCCGTGCCACCAAAAGTGTTACTTGAGGTCACTGTACATTTTAGTACCCCCAGGGTGTATCAAATAAGAGAAACTGTGAGCTTCAGAGAGCAACTCCCTTCGAACATCCCCAGATGGTACACAGAGTCTGCTTCCGAACTAAAGCAAACCATCAGCATGGATGACTATATCCTACTTTAGTCCGGTTTCCACTTCTTCTCTGATCTTCTGCAATTTAGGGACAGCTTCACCATCACAAGTGCCCTTGATGGCCTATGGTGATGAACAACCATTGTTTTGTTAGTTTAGCTTGACCTTTTATTTTTAGTGTAGATCGGGAATGAGGAAGATCCCACACACCATGCTTGATTGCCTTCAAAGACTAGGTAAGTCGTAGCTACGGATCCAAGGTATATGAGCACTAAAGAGGTTTGAATTCAATCAAAATTTTTGGCGCCGTTGCTGGGAAGGGAACGGTGTAATTGTTTTCTAACAAGTTTGGTGTTTTGTTTCAGGGACGTCAAGATTCAGATTTAGCATTCAAGCTTTGCAGGAGAAGACTTATTATTCTATGCCCCTACTCTCGCAAGTAGAAAACAGAATTTTAAGAAATTGCAGTGCAAAAGTTGAAATTTTTGTTGGACTACTAAAAGCTTTTATTTTACAAGACATATTGCTTGTAAAAATAAAATTTTTGTGTTATTATTCTTGCTATATCTGATATTCACAATCCCTGTTTTTAATCCAACAGTAATCTGAGTGATTGTTAATTGTTTAAAAAAAATGTCTAGACTTGCATTCTAGGCATTTGTCTAATTACATTTATTTTACAATTACTGTTGAAAATAGCTAGAAATAAGGTACGTATGCATAGCATATAGTTTAGAAAATATTCTTGGGTGATATTTGCTTAATGTTACGTTTCTATATCTTGCACACTTTGCACAATCAATTCTAAGGGCAAAACCTAAATCAAGATAAGGTGGGGAAGTCATTACCCTTCCTTAGCCCACAAAACCATCTCCAAGCACGCACAACCTAAGCCTAAGTAAAATCTGATAGACGTTGGCCTTAGGGACATCTCGAACTCACTAGGAGATTATCCTAAGGGGGAAGGTATAAGAATTTGACTCCTGCCAAATCAGTGTCTCGGAAAGGGATTGAGGGGCGAAACCCCGAAGACTGGTGCTGTGGCTTAATTAGGCCCGTCGCTTTTGCGCGGATACCTCCCACCAATCTTGCCCTGACCTGGCTGATTAGCTTATGGTCAAAATCTGCATTATACCTCCTGTGGACAATCAACCAGTTAGGAGTTGTCTAGGTCAAGGTACCTTAGACTAAGCTTGGTTGATTACTCTTGTTGACTATTGGTAAACTTGTTTGTGATTGTGTATGCAAGTGTGGTCAAGAGACCCTAATTCATCTAGGTTAACTAGAAACACATCACCACCCAAGTTTGAACCAAGATCAGATCCGGTTATAGCTCAACCGACATCTTTGCAGGATAGGTACTATCCCATTAGAACCTCACTTCCTTCTTGCATCCAACTTCCATCGGTTGGTGAATATAATTTTGATCTCAAGCCTCAGTTCATCAACACACTCCCCAAGTTTCATGCCTTAGAGTCCGAAAATGCTTATTTCTTCATGAGAGAATTTGAGGAAGTATGTCTAATGATGAAAATCTCACACCTTGTAGATGATGCTATTAGGTTGAGATTTGTCCCTTCGGTCTTAAGGACTTATCCAAGAAATGGCTTTACAACTTAGCGGCCGGCTCTATCACATCTTGGGATGGTTTCATCAAGGTCTTCATGATAAAATTCTATCCAATTCATAAGATCGCTCTCATTAGGAAGAACATCATGCAATTCAAGCAAGAACCTAGTGAACCGTTTTGGAGGTACTTTGAACGCTTTAAAGACCTCCTAGTCCAATGTCCTCATCATGGAATAGAGAAATAGCGACAATTCTAAATTCTTTATGATGGTTTAGATTACTCAACCAAGACCCTCTTAGAAAGCATGTGCCAAGGGGGATTCTTGCAGAAGGATGAGAATGAAGGATGGGATCTATATGAGAGTCTAGCTGAAAATACCATCCAATGGGAACCTACTAGTGAAACCTCGAGGAACTCAAACTCCATCTCTTCAAAAGGAGGTCTCCATTCTATTAAATCATCCATAGCTAACGAGGCTAAGTTAGCTAACCTAGTTAGAAGACTGAAAGTTTTAGAAACTAAGGAACCAAATCCAGTCAATCAGGTCAGCCCAAACCAATTTTCAACTCCGGGTTGTACTTACTGTCAAGCCATGAATCATGTGTTTGAGGAGTGTCTTGTGTTTCAAGCTCAGCAACAATACCTTGAACCAATGAATACGGCCTTTTAAGGCTGAACAATAATCCTTATGTACCAACGTACAATCCTGGCTGGAGAAATCACCCGAATTTCTCATGGAGCCAAAATAATAATGACCACTCACAGTCAAATCATGCAAGCCACTTCCATCATGCCAATAATTCTTCTAATCATCAACCCAACTTTTCCAATTTCCATCATAATTCTCCAAACCATCACCTAACTTTTCAAACTATCAACAAAACTTTCCCAACCAAACTCCACAATTTTCCTTCCAGAATCCTCAACTAGAAAGGAGAATGACTGACTTTGAGAGAAACATGAAAAGATTCGTGAAGAACCAAGATTCTCTCATGCAAACTATACAGAGGCTAGAGGTTTCAAATGAACCAATTAACCACTCCACAGAATGAGAGACAAAAGGGTACCTTGCCTAGTCAGCCAATAATAAATCCTAGAAATTCTCAACAAGCTCATTTGACTGAGGATCAATCATTGAATCAATGTAATATTGTTCATACATTGAGGCCAGGAAAGAAAGTTGATAATCAAGTGTCAACACAATCTAATCCTATTAGCACAACCACAATCAAGCATCCATCTCATCTAATCCCAATTCTTCCAAATCTGACGAATCTGAAACAGATAAGTCAACCAGTCAGGTGCACCAGCCTATAGTACCATTTCCTAATAGGCTGAAAAACAACAAGCAAAATCCATACATGGATAAGATAATTGAGTTCTTCAATCAAGTGAAGATAAATGTGTCACTTCTTGATGCCATCCAATAAGTCCCATCCTATGCTAAGTTTCTTAAGGACATGTGCACCAAGAAGAGAAAGACTAATATACCCAAAAAGGTGTTCTTAGCCACTAACATTTGTGAGCTACAGTCGGGTTCGATCCCTGTCAAGTACAAGGATCCAGGTTGTCCTACCATTGCCTGCACCATAGGACAAGCTGAGATTAGTCGTGCACTTCTTGATGTAGGAGCAGTATCAACTTGCTTCCATTCTCAGTTTATCAACAACTGGGGTTGGGTGATCTTAGTCCAACTTGAGTCACTATCCAACTGGTTAACCGTTCAGTGAAAGTTTCAAAAGGGAAAATTAATGATGTCTTTATCCGGGTCAGGGAGTTTATTTACCCCATTGATTTCATAGTTCTAGAGACACAACCTGTGTCAAATCCTAGGGCTCAAACTCCTATTATCCTAGGGCGACCATTCCTTGCTACTGCCAATGCCATCATCAATTGTAGGAATGGTTCATGAGTTTAACCTTTGGGGACATGACTAGAGAAGTCAATGTCTTCAACCTATGAAAACAACCTCGTGATGTTGAGGACCAAACATTTGAAGTCAACCTCATTGAGAACTTAACAAGTGAACACAGGGAAGAATTGAAATTAGAAACTGAGTGTAACTTCGGGTTAGAGTCTGACGACTTTAATCTTGATCAGGTTGTTGAGTCTGCTGTGAATTGGGCCTCGAACCCTATTTCACCAAATGTGGAGCCAACAAATTTGACTCATCCTTCCAGTAAGCCCTCCTCTTCCTTAGAATTGAAAGCCTTACCCGTTCATCTCAAATACGTCTATCTAGGCGAACAAGAGACCTTTCCTGTCATCATTGCCTCCTATTTAAATGACGGGCAAGAAGAAGATCTTAAAGCAATTCTAAGAAAACATAGGGAAGCTATTGGTTGGACTATGACCGATATAAAGAGATTGAGTCCAACCATAGTTCAACATCGCATTCATCTCAATGAAGATGAAACAACTAAAAGAGACCCGCAGCGTAGGTTAAACCCTATAATGCAAGAAGCTATTCATGCTGAAATTGTGAAACTCTTAGACAATGGGATAATCTATCCCATTTCTGATAGCCAATGGATCAGTCCTATCCATGCGGTCCAAAGAAATCCGGTTTCACCGTAGTGGAAAACGAGAACAAAGAGTTGGTCCAAACTCGACTTCCCATGAAGATCCGAGTTTGCATTGACTATAGAAACTTAATGTTGCAACTCGTAAGGACCATTTTTCACTCCCCTTCATTGATCAAATGCTTGAACGTTTGCGGGCCACGAGTATTACTGTTTCTTGGACGGTTACTCGAGGTATAATCAGATTCCTATTGCTCCTGAGGACCAAGAAAAGACTACGTTGACATGTCCATTTGGGACATTTGCTTATAGTCGAATGCCTTTCGGCTTGTGCAATGCCCCAACAACATTTCAACGTTGCATGTTGAGTCTTTTTTCTGATATGGTAGAACGATTCTTAAAGATCTTCATGGATGATTTCTCCATCTGCGGAGATTCATTCACTCAATGTCTCCACCATTTAGAACTTGTCCTCCAACATTGTTGATTGAGCTTGGAACCTGCACAAAAATACAATATTTCAGAACTTTAAATAGAGATGTGCAAGTGCTCAATTCTACCACAATAGCAAGTGGCTATGCGGGTCGTGATCCACAAGGAGGGACTAGCGATAGAAGCTTTTTAGTAAGTCTTCTTTTAAGATACAATTAATGGTTAAAGTTCTTCTTTAGTTCTTTAAAAGAAAAAGAGAAAAATTAGGTTAAAGTTAAGTGAGGAAGAAAGTGGTAGAATAAGAAGGTGGAGAAAATCAGAAAATGATTATGTATAAAGAAAATGAAAGAGTGAAAGAGATTTGGAAGATGTGGTGTTGGTGATCTAAACTAAAAGTTACAAGAAAAGAAAGAAAAACTAAAAATAATTACTTACCTCCTTTTGACCAAAAGCTTACCTTGAATCTTTGGCGACAATGTTACCTTGAAGTGGAGGCAATCAGCGCATAGCCCATAAGAGTTGATTATTGTCTCTTCCACATTACATCAAGACAAAACAAGCATGAAATGATACAGAGAGACTCAAATCCATCGTCATGAGCTATCGGTGGCACTCGCAAAGGCAAGGCTCTTTCGATGCTATAAGACTCACTTGGATAGCAATTGGCACAAGAATGAGTGAAGTAGAAAAGAAGAATACAAAAACAAAGTACATACAAAGGAAACTACAGATTCGATTTCATAACAATAAGAGAAAAGAAAGAAACCTTACACCAGTGTCACTCTCAGCACAAGCTTCGTTCTCGTTCTCCTATGAAACTCTGATCTCCTATGATTTACATAAATTAAAACTAAAAATTACATGAAAAGAAAAACAAAAACCTACACTAAACATGGAAAAGTGGATTAAATCCTATCTCTGCATGATCGTCCCCATTTTCAGTGAAAATCCTGCCTTTTATAGGCAAAAACCCAGAGGGGAGAGGTGTGAGAAGATAGGGGGAGCAAACGCTCCCCCTAACTCATTAACCAAGCCGCGGAAACGCGGCTTTGGCTGCGTTTTCGCGGCCAGGGTGTGGCCAGGTGGCCACACCCTGTTGGTGCTGCTCCCGGCTTCTCGATTTGTCTTTATCTTCAGCTGGATTTGCAGTTTAAGTCCGGGATTTTGACGAAATGGCCTTTGATCCTTGGCTTCAACCGATCGATTTGTAGAGATTTGTTCTAACTGATTTTCAACTGATCTGAACCGTCCTGATCTGCCCTGATTTACTGAGTTCGAATTAATTCTAATGTAATTCAGAATTTGATGGGCTTTGGGGCTCATTTCTCTTCACTCTCCTTTAGGAATGGGCCTGCAAATAAATTAAACATTTAATTAGAAAAATGCAGAGTTTATTCTATAATAAGTAGGAGAATATGATAATAAATGTGCAATATTAGTGACCAATCACACCCCCATACCTATCTTTTGCTCGTCCTCGAGCAAAACAACTAAACTATACTAAGGATTATTAGACCACTTTCGCAGGTCACGCGATTGCACTGAGCATGTGCAACAAGCCGTTAAACCTCTAGGTTTCCCCTAGAGGACGAGCTTTGTCTCGTGAGGGTTTTCAGTGGATTACACCCACAAAATCCATAAAGAAAAGAGAAACAAAGAGTTAGTATTTTCGAAAAGCATTTTGAAAGAGAAAAATATTTGAAATATAATTGTAAGATTTAAGTAATCTATAAGTTATAGGAAAACCGAATTTTTCATTCCTAAACTTAGTCTCTATTCAACAATTTGTTATCAATCAAAGTAAGGAGTCAAATTGTACTTCTCATCTAGTCTATTACTTTACCCTAAGTCATATGCACCTTGTGATTGTGAAAATTTTGACTAAGGGTTCTTTAACTCTAACTCTTATGCCTCATTTATATATATATATATATATATATATATATATATATATATATATATTGTGATATTATTCCTTAGTTCTATTAGGCTTTCTAATCTGCCCATGTAACGAGCCTTTAATCGATGACTCCCAAATCAAACGGTCTTAGGGCACCGGGCGAGAAAACACCCCAAGGACTTAAGGACTCGAGCAAACAAGGCCACAAAACTAAGGATTTTATTATATGAACCCCTTTTAGGCATGAATACTTATGCTTTATTAGGCACAAATACCCAGCTTAATCAGAGGATTTATATATATTTTTTCTCAAACTTATCTAATCATCTTTCGCATAAATACTAAGGCTTGCTTAGGCCAAAGTACCTAACTAATCAATAATTAGATTTGTTCATCTTTCATAGATATTTTTTTTCTTTTTTTATATATAAGGCATAAGAATCTTTGTTTTTGAACCCTAAGTGTGTAAGTGTATGAAGTATGCATATTTCATTAAGGTAAAGATCAAGACTAAATTACTTTGACAAATTATCTTCCTAACCCTAAAAATCAAACAAATAATCTTATTTTGACGAAATTTAAGAAATCCTAATTTTGATTTTCCTATTCCTTAAAATTGACTTAATTTCTTACAAAAAATATGTCAAAATATTGTTTCTATTTTCAAAAAGATTTTTTTAAAAGTAAAGAAAAATGTTAATTTTTTTTTTAAAGTTATGTTAGAACCCTCCCCCACACCTATCTCATGCATTGTCCTCAATGTATGAATTAATGCATAGATGCATGAAAAAGAAGAAAGGAAAGGAAAATGTTACCTTAAGGTGGTGGTTCCGGTGGTGGTCTGATTGGTCCACGAAATGCGGCCCAATCGACTTTTCGTGGAGTTCGGAGGAACCCACCAGAAATCTCTCTAATATAACCCATTAAAATGATGTATCCATAAAGGATTTTTATTAAAAATTAACCCCATCTAATTTCCAAATTCCATAATTAATTTCGGAGTCAAATTTGTCAACCGCCTTGTCCCAAAATAGAGTGTGAAAAGATAGAATGATTGACTTGGACTCCGTAAGTACTGGAACTAATACCGACTCAGGAAAGTGACTTAAGTCAAGTAAAGGTTCAGGAGTCGAGATTGGCTCAGAAAGTGGGTCCAAATCAAGAAGTTGAAACTCAAGTCCACATTCAGTTTCCAACAATGGAATGTGACTTAATATTGGTGATTCAAGTTCAAGAATGATAGGTGTGGGAATCAAAACTGACTCTAAAATATTACTCAAGTCGGGTAACAAAACAGGAGTCAATATTGATTCGGGAATTTGAACTGGATCACAGATTTGAGAATCTAGGTCACATTTCTCATTGAGTTCAATGTCATAAAAATGAGAACTTGCCAATTTGTCAATAGGACTTTCAAAAGTGTAAAATTGGTCAAGTTCAATATGATCATCAAAGATGGGTGATTCAATTTCATGATGAATTGGCACAGGATCCAATGTTGACTCGGGAAAAAGATTGAAATCAGGTGAAGACACCGGAGTCATTATTGAATCAGGAAGTAGAATTGAATCACTAAGTTGAGGTTCAGGATCATATTCATTCTCAAGTTCTATTTTAGGAAAAGAATAACTTGCCAAACTGTCAATATCGTTTTCAAAATTTGGAGTTTGGGTAAGTTCAAATGATTGTTCTGAAATGGAACCTTGATTTCCAAAACAACATGACTCTTCGGCTCTAACAGAATGGTTAGCGACATCAGAACTGGTCAAACGGTGAGAACGTAGAGATTGGACCATCATATCTATGTCACGATTACGAGCGATTTGAGCCTGAGTCATGGCTTCAAGCATCTTTTCATAGTTGATTGGTTCATCATTTTGTTGAAAAGATGAAGTGTTGTCTTGGAATTGATGGTGAAATTGTGAGTCCATCAGATTTTGTGATTTTGTTTGGACTCACGCATACTCATTTCCAAAATTGATAGTTTTCTATTTTGGACTGGTGGAACTGAGTATGAATCTTGAAAATATTGTGGACTAGGAGGATAAGCAGGACAAGTTGGTTGAAAATTGGACTCGGGGGAGGTGAATCCCCATTGACTCTGTGAAGAGTTGAATTTATTCTGGAAATTATGGTTATAAGATTGGGGACATGGGTTATATTGATTCGGATAAGACCAATCCGGCACACTAGGTTGGTTAAAGTTATGATATGTCAGGTTGGTAATATCCGAAAAAGAGGTTGGTGTGTAATATGGATTACCATTAAAATTGGAAAAATTATTGTTATAAGCCATATCACATAATAAACACAAAAAAAAAGAAAACAAACAAATAAGCAAACAAAAAAGAAAAAAATTCTAACCTAAGTTAGGGTAGACCTATGACCTAGACGACTCCTAACTGGTTGACTACCCACGGGAGGTATAATGCAGACTTTGACCACAAGCTAATCAGCCAAGTCAGGGCAAGATTGGTGGGAGGTTATCCGTCAAAGACGTTCCTTAATTAAATAAACACCAATCTTCGGGCTTTCGGCCCTTAATCTCCTTCCTAGACACTGATTTGGCAGGAGTCAAATTCTAACACCTTTCCCCCTTAAGAAAATCTCCTAATTGAGTCCGAGATGTCCCTAGGGCCAACGTCTACTCATTTTTAGTTAGGCTTGGGTTAGTGAGTGAGGAGATTGTTTGTGGGCTAAGGGAGGGTAATGACTTTTTCACCTTATCTTGTTTATAGGACAAGCCCTTAAATCAATTTAGTGCAGTGTACAAGTATATAGAAAAAAGTAACATTCAAGCAATCATACAAGAATGAACCTTATACTAAATGCTATGCACACATACCTTGGCTCCAGCACTCTTCAATAGTAAATAAAAAAATAAAATGAAATAGATACGTGCCTAAATGCAAAGTCTAAATCATTTTAGCATTTACAATCATCATTTTACTGTTGAGGTTAGAAAATAAATACAGTGAATCAAACAAGGAGATAAATGCTACAGAAATTCAGATTTTCAATTCAGCCAACCTGCAAAAAATACAGGTTAGTAGTTCACTCAGTTTGCCACAGGACTGTAGCAAATCTGAGGGCTTCTTGGCTCTGCTTTCTTGAGCAGAGTCCAAGGCCATTTATTTGTCCACTGCAGCAAGAATTCCTTGTTGTTGAATCTGTACAAAAAAAACAAAGAAGAAAGTTAACCAAAAATGTAAACTTTTAAAGAGAGTAACTTACCGTCCCTCCACGGTAACGACGCCAAAATTTGATTGAGCTTGGAACCTGCACAAAAATACAGTATTTCAGAACTTTAAATAGAGATGTGAAGTGCTCAATTCTACCGCAATAGTAAGTGGCTATGCGGGTCGTGATCCACAAGGAGGGACTAGCGATAGAAGCTTTTTAGTAAGTCTTTTTTTAAGATACAATTAATGGTTAAAGTTCTTCTTTAGTTCTTTAAAAGAAAAAAGAGAAAAATTAGGTTAAAGTTAAGTGAGGAAGAAAGTGATAGAATGAGAAGGTGGAGAAAATCAGAAAATGACTATGTACAAAGAAAATGAAAGAGTGAAAGAGATTTGGAAGATGTAGTGTTGGTGATCTAAACTAAAAGTTACAAGAAAAGAAAGAAAAACTAAAAATAATTACTTACCTCCTTTTGACCAAAAGCTTACCTTGAATCTTTGGTGACAATGTTACCTTGAAGTGGAGGCAATCAGCGCATAGCCCATAAGAGTTGATTATTGTCTCTTCCACATTACAACATCAAGACAAAACAAGCATGAAATGATACAGAGAGACTCAAATCCATCGTCATGAGCTATCGGTGGCACTTGCAAAGGCAAGGCTCTTTCGATGCTATAAGACTCACTTGGATAGCAATTGGCACAAGAATGAGTGAAGTAGAAAAGAAGAAGAAGAACACAAAAACAAAGTACATACAAAGGAAACTACAGATTCGATTTCATAACAATAAGAGAAAAGAAAGAAACCTTACACCGGTGTCACTCTCAGCACAAGCTTCGTTCTCGTTCTCCTATGAAACTCTGATCTCCTCTGATTTACATAAATTAAAACTAAAAATTACATGAAAATAAAAACAAAAACCTACACTAAAAAATGGAAAAGTGGACTAAATCCTATCTCTGCATGATCGTCCCCATTTTCAGTGAAAATCCTTCCTTTTATAGGCAAAAACCCAGAGGGGAGAAGTGTGAGAAGATAGGGGGAGCAAACGCTCCCCCTAACTCATTAACCAAGCCGCGAAAACGCGGCTTTGGCCGCGTTTTCGCGGCCAGGGTGTGGCCAGGTGGCCACACCCTTTTGGTGCTGCTCCCCAGCTTCTCGATTTGTCTTTATCTTCAGCTGGATTTGCAGTTTAAGTCTGGGATTTTGACGAAATGACCTTTGATCCTTGGCTTCAACCGATCAATTTGTAGAGATTTGTTGATTTTCAACCGATCTGAACCGTCCTGATCTGCCCTGATTTATTGAGTTCGAATTAATTCTGATTTAATTCAGAATTTGATGGGCTTTTGGGCTCATTTCTCTTCACTCTCCTTTAGGAATGGGCCTGCAAATAAATTAAACATTTAATTAGGAAAATGCAGAATTTATTCTATAATAAGTAGGAGAATATGATAATAAATGTGCAATATTAGTGACCAATCAATTGTGCTGAGAAAAATCTGACACTGAACTGGGAGAAATGCAACTTCATGGTAAAACATGGAATTGTCTTCGGTCATGAAATCTTCAAGAAGGGAATTGAAGTGGATAGAGCCAAGATTGAGATTATTGCTAAGCTTCCTATGCCCAAATGCGTGAAGGATATTCGATCATTCTTAGGACACGCCGGTTTTTATCGAAAATTTATCAAGGATTTTATCAAGATTGCTAGGCCTTTCACTAATCTGTTAGCTAAGGACGTGTCCTTCACTTTCGATGCTGAATGTATGAATTCTTTGGAGAAGCTTAACAGAGAGCTTATTTCTACACCAATCATATCTGCACCGGATTGCTCTAAACCGTTCGAAATCATGTGCGACGCTTCTGATTTGCCATAGGAGCTGTCCTAGGACAACACATTGATAATAAGCAGCACGTGATTTACTACTCTAGTAGGACTCTTAACGATACTCAATTGAACTGCACTACTACTGAGAAGGAATTCTTAGCAGTAGTATTTTCCTTAGAGAAATTTCGTCCCTACCTACTGGGTCCAAAACCACCATTTTCACCAATCATTCTGCGCTTAGGTACCTCATGATGAATAAGGATGCCAAGGCCCGACTCATTCGTTGGATCCTCCTTCTTCAAGAATTCGATCTTGAGATTCGAGACAAGAAAAGCGTAGAAAATGTCGTTACTGACCATCTCTCACGAATCCCAAATTCTCCAAGCAACGAATTGCCCATAAATGAGGATTTTCCTGACGAAAACCTCTTAGCTATCTTTAGGGAACCATTGTTTGCTGAGATAGTGAATTACTTAGTCACAAACCAAACTACGTCTCATTGGTCTAAAAACGATATATACTGGTTCTTATCACAAGTCTGATATTTCTTTTGGGAGGAACCGTGTCTTTTTAAGTACTGTTCTGATCAAATTATTAGGAGATGCATTCCCAATGAAGAGCTTAAGAGTGTTTTATCCTTCTGTCACGAACTTGCATGTGGTGGACACTTTGGTCCCCGTAAGACTGCTGAAAAGGTGCTACAAAGTGGGTTTTATTGGGCCACTTTGTTCAAAGATGCTTATGAATTTTGCAAGACGTGCCCTAGATGCCAGATGGTAGAAAGGATCTCAAAACGAGATATGATGCCCCCAACCCAATTCTAGAAACAGAACTCTTTGATGTTTGGGGCATCGATTTTATGGGTCCATTTCCTAACTCATTTGGAAACCAATACATATTGGTTGCTGTGGACTATGTGTCCAAGTGGATAGAAGCCATTCCTAGTAGAACTAATGATAACAAAGTTGTCATAAAGTTTTTAAAAGAGAACATTTTCTCACGCTTTAGAACCCCTCGTGCTATCATCAGTGATAATGGTACTCACTTTTGCAATAGATCCTTTGAAGCTCTTATACGAAAGTATGCCATAACTCACAAGTTGTCCACACCTTATCATCCTCAAACCAGTGGACAGGTTGAGGTCTCTAATAAACAAATCAAGCTTATTTTGGAGAAGACTGTGAACCAAAATCGGAAAGATTGGTCCACCAAACTTGTAAACGCCCTATGGGCCTACAGGATCGCTTTCAAGACGATTCTAGGGATGTCTCCTTATAGGTTAGTCTTTGGGAAGGCTTGCCACCTACCCGTTGAGTTAGAGCACTAGGCCTTATGGGCAATCAAGCAGTTGAATTTTGACTTGACTAAGGCTGGTGACCTTCGAAAATTACAAATTTTCAAATTAGAGGAGTTGAGAAATGAGGCCTATGAAAATGCTAAGATCATTAAAGATAGAGTTAAGATTTTTCATGATAAACACATCATAAGAAAAACTTTTGTCCCTGGACAAAAAGTCTTACTCTATAATTCTAGGCTTCATCTTTTTTCAGGAAAATTAAAGTCAAGATGGACTGGGCCATTCGTTATCAAAACCGTGTTTCCACATGGTGCTGTAGAGATCAGTGACACCAAGAATGGAAATGACTTTAAGGTAAATGGTCAACGCCTTAAACCTTTCTTGGAATCGGTGCCGATAAATGAAACGGCTATGGGTCTTTTTGACCCAGTGTATCAGTAACTTTCCTCTTTTCCATTTTATTTCATGCATCTATATTATTTTTTATACAATGGGGACAAGCATGAGATAAGTGTGGGGGAGGTCTCTAACATGACTAATATATAACTAAAAAAAATAGAATAAAACAAAGAAAATATATAAAAAACTTTTTGAAAGGTAAGAACAATATTTTGATATATTTTTTGTAAGAAATTAAGTCAATTTTAAGGAATAAGAAAATCATAATTAGGATTTCTTATACTTGGTTAAAATAAGATAATTTGTTTGATTTTCAGGGTTAGGAAGAAAATTGATGAAAGTAATTTATTCTTGATCTTTACCTTGAAGAAATATGCACACTTTATACACTTACACACTTAGGGTTCAAAGACAAAAATTCTTATGCCTTATAAAAAAAAGAACAAAATATATATATATATATATAAGCAAATCTAATTATTGATTAGCTAGGTGCTTTGGCCTAAGCAAGCCTTGGTATTTATGCGAAAGATAATTAGATAAGTTTGAAAAATATGTATATATATATATAAATCCCCTGATTAAGCTGCGTATTTATGTCTCATGAAGCATAAGTATTCACGCCTAAAAGGGGTACATTTTATAAACCCTTGGTTTCGTGGCCTTGTCTGCTCAAGTGTTTAAGTCCTTAGGGGTGTTTTCTCACCTGGTGCTCTAAAACTGTCCGGTTTGGGTGTCACAGACTAAAGGCTCGTTACATGGGCAGATTAGAAAGCCTAATGGAATTGAGGAATAAATACCACCAAAAATAAATATAAATAAAGCATAAGAGTTAATGTTAAAGAACCCTTAGTCAAACTTCACGGTCATGATGGCGCATATGACTCAGGGTAAAGTAATAGACTACATGAGAAATACAATTTGACTCCTTACTTTGATTGATGACATGTTTTTGAATAGAGACTAAGTTTAGGAATGAAAAGTTTGATATTCTTATAACTTATAGATTACTTGGACTTTTACAAATATACTTCAAATATTTTCTCTTTTCAAAATGTTTTTTCAAAAATACTAACATTTTTTCTTTCTTTATGGATTTTGTGGGTGCAATTCACTGAAAACCCTCATGAGACAAAACTCGTCCTCTAGGGGTAACCTAGAGGTTTAACAGCTTGTTGCACATGCTCAGTGCAACCGAGTGACCTGCGAAAGTGGTCTAATAATTGATTAGAATTATTTTGATGTTTTGCTCGAGGGCGAGCAAAAGATAAGTGTGGGGGTGTGATCGGTCACATATATTGCATATTTATTGTCACATTGCCATGTTTATTATCTAAATAAGTTATAGTAATAAGTCCTATTTTTTTATAAAATGCAGGCCCATTGCTAAAAGAAAGGGAAGAGAAACAAGCCCAAAAGCCCACCAAATTCTGATTTAATTCAGAATTAATTCGAAATCAAAAAATCAGGGCAGATCATGACAAATCAGAGAAGTTGAAAACTGATGAATTTGGTTTTATAAGAATCCAAATCAGTTAGCTTAAGAATCACCGAAGATCAGATTAGAATCAGAGCCAAACAGTGAATCCAGCCAGACAAAAGGGAGCCAAATCCCACGCCAGTCTGATCTCCACCTAGATGTGGCCATTTGATCACATCCTGGCCACGGATCCGCGGCTTGTTGGTGGAGATAAGGGGAGCATTTGCTCCCCTTATCTCCTCACTCCTTTCCCTCAGGGTTTTTGCCTATAAAAGGCAGGGTTTTGTACTGAAAATGGGAGAGAAGACTAGGATTAAATTTCTTGTTTATTTTTAGGATTTTAGGGTATTGTTAGATAGTTCAGAGAAGTTATATCTCCTCTTTATTTTTTTAGTTTAGACCAGCAAAGTGAGAAGAGTGGAATTGAGTGTGTAATTCATCTTTGAAGTGAAAATCAAAGGAGCTTCAACTCGCTTATTTAACTTGACTCCAATTCGGTATGTTTATGTTTGATTTTCACTCTCTTGTTTGTTTTCCTTTCATCATGAGTAGCTAAATCATCTTCTGAGCTCACTAATTAATCTCTTCAACTTCCTTTCTCTCGATTGATTTTTATGAAAATGACTCTCTTGAATCATAATAAGGTCCTAGTTAAACTTTGTTCTTGAGAGCTTATGAGGATGCTTTTCTTTTAAACTTGGATTTTCAAAACACAAATATTTTTAAATCGTTCTTATTCCATACTTGCTTCTTCGCACTTGATGGTTTAACATTCTGTAACGCCCCGATCCCGCTGATACGGGGACGTCACTGCGACGTATATACGTAGGTCAGAACTACCCTCCCGTATATACGCTAAGCATCAGTACAGACAAGAATCAGAGTACGGAAGCAAATGGTGCATTATACATTCCAACACATATAGTACAATTACACAGTTATCATCAGAGTGATTACAATATTACATGAATATCATATCACTAATATGCGCAAATGCGAGAGAACAAAGGAATATACATGTATGGACAACATAAAAGATACATGTATATGAACAGTACAAAAGAGTGCTCACGAGGTAACTGGAGAGACCACGCTACCGCTGCGCTACTCTGATCAATAAACAGGGGGAAATCCTCACGCTCCAAGCTCCATGACCTGGACATGAGAATCCAGGGGAGTCAGTGAAACTCCCCAGGCGAGTATGATACAATGCCAGGTGGCGAGCCAGGGTAAGCACAAGTGAGAAACTCAGAAGACAGGAGGGTTAGAACATAATGAAGTATATATATAAGAACAGGTATAACATAACAATCGCAAAACCGGAAATCCAAGGTAAAGCTGATTATAAGCAAAGGTGATTTTATACGCTTAGGTCACGGTCCCATGAGACTAGTACGTCGAAGGAATAATCCAAACAAGGAAACCCTCATATATATACCTTTGTCTCATGCCACAGAGTATCCAAGCGTATAGAATCAGAGATGCAAATCATATCATAGTCAAAAACAGGAATGCATAACAATAATGATCAGGGGTCCATAACACGAGTAACGGATACACATAACGGAAACCATAACAGGAAACACAACAGAAATCAATAGGCAATGTCTATTATTATTATTACTCGTCTGACCCATATATCTAGGTATGTGTCCAGGTGTGCACCCCAACACAAATACATCCATATATAAGTAAGTCGAGGGTTGTTAACGGAAGCAGATGGAGAACTGATAGAGCTTCTTATAGTGGTTCACATACACCGGGGACCAGTTTGTTGGTCCAACGGTTCCCACCACCTGGGACCGGTTTGGAGGCCCAAAGTCCCCCTATATGTACTCATGTGGGCCCTAAGTCCCACTATAGTCGTCCGCCATATATATATCATATCCATCACTATAAGCAAGGTATCATTCCGGCATCCATCACTTCCTCCCATACCCCATACAAGTTGTCCTTTTTATGATTTATTAACATAATTATCAGATTTCGGGAATGAACAATATCATAACAGGTATACATAACAGTAATCAGGTGTTACATTCCCTTTATCGTGATAATTATAAGAATCAGTGTATCATGCTTGGTGTCAAGAGATAGCATGACAAGTGGTGATATGAATCAAGTAACCAATCAAGTCAGGAGATAGATGATAGTCTGGGTAAGTCATGGTACCACATAAAGGTCTTGCCAAATAGTGGCATGCCAGGTGGTCAGATGATAACACAGTTACCAAGGTGATATACATGTGTTAAAAGGAAACATGCAATTGACAAGTCTGAAGCAATGACAAGTCTGAAATAATAGCATGGCAATCATAGGAGAAACTCAGAAGTCAACGACCACGAAGGGTCGGCCACGCATAGCATGAAAACAGTAAAAGATATAAAGCATGAAATACAATACATGAAGACTAGAACGAGAATACTATCATAATCAATGAAATGGGAAGTAAGAGGGTAGCGAGTAAGAATACTCGCCCAAATCACCAAAACGCCGAAATATCCGGAATCCACTGAAGTTCGGGATGCGCCATAACCTGTGATATAAACATGTAGAGTGAAGAGAAGTGAGAAAGAAAGTAGGGTAAGTGATGTTTGTCAGGTGACAAGTCAAGTGATACCTATATGTGATATAAGTCTAGAGGATAAGGTTCATGGTCAAGAAGGAAATCAACTATAACTGATAGGCAAGGTTAGTCGACTAGGGTGGAAGAGTAGTCGACTAATAGTGGAGTTAGTCGACTAGGAATATGGGGTAGTCGACTAATACTGTGATCCAGAGAGTTTGGTTTTCTGTTTCAGGAAGAGTTAGTCGACTAGGTAAAATGGGTAGTCGACTAACAGGGAACTACAAGTCGACTAACAGATACTTAAGTCGACTAAGTCTGAGATACAGAGAATTGGGGTTTTGGTTCAGGAAACATTAGTCGACTAAGTTAAAATGGCTAGTCGACTAAGGTGTTCAAGTCGACTAATAAAATAGGCTTAAGTCGACTGGGCCGAGAGTTGGTGTTTTTAGTCACAGGAAAATCTAGTCGACTAGGGTCATGGGTGCAGTCGACTAAGGGTCTATAGTCGACTAATAATTGGGCTAAGTCGACTAAAACTGTGTTTCCAGAAAATGGTTAAGTTTCAAATGAAAGGGTTAGTCGACTAATGGCTAGGTCAAGTCGACTAATCGTGGTCGGGGAGCAGTTTACAGAACAGAACTTAGGGGTTGTTCTAGATGGTAAAAATGTGATTTTTATGGCATGTGAGCACAAGATATGGGGATGCATGTATACTAGGAATGGAAACATGTCTTGGTGAGTCAAGATATTTACATGGAAAGGTTGGATCTTTAGTTTGATAACCTAAAAATGGGATTTTTAAGGTGCAAGTGTTCAAGAATTCCCATCACAAGTATATAAGGAGTTAACTAGGTCTTGGTGAGTAAAGATACTCACTTGGATGGGTTCAATTGGAGCTTGATCCAAGAAGAAGATGGTGGCTTCAATCCATGAGTGGTTGTTGAAGCTTGAGGTGGAGGAGGTTGAACTTGGAGTTGCCTTGGAGGTTGGAGGTGATGCCCTTGATGCCCTAGATGAACTCTTGTGGTTGGAGGAGGAGATGGAGGAGAAGAGATTAGGGTTTCTCTCTTGATGAAGTGAAAGAGGAAGAAAAGGATTTAATTGCAATTGAAAGGAATATATATGATGGGGATTTTGCAAAGGAGATGCAAAAAGGATAGATGCAAGGGGTTTTCTTGCAAAAAGGGAGGTGAGGTGTCCCTCACAAGGCCACTTGGCCGGCTAAGGGAAGGAGAGAGAGTTAGTGGGGTTAGGTGAGAAGTTGAGTGGGAAATGAGGTGGCAATCTAGGTGGAAATAGGAATTGCAATAATCGGAAAAATGCCCGAAATTCCAGTACTTCGGAATGATCTGAAAATTTTACCAAAAATCAAGAATAACATATAAAGACCAATAGTGAAATCCGTTCGAAGAAATACTGTATAGTTTTGAAACTAAAAATCCCGGAACCAGTTATCTACCGACTCCGTTGGAATTTTCATAAAATCATAAAATCCTCAGAAAAAGAATATAGATAGAAAATATGATCCCGAGAAATAAAGTCTAAAGAATCATCATGAAATTCCAAGCCGTTTGTAAAATAAAAATCCGGGAATCGGTCAGCGGTACTGGCCGACACCGGTTTTGGAGAAATTTCTTTTAATCCAAGATAATTCCAGAAAATCATATAAAATCTAAAATATTGGAAAATAATCTTTGGAACTGAAATCGGTCAAATCTAAACATCAGAAAGGCCAAATCGGGTAATATACTAGGATCGGGTCCTTCGGTTCAGACTAGGGCTGACTCCGTGTCCACGAATCCAAATCCAAAACAAAAACAATCATATAAGGAATTCATCATACAGAATAAATACAGGAAACAAATCGAAAAAGTACGACTGAAAATCTGAATACGTAACTAAGTACGTATTCCGGAAACGGGGTATTACAATCCATCCACCTTACAAAAAATTGCGTCCTCGCAATTTCGTTAAGGGGTAAATTGAACACAAAGGGGACAAGGGCTGGAATAAAGGCTTCATAAAACCAAAACAGGGAAAGGATATGGAAAGGATCTAGGAATCAAAGGGAAGATAGTCAAGGAAGGATTAGAAGTCAAAGGAAAGATAGTCAAGAAATAGATAACTCTGCACTTGTAGTTGGAATGTATAACCAAGACTCATGTATTCCAGTTGCAAATCTCTTTACCATTGATTTGCCGTCTGGACGTACTGAGGAAGTTAGAGCCTAAGCTCTGATACCATCCTGTAACGCCCCGATCCCGCTGATACGGGGACGTCACTGCGACGTATATACGTAGGTCAGAACTACCCTCCCGTATATACGCTAAGCATCAGTACAGACAAGAATCAGAGTACGGAAGCAAATGGTGCATTATACATTCCAACACATATAGTACAATTACACAGTTATCATCAGAGTGATTACAATATTACATGAATATCATATCACTAATATGCGCAAATGCGAGAGAACAAAGGAATATACATGTATGGACAACATAAAAGATACATGTATATGAACAGTACAAAAGAGTGCTCACGAGGTAACTGGAGAGACCACGCTACCGCTGCGCTACTCTGATCAATAAACAGGGGGAAATCCTCACGCTCCAAGCTCCATGACCTGGACATGAGAATCCGGGGGAGTCAGTGAAACTCCCCAGGCGAGTATGATACAATGCCAGGTGGCGAGCCAGGGTAAGCACAAGTGAGAAACTCAGAAGACAGGAGGGTTAGAACATAATGAAGTATATATATAAGAACAGGTATAACATAACAATCGCAAAACCGGAAATCCAAGGTAAAGCTGATTATAAGCAAAGGTGATTTTATACGCTTAGGTCACGGTCCCATGAGACTAGTACGTCGAAGGAATAATCCAAACAAGGAAACCCTCATATATATACCTTTGTCTCATGCCACAGAGTATCCAAGCGTATAGAATCAGAGATGCAAATCATATCATAGTCAAAAACAGGAATGCATAACAATAATGATCAGGGGTCCATAACACGAGTAACGGATACACATAACGGAAACCATAACAGGAAACACAACAGAAATCAATAGGCAATGTCTATTATTATTATTACTCGTCTGACCCATATATCTAGGTATGTGTCCAGGTGTGCACCCCAACACACATACATCCATATATAAGTAAGTCGAGGGTTGTTAACGGAAGCAGATGGAGAACTGATAGAGCTTCTTATAGTGGTTCACATACACCGGGGACCAGTTTGTTGGTCCAACGGTTCCCACCACCTGGGACCGGTTTGGAGGCCCAAAGTCCCCCTATATGTACTCATGCGGGCCCTAAGTCCCACTATAGTCGTCCGCCATATATATATCATATCCATCACTATAAGCAAGGTATCATTCCGGCATCCATCACTTCCTCCCATACCCCATACAAGTTGTCCTTTTTATGATTTATTAACATAATTATCAGATTTCGGGAATGAACAATATCATAACAGGTATACATAACAGTAATCAGGTGTTACATTCCCTTTATCGTGATAATTATAAGAATCGGTGTATCATGCTTGGTGTCAAGAGATAGCATGACAAGTGGTGATATGAATCAAGTAACCAATCAAGTCAGGAGATAGATGATAGTCTGGGTAAGTCATGGTACCACATAAAGGTCTTGCCAAATAGTGGCATGCCAGGTGGTCAGATGATAACACAGTTACCAAGGTGATATACATGTGTTAAAAGGAAACATGCAATTGACAAGTCTGAAGCAATGACAAGTCTGAAATAATAGCATGGCAATCATAGGAGAAACTCAGAAGTCAATGACCACGAAGGGTCGGCCACGCATAGCATGAAAACAGTAAAAGATATAAAGCATGAAATACAATACATGAAGACTAGAACGAGAATACTATCATAATCAATGAAATGGGAAGTAAGAGGGTAGCGAGTAAGAATACTCGCCCAAATCACCAAAACGCCGAAATATCTGGAATCCACTGAAGTTCGGGATGCGCCATAACCTGTGATATAAACATGTAGAGTGAAGAGAAGTGAGAAAGAAAGTAGGGTAAGTGATGTTTGTCAGGTGACAAGTCAAGTGATACCTATATGTGATATAAGTCTAGAGGATAAGGTTCATGGTCAAGAAGGAAATCAACTATAACTGATAGGCAAGGTTAGTCGACTAGGGTGGAAGAGTAGTCGACTAATAGTGGAGTTAGTCGACTAGGAATATGGGGTAGTCGACTAATACTGTGATCCAGAGAGTTTGGTTTTCTGTTTCAGGAAGAGTTAGTCGACTAGGTAAAATGGGTAGTCGACTAACAGGGAACTACAAGTCGACTAACAGATACTTAAGTCGACTAAGTCTGAGATACAGAGAATTGGGGTTTTGGTTCAGGAAACATTAGTCGACTAAGTTAAAATGGCTAGTCGACTAAGGTGTTCAAGTCGACTAATAAAATAGGCTTAAGTCGACTGGGCCGAGAGTTGGTGTTTTTAGTCACAGGAAAATCTAGTCGACTAGGGTCATGGGTGCAGTCGACTAAGGGTCTATAGTCGACTAATAATTGGGCTAAGTCGACTAAAACTGTGTTTCCAGAAAATGGTTAAGTTTCAAATGAAAGGGTTAGTCGACTAATGGCTAGGTCAAGTCGACTAATCGTGGTCGGGGAGCAGTTTACAGAACAGAACTTAGGGGTTGTTCTAGATGGTAAAAATGTGATTTTTATGGCATGTGAGCACAAGATATGGGATGCATGTATACTAGGAATGGAAACATGTCTTGGTGAGTCAAGATATTTACATGGAAAGGTTGGATCTTTAGTTTGATAACCTAAAAATGGGATTTTTAAGGTGCAAGTGTTCAAGAATTCCCATCACAAGTATATAAGGAGTTAACTAGGTCTTGGTGAGTAAAGATACTCACTTGGATGGGTTCAATTGGAGCTTGATCCAAGAAGAAGATGGTGGCTTCAATCCATGAGTGGTTGTTGAAGCTTGAGGTGGAGGAGGTTGAACTTGGAGTTGCCTTGGAGGTTGGAGGTGATGCCCTTGATGCCCTAGATGAACTCTTGTGGTTGGAGGAGGAGATGGAGGAGAAGAGATTAGGGTTTCTCTCTTGATGAAGTGAAAGAGGAAGAAAAGGATTTAATTGCAATTGAAAGGAATATATATGATGGGGATTTTGCAAAGGAGATGCAAAAAGGATAGATGCAAGGGTTTTCTTGCAAAAAGGGAGGTGAGGTGTCCCTCACAAGGCCACTTGGCCGGCTAAGGGAAGGAGAGAGAGTTAGTGGGGTTAGGTGAGAAGTTGAGTGGGAAATGAGGTGGCAATCTAGGTGGAAATAGGAATTGCAATAATCGGAAAAATGCCCGAAATTCCAGTACTTCGGAATGATCTGAAAATTTTACCAAAAATCAAGAATAACATATAAAGACCAATAGTGAAATCCGTTCGAAGAAATACTGTATAGTTTTGAAACTAAAAATCCCGGAACCAGTTATCTACCGACTCCGTTGGAATTTTCATAAAATCATAAAATCCTCAGAAAAAGAATATAGATAGAAAATATGATCCCGAGAAATAAAGTCTAAAGAATCATCATGAAATTCCAAGCCGTTTGTAAAATAAAAATCCGGGAATCGGTCAGCGGTACTGGCCGACACCGGTTTTGGAGAAATTTCTTTTAATCCAAGATAATTCCAGAAAATCATATAAAATCTAAAATATTGGAAAATAATCTTTGGAACTGAAATCGGTCAAATCTAAACATCGGAAAGGCCAAATCGGGTAATATACTAGGATCGGGTCCTTCGGTTCAGACTAGGGCTGACTCCGTGTCCACGAATCCAAATCCAAAACAAAAACAATCATATAAGGAATTCATCATACAGAATAAATACAGGAAACAAATCGAAAAAGTACGACTGAAAATCTGAATACGTAACTAAGTACGTATTCCGGAAACGGGGTATTACACATTCTATTCTTAATATTGTGTTAAGAAAGACTGTAAGATTTAATCCAAAATCATCTTATTTGTTTTACTTGGACATAGAAAGAAACTAAGGTATTTGCCTATGATAAAAGTGATGCCCCAAAATGTTCGTGAGATAAGTAAGTAGTTGAGTAGAAAATTAGTGAGCCCAGATCTTCTTCTTATATTAAAATCAATAAAACAATTCTCAACACTCTTTAAAGATCACCTTTTCCAAAGCCTTCTCTAAGTTTTTCAATTTTTCTTTTAATCACTTCCCTTCTCTCCATTCTCTTTTCAACTAAAAAGGAAAAAAAAAAGAAAAACACAAACTCTATTCTTTGTCACTTAACAAAAACACCGAAAAGCTTCTATAGCATTCCTCCTCGTGGACACGACCCGTTAGCCTAAAGCTAGACGGTAATTCTTATCACTTTCATTCTACAATCATCAATGTTAAATAATAGAGAAAACTAATAACTTCAGAATCTTTATTTTGCAATGAAGCAGCCCTGAAAAATTAAATTAGTGTTCTACTGAACTGCCACACAAATGCGGCTTTTACCGCATTTTTGAAGCACAATAGTATTCATCTTATGCTTTACTTTCTTGAGTAGAGGCACAAGGTAGCAAGGGTCCTTCTACAGTTATTAGTTTCCTGAAATTTACCCCTGCACACAAAAAGAGAAGAAAAGTTAACCAATTCAATAAAAAAGAAATATTGTTCCCTCCCCGGCAACGACGCCAAAATTTGATTGAGGTGAAACCAGTGCACAAAAAATAGAGTTGTGAAATGAGATTGTGAATAGTGCTTTGGCCTCCTCAATTCTACTGCTGTAGCAAAGTGGCTAAGCGGGTCGTGATCCACAAGAAGGGATGCAATGAAAGCTTTTGATATCTTTAAATCACTAAAACGGTTGAAAAGTCTTCTTTGTTTTTAGAAAGAAAAGAAGAGAAAACTAAATTAGTAGGAGTGGGAAGAGAAGAAGAAATAAAAGATGAAGATATTTGTGTGTTAAAGTTGGTTTATAAGAAATCAAAAAGAAAGTTCATGGCTAAATTCTACTAAGTATTCCTACAACCATACTTACAACTTGATGTATGTTAATTAGTCATCAATTCTGCATTTTATTATCTCATTTGCCTACCTGATTTACAAATAGAACACTGCTATTAACCCATTTGTCGGTCTCTTGTGTACAAATGACAATGTATATGGGAAAAATGGGAATAAAAGCTTAATTAAACCCATTTTTGGGTAATTAATCAAGATTTAATGGAGGCCAAGGCAAAGAGCTTCTAAAAGATACATTAGATCATGAATTAGAGGTTGTATCTGGAGAAAATACAGATCCAAACACAAAGAACAAATCATATATAGAAGATTCACGCAACTGGGCGAGAAAGTGGCCAAAAGATCAGGGCCATTGGCCCTGATCAGACCGCACAAACACAGCTTTTTTCGCGTTTGTGCGGCCAGATTAGGGCCAATGGCCCTGATCTTCGACATGTAGCTTCGTCTAGAGAAACCCTAATCCCCATTGTTTTAGTTTTTGAAACTGATTTCCAAAACACTTTACTATGTTTTTGTCTTATTCTTCTCCTTCTACTCTTTGTTTTGTTTTGTTTTTTTTTTAAATTCTTCGAACCAAAGAAGAACTCGTTAACACAATCGTGATACACCGGTAAAGCATCTATCACCTCTCGTCCCTATGGATTTGACCCACATAACTACTATGTTATCGCGTAGTATCGAGGAAGCCAAAGCACACACACTTAAAACACTGATTTCAAAACAACAGTATTTATGTGCCCGATTTTCACTGGATCACTTGTCTCACCTTGGATCCTTGGCGACAATTTACCTTGACTTGAAGACTTTCACGGTATGACACATAAGATCATCCTCATTCTAAAACATTCTATATTATATCATCAAAACCTATTAATAGAAAGCATGAAATGATACAAAACTTTCACATTTAGAAGTAGGAATCCATCATCAAAAGCCATTAGTGACTCTTGTAAGGGCAAGGCCTATTTGAAGCTATTAGATTCATATGGTTCAGAATGCAAACAAGAAAGAGAAGACTAGAAGTTAATAGAGTTTATCAATGGATAAAAACAACATAAAAAGGTGAAATCGATTAAATTGAGAAATGATGAAATAAAGGAGGAAGATTATATCGGTGTCACTCTCAATTCAATTTTCTCTCTCTTTTTCTCATGAATCTCTCTCTAATCTTAGCTATGTCTAAAACAGAAAATTACATAAAAAGAAAAAAAGAAAAAAAAATCTAAACTAAACTAAATTAAAAGTAAAACTTAAAAGCCTAATTCTCTCTGCCTCGATCTTCTGCCTTTAGTGTGGTATTTATAGAAGAAACCCTGTGTTCCAAGTGCATCAAAGATGTGGCTAAAAATACTCCCCCAACGGAGCTCAGATTGTCGCAGATCTGTGACAATCCCTACTTTGTTGGAGCAAGGATTTATGCATGATAATCTTCTCTTTTTATTATTCTATGCTATCCTGGTAGAACTGCCTGTGGATCTCTAGATTTGCCAATATCTCCTTTGATTTCTCAAGCTAAAAATAAATCCATGTAAATCCAATTTAATTGGGATATATTTGGGATTATCTTCTCCTTCTCCATTAATTACGACATGTACACCATTAGACAATAAAAGAGTAAAACAATAGAGATTTATTATAATTAAAATGAGAAGATAATAAATATGTAATATTAGTGAACAATCAATTGCCGACTCCACCATCCACTCCACCTCCTTTGAACTCCATCTACTAGTGCCCACTGTAAATCACCTAGAGGGGGGTGAATTGGTGATGTGCGAATCAAATGCGGAATTATAAATTTTACACTAACAAAACTCAACACGTAAAGTGATTCCAAAGAGTGAAGCCGAATTTCCTGTTAAGGACTCTAGAACTTCTCCTCAAGATTTGTAATATCCCTATTTTTAAAATATAAGATTTAATAATGAAAATAATATTTTAATTTGTGTAAATGTATTTTGTGTTAATTATTATTTATTATGTGAGTTATTACTAATTGTTATTAATCACTATTACAATTTTATTATAACCTTATTAATAGGTAATTGTTATTATTATTATGGTTAGTGTTAATTATTGTATTTGCTATTTTGTATTATTATTATTATTATTATTATTATTGCATTTCTTAGCCTGCATTTCTTAGCCCATAACCCGTTAGCATTATCCAAATCCAAATCCATTACCTCAACCCATACCTATTAGCCCATGATTCTATATCCATTAACCTAAACCCGAAATCCACGCTAATTCTACCCTATATAATCATCTCTTATCCTATATTCTAATCCTAAACACAAACCCTAATCCCCCTTAATATCTTCTTCTTCTTCCCAATGGCTGCCGTTACCCCCCTCTTGTCGCTGCCGCACCAAGCACCCCAGAGCTGCACACTTCTCCTCTCCTCGCCTCAGCAATAACCCGGAGCTCACCTCGATGGCCTACTTCCCCACCGTGAGCCTCCCTTGGCTGGAGACAGCACACCCCCAACCTCCTTGTGCACAGCCCCCCACCAGCGTGAGCACGCCACGGCAGCCCGGAGCTCCACCTCCCCTCTACCCTACCGTGACCTCTGCCACCAAGGCCGAGCACACTTCTCCCAGGCCGCTGCCCTTGCTCGCGACCTCCCAAATCTTCTGCCGCCAAACACCATAGCCGATTTCATCTCTCTTTTCCCCTCGTCCTTGTGCTGCCCTACTGCAGTCACGCACACAACCCCGCACTCCAAGCACACCCACCGCCTACACCCATATCCTCCTGCGCCTGCATACTTGCTGAGGCACATCCACCATAGCCCACGCTCGGTCTGGGCTTCTCCTCGTTCCATGACACACTTTCCCCTGCCGCCTCTCTCCATACATTAACCCCAGTCTCACCAAGGTCCCATCCCTACAGCACAGCCCATGCACCACGTTGGCCAGCCACCCCCGTGCTCTCCTCTGTAGTGCCATCGAGCCACACGAGGGCCCCGAGTATCTGCCGGAGCCCTCGGCCTTTCCACCTCCCGCTCTCTGAGCTCCGCCGTCATCGGAGATCTCCGCGAGCAATCCCATGGTCGGAACACTCTCTCAGATTGTCCATTCTTATCTCTCTCTGTGTTATATTTTGTGTTGTGTAATATTTACAATGTGGGTGTGTGTAGTTAAATGTAGGTGTTTATTAATTTACATGCATGGGTTTAATGTATGTGTGTGTGAAGCATGTATGTATATATGTTATGTGGTGTGTGTGTGGTACATGTGTGTGGTGAATTCAAGTACATGTGTGTGTGGGTGTGTGTAATATGTGTATCAGTAGGTATGTATCAGTATGTTGTGCAGTATGTGTGTGTTGGGTATAATGAATGTGTGGGTAAGTATATATTATGTGTGTGTATGTTATACCTGTATGTGGGTACGCGAATGCGTGTGTATGAGTTCATGTATGTTTGGTTGAGTGGTTAAAGTGTTTCATACCCGTTTGGTGAGATCGGACCCATTACAGAAGATTCAGTTTGGTGCTCATTATGGACACAATACACTGGCAATTCGTAAACCGATCCATGGGATTATCAGCAGATCCATACCAGTTTGTTCAATGAAGACCAGACGGCGATTCAGATCCAAAAGCGTGTCATTTCATGTGAGTGTTTACTATTACATTATTATTAATTACCATTATCTTCTGTTTAATTTTTACCTTGTTTGGATATTGTTTGTTCATGTTATTATTGTTCTTGACCATGCTCACTTAGATGACATCTATATCAGAGTAGTAGTGTTTGAGACTGGAATGTACTCGATATATTGTTGACTGGATATTTGGAGCTCGTTGTTCAGTAGTTGATACTCGGACCCACTAATGAATTTAATTGGGATAAAGCTGGACTCGTGGTTGGAACAGATCGAATTTGTGGAATAACAGATCTTAAAGATATGTAGTTGACTATCAAACTTGTAATTATTATAGCGAGAGAGAATTAGATACTTATGGATATTAGATCAGATATTTCTTAGACTGTGACTTGAGCTGATTTTAGGACTGGTTTAGTTCGTAGTAGTGAATAAATGATAGATTTATGTGTAATTAATTATCAAACATTTATTTGATGATATTTCAGATGGTAATTCATTTGGACAATGAGGATGGATTAAATAGAATGTTACTTTATTTAAAAGATTGATTTTTCTTGATGCTTGGATTTATATATGGGCCTAGAGTTCAACTTGAGATTTACATGGGACCTTGATTTGCATTTAGATGAGATCAATGATAGATAGTTCTGATTATACGGGAGAATACATTACCTTGATTTTGATCTATCATATAATACTGATTTCAGATTATTAGTTGTAAGTATTTTATTTGGATCTATTCACTGATCAATTATTTGAGTAATGATTTTTAGTGATGTCAAGGATTGAATATAGAGACATTCTAGATTTCATGTAGCTTGAGGATGTCTCACACTTTAGTTATGATCTTGATCGGATTGAATAGTAATGATTGATTTGTTATGGCTGAGTTTTCATCTCTATTGGTTGGGATTTGGATATACCGATGGATATAGAGAATCAAAGTAGATTGATAGGATGAGAGAACTGATTACTGATTTATTCAGGTGATGGTTTACCATATCAGATACCTTGACATTAATTGATACTTGATGTTCACAGTGATTATTCTGACTATAAGTCGATGGATCAGTTACTGTTATATACCGTACGAGCAAAAGAGATCTATATTTATTCTGGATGAGATTGCAGATTACAGAGTTAGTACATGCCATGTTTTTAATATTATTTCGTGTTACTGAAAATCACTTGAAAAGTATTCTTAGACTGTAATATCCTGAACAGTTCTATTATTCATCGTATACACGATTATATTACTATTCACTGTTAATGTTATTGTTCATCGTGTATACGATTACTATTTACTGATATACTGTACTGTTACTATCACAATAACATCCCAGCAATCTAGATAACATGAATATTGACCGAATTAAATAATAATGTAAATGGACAACTTACACTGGGATGAGAGAAATTGATGGAGGAGACATCGTCAATATTTTGGGTGAACCTAGAATACAAGTTGCGCAGCCAACTTACAGTTCTACTGCAGGGATCCGAGGGATGACTGACATCCCGTCTGATATTATTCCACTGTTTCACTGTTTTTGTAGATCACCTAGAGGGGATGAATAGGTGATATGCTAATCAAATGCCAAACAATGCGAAATTAAAAACTATTATACAAACTATAATAATCACACAACGTATAACCAAAGAATAAAGCTGAATTCCAGGTGAAGGGCTCTAAACTTCTCCTCAAGATTTCTCTAAATTAGGAGTTGAGGTGCAACTATAACTCTCCTGGTTAAATGCTAGTGTGAGCACAAATACAAACAATAGCAAGCATGTAAAGATGTGAATAATGTGAGAGCATGCAAGATATAAAACAATCCAAGCAAGATATCTATTGAGCACATGTAATATCAAGCATGTAATTAATGATCACAAATATAATAAGCATGTAAGATATAAACACAAGTGAGTAAAAAGAGTGAGATGAGCAACCGCAAACATTGGAGAATTTGTTTCGAGGTTCGAGCCACTTGCTCTACGTCCCCGCCTTCACAACTATGAAAGATTTCCACTTGAATCGATCCCGCAAGATCACCCGGTGCCGCAACACCTATCAATGAGCTCCCTCAAAAACTCTTGGACCCACAACTCCCTTACTTGTTCCTGCAAGAATAATACACAACTTGAACCCGCAAGTTCATCGAGGCCATAACCTCCAACTTCTCCCAATTATAAAATGTGGAACATTTGGTGATCCCTTCTCTTGATCACCATAAAAAATTCTCACAAATAAGGATCCTAGAGGATGGATATAGCAATAGATAGCTCAAGCTTGTGTGAGAAAAACTAAATAGATTTTGTGATGAAAAACTCAAGAAAATGCTTTTTGAAAAACTCAAGAGAATCAATCTTGATAAACTCTCTTTTGATATGAAAGTTAAGCTCAAATACTTGTTGAGAAAACTCTGTTGAAGATAGGAAAATAGGCTCTCAAAAACTTGTAAAAACTTCTACTAAAACTGGCACAAAAGACCCCTTTATAAAGGCTGTCAAAAACTAGCCATTAGGGGCCATATTGGCTTGTCGATCAACCGGCCGGTCGACCGGCTGACGGTCTTTTTTCTGACCGTTAGAGTTGCTGGTTGACCGCCCTGTCGACTGCACTCAAACCACAGAGAGTTTAACTCTCTGTCAGTCGACCAAGCCAAGCCCGAGAGTGGGCTTGAGCCAGTCGATCGACTGCACTTGGACTCGCGCATGTGTGCACGTCGGCCGACCGTCGGTCGACCGAGCCTGCGTTCGGTCGACCGGTTGGTCGATCGCAAGCAGTCCCAGAACCCAATTTTTAACATTTTTTAAATACATTTTAAATCCCATAAAATCTCCATAAAATCTACAAAAATAAGTTCATTGAAACACTTTAAAGTCCAAATATGTTTGATCAAAAATCAACATATATTACAAAAATGTGAACTATTTTTAATGTAAAGAATTTAAGGCATAAACTGAAAAAGATATTTTGCAAAAACCAACTTCTAAATGAAACTCTGATTTTTTTCAAAACTTGTATAAATATAAAAATAAGATATTGAAATACATTTGAAGCATAGTGTGATTGAAAATGATCCAATACACATAGTAAATGAAATATACTTATTTTTGACAATAAGCTCCAAAATAAGTTTTGATAAAAATAAAACTTAAATACATGATATAAACTCATCAAAATAAGTTATCTAAACAATATGAAGAAACAATGTATATGGATGAAATCCAATACACATATAAACCATGTAATTTGTTTTGATGAAATTTATTCATGATTCTTGAAAATCAAACCAAAATGTATAGAAATAAGTTTCTATAAATTTATGAAGCTCAAATATGTGTGGATAAAATCTAACACATATTGCAAACTATATAACTTATTCTATTGAGATAAAAACCATGTAAACATATTCTTTTAAAGTTAAAGCGGTTAAACCAAAAACACAAAATATTTAGCATAAAAGACATATAAATTTTTTTTTTGTGTGTGTGTATGAGCTTGAGCTATTCATAACTAGTTTATCTTTTATATTTTATCCTAAAATAAAAATCTTAAACTTACAAATTAGGACTCAAGTCTTCTTAAAATCTTCTCTTGAAAATCTTCATCTCTATCTTGACTTGATCCAAACTTGATCCATGAGATCAACTCCTCTTTGAGTACTTGATGCGATCTTGAAGCGCGAGCTCTTGAATTAACATGTGATAGCTTCAAAACTTGACTTCGAATCTTTTGTTGAAGCTAAACACTAACTGAGATCTTTATTGAATATTTAAAACTTAAATACAAGATCATTAGTACTATAACTTCATAAGTTAGTCATCATCAAAACTAAGGTGAAAGGCCTTTGGGACAACAATCTCCCCCTTTTAATGATGTCAAAACTTATGAAGTTATATATGCATGGATTAAAGATAAGCTTTATAGAAGCTCCTCCTTAACTTATGCATAGCATAAAACAAACGTAACCATATAAATATTCAATTAAGCACTGATAACAATAAACTCAGATACTAATAGAATAGATATGCAATAAGAACTTGTAGATAAAAACCATAAAAACATATGCATATAAATATGCATTATATATATATATATATATATATATATATATATATATATATATATATATATATATATATATATATATATATATATATATATATGCATAAACAAACATAAACATGCATATATACACTAAATCATTCTCCCCCTTTTTTGTCGATCATCAACAAAGGGGCAAAATACCAATTGATAACATATATGAATTGAAAATAAAAACATATATTAATTGAAAATACACCAATTTAAAATGAAAACGTTTTGATGCGAAAAGATATACCAATTTAAATACAACATGGATAAAAAAATTATACCAATTGAAAATAAATAATATAAGAAATCAATCTTTTTAAATTTTAAATCATTTTGCAATATTGATACCAATTGTAAACAATTGATACCAATATAGAAAATATAAGCATTTTCTAAAATAAAATATTTTCTTAAAAGAGTGGGAGTAACATACCAATTGAAAATAAAATCAAGAATTTTTCTCCCTTTTTTTTTGAAATACCAACAAAAAAAATGCATAAGCTTGTAAAAGATACCAATTAATATTTTTGAACTAAATTAAGCTTAGTATAAAATAATTTGTGCTATAAACATGTATGTATAAGTATTTTTAATCTAGCACAAGAAATCATATGTATATGTATGTATAATCGGAGCAATTGAGATATGGTGCAAACATATATAAAAAAAACTTGAATGAGTATACAAAATGAAATAACATGGAAATCATGTGTATAACTCATATAATCCACTCTATCATACACATGTTTAAAAAGATAGTTATTAAAGAGCATACAAGGCATGCCCGCCCAACCAACTGCCCTTATAGGGTAGAAGTTTAATATTTTGAAAATAATTATAGATTGAAAATACTACCAAGTGAAGATGAAGAGCTAGTTTAAAATAATTTTGAAAACTAGTTAAAGATCTTTCAAACATGAAACTAAATCATATATCTTATGAAACATGCTAATTACACAAAAATTGTCACTCAAGATCTATAAACACATAAAAGAGCTCATGAAAATAAAACCATGAGTAAACATATAGGTGAGTGCTCAATGTTCATGTGAATAATATATTCATGAAGATTAAAACAATAAAGCTCAAAATCTAAAGCTCAAATGAAATTATTTTTCCTAAAACATGATATATCATATAATCATGCAAGATCATCAAAAGTAGGACATACAATGTATAATCAAATATAAAATGAGCACACAAATGAAATAAAACATATAAAGCATGAAAACAAGTGTAACTCAAGAATTGTACATGTAAAACACAAGTTTTAACAAGATTGCATATCAACATATTATATAAACATATAAATCATTGTATGCTTTAACTAAAACATACAAAAACATGAATAAAAAAATAGACATGTAAATTCACATGAAAAAATGAATACTATTTTCAAATATACATGCATAGCTAGGCAACCTATCAACTCGACTATAAGCACAAAATAATGTATGATTGAGTTTAGGTTACTACACTAGCATATAAGCATTTAAAACATTTTAAGAGTGGAGGATGAAAAGGTTACCAATACGATGTAGCTAATTCATTTCTCCAAAAAAAGGTGGTTCTCTCACCATGCTTTCTTGATAGCGATGCATCAAATGAGTTTGTCCTTCAAGCTCCAAATACATTCACCACAAAGGCATCAATCCTCTTACATCTTGTGAGAGCCCACACCTATATCAAAAATAAGTGATGAATTTTGGTACCCATATCTTTTTGGGTCCATGAAGGTTAGTAGCATTGGGAACCCAAACATGTTTGTTTGTAAAATTTAAAGAATTTAATCTATCAAAATAAAATTTTACAAGATGGCCTTTGCAGCCATAATGTGTACATGTGTACACTCTAGGATACAAATGTGTGGTGTGAGTGTGAGCATGGCGTGCATGTGATGTATACCGTGTAAGATGTGCATGCATGTGTGAAACTTATTTTTTGCGAAACACAAATTCCAATCTACTATGATTAAATGCGCAATTGCTCAAAGTTGAGCTCAAACAATTACTTTTATTTTTCAAAACATGAATCTCATTTTTGTCAAAAGAGGATACAACATTATTAGCATGAGAAACATGACATGAAAGGGAATCAAATTTTTTTTTTTTTGAAAATAGAAATCTTTTCTTTTCTTTTAAAACAATTTTCTTTTTCAAGGAATCATTTTCCTTCAAAATAATCTCCTTTTCTTTAGAAATCAAAACAACTTGGTTTCAAAACTTCATTTTTTTGAAATAATTTCAAATCTATTTTGAAAAGAATTATTTTTATTTAACAAAGAATTATTTTTTTCTTCAATTTCTCATTTTTAACTTTTAACAAAGCATAGTTTTTAAGAAGTTTATGACAAAGCAATGCAAACTCGTCATAAGACATATTAACATCTTCATCAAGCTCGAATTCAGAATTTACCTCAAGGGGGTATCTTTTTGGACCATATAGCACATATTGGAAGTAGTACTTCCTTCATCCAAGTTACTCTCCTTGTCATGTGGCTTTTGTTTACCAAGAGTGGTAAGAGTATGAAATCAAAATATTTCTATCATGTAATCAGGTATTCTTAACAATCTCGTCCATTGACTATACTGATATAGGACTAAAAAAAATTTCGTTATAATTAGCGTAACTAAACCCACCAATAATCACATGTACCAAAACAACCAAACAACATAGATCAATCATGGATTGTAGCATGAAAATTACATGCAATGTGATCTGAACATGCTTATTTCCAACTGGTCCACCCTTAAACCTTATTGAGATCAAACTTTAACATAATAAGACAGAGTGTATAAACTGAAAACTTTATTTCTGCAGAAAATACCTAAATACACAAAATGTATCCAAAATATAAAATAAAGCAATGAAACATATATACAAACTCCCACTAAAACATGATATCTTTAAGTTATATAACACCTATAAAAGCAGTATGCTCATGAAAGACCTTTGGTGTTAATCCTTTAGTAAGCGGATCCCCAATCATGGAGTTTGTCCCAATGTGCTCCACTCTGTACCTTTTCCTTCACAACCAAGAACTTAATGTCAATGTATTTTGACCTGGATGAGCTCCTATTATTGTTGGAATATAAAACTGCTGATTTATTGTCAGAGTATAACTTTAGTGGTCTTTCAATACCACTTAGAATGCGTAGCCCAGTGACAAAATTTCACAGCCATAATCCATGGTTAGATGCCGCATAACATGCTACAAATTTTTGCTGCCATAGTGGAGAAGGCTATGAGTGTTTGTTTAGCATTCTTTAAAGAAATAACTCCTCCAGCCAACTGATAAATATCACCGATGTGGATCTCCTACTGTCTTGGCATCTAGCAAAGTCAGAATCTGAATACGCAATGATCTCAATCTGATCTGACCTCTTGTATGTGAGCATTACATGCTTAGTTCTCTGTAAATATCTGAAGACCCTTTTGGCTGCTCGTATGTGATCCATCGCAGGGTTACTTAAATATCTGCCTAGCATTCTAACAATAACGCTATGTCTAGACATGTGCAAACATAAGCATACATTAGACTCCCTATAGCTGAAGCATAGGGAATCTTCTGCATTTCTTTAACTTCAAGGTCATTCTTAGAGCATTAACTTAGATTGAATTTATCACCTTTTGCGACTGAGGCGTGATTAGTCTCTAATTTTGCATAATTTTCATCACATCTCACATTTATTTGATAAATAAATTATGCTAATAATACCTTGCTTGCTTGATCCTAGGTCAATGGTGTTCACATGAAGAAGAAGACCCAAATCACCATTTATTTGGTGATTAAAGGGGTATTAAAATAGCTATTGACCTAAAGAGCTGGTTCTGTCAAAACCAGAGGCGCCAAACCAGAAACCGGCAACTTTATCCGACAGGGCGACAACCAGACAACGCACGACAGGCGGCGCCGCGCGCGCCGCCAAAGTATTGCCGCGGAAACGCGGCTTTTGCCGCGTTTCCGCGGCAATACGGCGGAGCCACGCGCGCCATTTGCGGTCACTTCTTGTCCCCTGCGTCCCCCGTTCCTCTGAAGCTATAAATACCCCCCTGGGGTTCTTGACTGAGGAGAATGAGAGTAGAGGCAAGTTTAGGAGTAGTTTTGATTTCCATGTTGTAATTTAGTTTAGGTTAGGTTAGTTTCTCTTCTTCTTCCTCATTGTATATTTCCATTTTTTAGATCTTGTATTAGGAGAAGGAGTGATTCATGAGTGGAATGTAAGAGTACTTGTAGTAGAAGGTGACAAGCTATGAAAGGTGCTCTCTTTACCTCTCTTTGTTTTCTATCTAACTTCTTTTACATGTGTAACTAGTTTTTCCCTCATGGCTCTAACTACTAACCATCTAACTAGTCTTACTTCTTTATGATAATCCACATGAATCTAATAGCCTCACTTTGGCCTTGCTCTTGCAAGAGCCATTGATGGCTCATGATGATGGATCTAACACTCTAACTTCCTAACCGCTAACAAGCTAACATTACTTTACTTCATGCTTGCTCTTATGGGTTTTGATGATCTAAGTGTAGCTTGTACTTGTTATGTTGTGTTGGGTTGTAAAGAGTTACATATGGGCCATGCTTTGAATCGCTCTTGAACCAAGGACTAGTGATGGCCAATGATACGTGTGAGGCAACTATCACTAAGAGGTTAGCGTGTTGGTGGAGTCATTAGTAGTTAGTGCCGTGAGCTTTCTTTATTTTCCACTTATTTTAGAAATACAACAAAAATCACAAAGACATTCTTTTCAATGTTTCTCACTTCTTCGTATTTCACCGTAACTCTCTTTTCTTTTCTTTTCATTTTTTTAAAACTTTGAAGAAACTTTAACAAACACGTGAATCAGCCGGTAAAGCTTCTATCGCCTCCCGTCCTTGTGGATACGACCCGTATAGCCACTTTGCTACTACGGAAGAATCGCAAAAGCAGTAACTTCGACCCACATTTCCATCTTTTATTTTAGTACTTGCTTTTTACGCGATCAAATTTTGGCGCCGTTGCCGGGGATGGGAACGGTTTGATTTCACAAGTTTGCTAACTTTTCTTCTTTGTTTTTTGGTGTGCAGGTTAAAGTTTTAGCATTGCGGAAGTCCACACTTGCTCAAGTGTGGTCGGGTAATTCTTGTATATTTTTCTGCTGCTAATTTTTGTTTATATTACCTGTGCACTGTAAATAATTGTAAGAATTAAAATACGGTAATTGGATGCTTTAAAATGGTTTAGACATTTGCATCTAGGCACGTGTCAATTTTCATTCCAATATCCTGTATTTTATTCTTGTGTTGTTGTGATACTAATAGGAGGTGTATATATGGCATTGCATATAGTATAGGACAAACATTTCAGTGATTTACTCGCTTTTTTGTGTTCATCCTTATCTATATTGCACACTTGCACAATTTAACTTAAGGGCAAAACCCAAACAACATAAGGTGGGGAAGTTATTACCCTCCCTTGGCCCAAAATCACCTCCCCACTCACACAACCCAAGCCTAAATAAAACATGCTAGACGTTGGCCCCTAGTGACATCTCGGACTCATTTAGGAGATTGACCTAAGGGGGAAGTTGTTAGAATTTGACTCTTGCTAAATCGGTGTCTAGGTTGGGGATTGAGAGGCGAAACCTCGAAGAACGGTGGTTTGGCATAATTAGGCCCGTTGCTCCGGCACGGATACCTCCCACTGTCTTGCCCCTACCTGGCCGATTAACTTGTGGTCAGCTTCCGACAACAGACCCCCCGTGGACAGTCTAACCAGTTAGGAGTCGTCTAGGTCTAAGTCAACCCTAGCATAGGCTTGTTTTCTTTTTCTTTGTTTGTTTGTTTGTTTGTTTGTTTTCCTTTTTTTGTATATTGTGAAATGGATTTTAACAACAATAATTCTTTCAATCATAATATGAATCCATATTTCACTCCGACCTCATTTGACTCGGATAACTCTGACCCGGCAATGTACAACATGAACCAACCATATATGCCGGGTTGGGATTATCCGAATCAATATGACCCATATCCTCAACATAATGATTATAATTTTCAAAATAATTTCAACTCTTCACAGAGTTCATGGGGATTCACCTACCCCGAGTCAAATTTTCAACCATCTTGTTCACAATTTCCACAATATTCATTCCCCAATTTTGATTCATATACTCCTTTTCCTGAACCACCAATTGAAGAAAAATCATCATTGGAAAAGAGTATGGAAGAGTCCCTACAACAAATGCAAAATTTGCTCAATTCACAATCCTTTTCATATCAAACTCCACACACTTCTTTTCTAGAGCATCCCATTGAAGAAGAATCTGAACTAGAAAAGCGTTTGGAAGTCTGTTGTGAAAGAATGCAAAACATGTTGGACTCATTCTCTCCACCAAATTTTCAAGAGTCATACTCATCTTTTCCAGTCACATCAATTCAAAATGAACAAACTTCAATACTGGACTTGAGTATAGAACCCTTGCGTGAGTCCAAGCAGCAACCGCAAAATCCGATGGACTCACAAATCCACCATAATTTCCAAAATCCACTTCCATACTCATATTTTCAAGAACCAATCACAAAGAGTATGGAAGACATGATTCCAAATCCAAATTCTGTTACACGGCCTATCAGTAAGTTAGATTCACTTTTGAGCGAATTGATCAATGAGAGCGATGAAAGCCTTTCTTGTCAAACTTTGACCGATTCCTATATCCCTATCTCTACTGATTGGACCCATGAATCATGTCATTTTGAAAATCCAGCTTCAATTTCAGAACATGCATTTGAACTTGACCATGCTCCAAGTTATGAAAATCGCCTGGACATTCTGGCAAGTTATCCCTTTCCTGAAATTGAAATCGAACCTGACTGTGATCCTGAACCTCATGTTAGTAATTCCCTTTCGCTTTTTAACTCAATAATGACTCCGGTATCTTTACCAGATTTTTTCTCTATTCCGGAGTCAACGTTGAATCCTGTACCAGTACACCGTGAAATGGAATCACCAATCTCTCATGATCACACTTCATTCATGGGGACAGTGTGTGAACATCAATTCTTTGGTTTGGACCCTATTTTTGAACCAATTTCGACTCTCATTATTGACTCTCGACTTGATCTGAGTCAACTTCCCGAGTCGGTATCGGTTTTTGTTCCTGTTCCATTTGAGTCCAAATCAATCATCTCTCAAATCACACTTCATTGTTGGACAAGAATATTGAAGAAAATGACTCAGTAATTATTTTTGAAAATTTAAAATTAGATGGGGATAATTTTTTCAATAAGACCATTCAATCCATCATTCATTTCTGGGGTCATATCAGAGGGTCATTGGTGGATTTCTGCAAGATCCACAATATCTTGATTGGGTCGCAACGCTTGGCCCAATCCGACCACCACCAGAGCCACCACCTTGAGGTAATCTTCCTTCCCTCTTCATTTGTTTCATGTATTTACACATTCACGATGCATTGAGGACAATGCGTGAGATAAGTGTGGGGGAGGGTTTACTAACATAGTTAGTTTTATACTTCTTTTTTTTATAGGGTTTACTAACATAGTTAGTTTTATACTTCTTTTAAAAAAAAAAAAAAAAATCTTTTATATAAAAACTCTTTTCTTTTCTTTTTACAAAACTTTTTGAAACAAGAGAAATAGTTTTGATCCATTTTTAAGAAAATTAAGATTATCTTAGGAATTAGGAAGACCTAAAATTATGAAATTTTAAACCGAGTCAAAATAATAGATCATGTTTAAATTTTTTGGATAAGAAAATAAGATTGAAAAGATAATTTGATCTTGAATTTTTTGCCTTAGATTTATGCACTCCACACTTACACAATTTTTGGGATTGAAACAAAGACTGAAATGCCATAAATATTTATATATATAAAAAAAAAATATTATTATAAATAAAAACCACTTATTGAAGTTGGGTAATTATGCCTCAGGAAGCATGATTATTCACACCTAAAATGGTGGATAAAAATGAAATAATCCCCTTTAGTTTTGTGGCCTTGTTTACTCGAGTCCTTAAGTCCGAGGGATGTTTTCTCATCTGGTGCCCTAAGACCATCTGGTTTGGGAGTCACCGGCTAAAGGCTCATTACCTGGGTAAATAAGAAAGCCTAAGAAAACTAAGGGAAGAAAAAAAAAAAAGAATATATATATATATATATATATATATATATATATATATATATATATATATATATATATATATATATATATATATATATATATATGGCATGAAAGTTAGAGTCGATATCCCAAAAATCTTCACAGTTCACAAAGTGCATATTTTCTAAGAGTTTTATGAAAGATCAAAGAGTCAATTCAATTTTAAATTCTTACATTTAATTTATAACAAGATTTTTTGCATTTTGACTTAGTTTAAGAAAGAACAATTTCTGGTTAACCTATGACCTTAGATCACTTATATTTTCACAAAAATACTTCAACACTTTTCTCTATTTCAAAAATGTGTTTTCAAAATACTAACATTTGATTTCTTTCTTTATGGATTTTGTGGGTGTAATCTGCTGAAAACCCTCAGGAGACAAAACTCCTCCTCTAAGGGGAACTTAGAGGTTTAACGGCTTGTTGCACATGCTCAGTGCAATCGCGTCACCTGCGAAAGTGGTGTAATAATTTTCTTAGTCTTTTGTTTTGCTCGGGACGAGCAAAAGATAAGTGTGGGGGTGTGATTAGTCTCTAATTTTGCATAATTTTCATCACATCTCACATTTATTTGATAAATAAATTATGCTAATAATACCTTGCTTGCTTGATCCTAGGTCAATGGTGTTCACATGAAGAAGAAGACCCAAATCACCATTTATTTGGTGATTAAAGGGGTATTAAAATAGCTATTGACCTAAAGAGCTGGTTCTGTCAAAACCAGAGGCGCCAAACCAGAAACCGGCAACTTTATCCGACAGGGCGACAACCAGACAACGCACGACAGGCGGCGCCGCGCGCGCCGCCAAAGTATTGCCGCGGAAACGCGGCTTTTGCCGCGTTTCCGCGGCAATACGGCGGAGCCACGCGCACCGTTTGCGGTCACTTCTTGTCCCTTGCGTCCCCCGTTCCTCTGAAGCTATAAATACCCCCCTGGGGTTCTTGACTGAGGAGAATGAGAGTAGAGGCAAGTTTAGGAGTAGTTTTGATTTCCATGTTGTAATTTAGTTTAGGTTAGGTTAGTTTCTCTTCTTCTTCCTCATTGTATATTTCCATTTTTTAGATCTTGTATTAGGAGAAGGAGTGATTCATGAGTGGAATGTAAGAGTACTTGTAGTAGAAGGTGACAAGCTATGAAAGGTGCTCTCTTTACCTCTCTTTGTTTTCTATCTAACTTCTTTTACATGTGTAACTAGTTTTTCCCTCATGGCTCTAACTACTAACCATCTAACTAGTCTTACTTCTTTATGATAATCCACATGAATCTAATAGCCTCACTTTGGCCTTGCTCTTGCAAGAGCCATTGATGGCTCATGATGATGGATCTAACACTCTAACTTCCTAACCGCTAACAAGCTAACATTACTTTACTTCATGCTTGCTCTTATGGGTTTTGATGATCTAAGTGTAGCTTGTACTTGTTATGTTGTGTTGGGTTGTAAAGAGTTACATATGGGCCATGCTTTGAATCGCTCTTGAACCAAGGACTAGTGATGGCCAATGATACGTGTGAGGCAACTATCACTAAGAGGTTAGCGTGTTGGTGGAGTCATTAGTAGTTAGTGCCGTGAGCTTTCTTTATTTTCCACTTATTTTAGAAATACAACAAAAATCACAAAGACATTCTTTTCAATGTTTCTCACTTCTTCGTATTTCACCGTAACTCTCTTTTCTTTTCTTTTCATTTTTTTAAAACTTTGAAGAAACTTTAACAAACATGTGAATCAGCCGGTAAAGCTTCTATCGCCTCCCGTCCTTGTGGATACGACCCGTATAGCCACTTTGCTACTACGGAAGAATCGCAAAAGCAGTAACTTCGACCACATTTCCATCTTTTATTTTAGTACTTGCTTTTTACGCGATCAAGGCGTCTCCTGGTTTACAATCTTACATACCATATCTTTCAAACACCTTTTCGATATAGGCCTTTTGTGACATTCCAAGAATACCTTAAGAGCGATCTCAGTATATCTGGATTCCTAAGATAAAAGATGCCTTACCAAGATCTTTCATCTCAAATTTATTTGATAGAAATGTCTTGATTTCGTGCAAAATTTCCTTATCATTGGTAGAAAGGACTATATCATCAACATATAAAATCTGGAATATATACTTACTCCCACTGAACTTGTGATACACACAATCTTCAACAACATTTATCTCGAAACCAAATGAGATAACTACTTGATGAAACTTGTAGTACCATTGACGGAAAGCTTGCTTGAATTCATAGATTGATTTCTTTAGTTTGCAAACCATATTCTTTAGGTCTCCAGACACAAAGTTTTCTAGTTGCACCATATATATAGTTTCCTCAATGTCACCATTGAGAAAAGCTGTCTTAACATCCATCTGATGTTACTCAAGGTCAAAATGTGCAATAAGAACCATAATTGGCCTAAAAGAGTCTTTCAATGAAACTGGAGAGAAAGTCTCCGTAAAATCAATGCCGCCCTATGAGTAAAGCCTTTAGCTACAAGACGAGCCTTATATCTTTCCACATTACCTTCTGAATCCCTTTTGGTTTTAAATATTCATTTGCAACCAATGGGATTCTTACTTTTAGGTAATGGGACAAGATCCCAAACTTGATTATCTTGCATAGACTTATACTCTTCATTCATGGCATATATCCATTTTTTGAGTTAGAATCCTGTATGGCTTGATGGAAGTTGATTGGATCACCTTCCACCGATCCATCTGTATTCTCATGTTCTTGAAGGAATACTATGTAGTCATCTAGACTAGCATTTCTCCTCTCTCTTGTGGATCTTCTTAATGGTATCTGTTCTTGAGGTTGTTGAGTTTGTTCTTTAGGAATAATTACCTCAATTTGAGTGGGAAGTTGCTCAACATTGTTTTGATGAGGCTTCATATATTTTTCTCAAATAATGACAGGTTTAGAAGCCTACACAATGTCAAAAGCAGTAGTAGGGATCGTAACTGATTCCTCCTCAAAGACAATATCTCTTTCTTTATTTCTCCCCCCAAACTCAACATCCTCAAAAAATATTGTGTTTTTCTGTTTCAAAAATTGACTTAATAGCGGGATCATAAAACTTGTAACCCTTAGATCGCTCAGAGTAACCAATGAAGTAGCTGCTCACTGTTTTGGAGTCCAATTTTTTTTCATTTGGCCTATAAGTCCTAGCCTCAGATGGACATCCCTAAATATTTAAGTGCTTTAGGCTAGGCTTTCGATCTGTTCAAGACTCATAAGGTGTTTTCGCAGCTGTTTTAGTTGGTTCTCTGTTTAGGATAAGCTGCTGTCTTTATTGCTTCTCCCCAGTGTGATTCTGGTAAAGTAGAATGACTAATCATACTTCTTACCATATTCTTAAGATTCATGTTTCATCTTTTAGCTACACCATTCATGCTAGGTGAGCCAACATGGTGTACTGCGGGATGATTCCACATTCCTCTAGGAAGTCAGCGAATGGCCCTGGAGTTGTTCTCCTAAACCATCATATCTGCTATAGTACTCATCACCATGGTCAGATCTGACACACTTAATTTTCTTACTGAGTTGAGTTTCAACTTCAGCTCTGAATAATTTGAACATGTTCAGAGACTCTGATTTCTCATTAATGAGATATAGGTACCCATACCGTGAGTAATCGTCTATGAATGATATAAAGTATCATTGACCATTCCAAGAAGGCGTAAGGAGTGGTCCACAAATATCCGTATGTAACATCTAAGACGCCTGAAGATCTGTTTGCACCTAATCTCTTATGTTTGGTCTGTTTTTTCTTGATACACTCAACACAGACATTTAAGTCTAAAAGATCAAGGGAATCCAAAGTACCTTCTGTCACAAATCGTTCTATTCTAGGTTTGGATATATGACCCAACCGCTTGTGCCATAATTTTGCTGAATTTTCTTTATTTAGCTTACGTTTTGTACCACGTGAATCCACATGCAAGATTTCATTATATGATGCAATAGTGTCAAGCAAATAAAGGCTGCCATAAATACTCAATGAACTAGTACCAACAATATTTGAGTTTATTGAAAAACTAAACTGATTATTTTCAAAAGATCAATGATAACCAAATTTGTCCAATATAGAAACAGAAACCGAATTCCATCTAAATGACGGTATAACAAAAGTGTCTTTTAAGTTCAAATAAAAACCAGTTCCTAATAATAACCTAAAATGCCTTATTACCTTAACTTCTACCGACTTTCTATCGCCCACAAAGATGTAACTTTCACATCACTTGGCCTTTGGTAGCTCAGGAAATCCTGCATAGAACACTTATGTGAGTAGTAGCACCAGAGTCTAACCACCAAGTGTTTCTAGGTATTGAAGCTAAATTAACCTCAGAACAGACCAAAGTAAAGAACATACCTTTTTTGGCATGCCAAGCATGATATTTTGTACATTCTTTATTTATGTGTCCACGTTCTTATAAAAGAAACAGTCTTCACTTTTCTTAGGTTTCTTTTGATTTGGAACCTTAGCAGCTTCATCCTTCTTTCTTTTCTTGCGCTTATGTTTTGTGGTACTGACAAGATAAGTACTTTCAGATTTCTCATGCTCAAGTCTTTCCTTTTCTTGCACACAATATGAAATGAGTTCATTCAGAGTCCATTTCTCCTTCTGACAGTTATAACTGATCTTAAATTGACTGATTGTGCAAGAAGTGAAATCAATACCAAATGCACGAGTAAGTCCTCAGACAGCTCGAAGTTAGTGCCTTAAGCTTGAAGCAATATGTGACATCTGCATGTTATACTCCTTTATGTTTTCCTTGCCCTTATACTTCATAGAAATCAAGCTAGCTAAATGCGTGCTGGTTTCTGCCTTATCATTTTTTTACAAAATGTTTCTTAATTTCAGCAAGAAAACCTTTAGTCAAAGTTATCTCATCAGATACTGCACCTCAAAAGGCTTTCAGAATGCCGCGCTTTATGATCATTAGACTCATGTGATTAGAGCGTTCCCACTTCTCAATGTTTTTCCTATCATCAGGAGATCTTTCAAGTGTAAGAGAAGTAGGTTGCTGATTCTTAGTGCAGGGTCTAGATCCACGGAGCCAAGAACGATTAGAACATTTTCTTTCCATTCCTTGAAGTTTGTCCCATTGAGTATGGGAATACTGTTGGTGTTTGCAGATATAGTAGCAATAGATATAATAGCTGTACAGAGAATAAATCAAATAAGCATGCATGTTCATATCATAATTAACTAAATGAATTTAAATTTAAACAATTATGGAATACATTTTAAGATTCCCAGCACAACATTAATATAAAGTTTTTGGACAGTAATGTTAACTTGTAAGTGGTACTCTTGGTGTAGTAATCAAATGTTGACAATAAATCCTATCAAATAATAAAATTTTTTTGAGATCAATTTATTATTCACATGGAAACATTATAATTGTCACACATTTATCACCACAGGTGTATATGTAGTTCGGCTAAATATTATCCGTCCTTTTGGCTGGTTAATACTCACATGAATTCACACACATGCAAACATTTTAGCATTCTCAAGAAGCCAATCTACACAAAAGAGGTCACTTTGGCGACATCTTGTTTCAATTTGTAGCACCCCGGTCCGGAGGGTACGGAGACGTTACTGCGACGTATATACGCATGTCAGAAATACCCTCACGTATATACGCTAAGCATCAGTACAGGTAAGAATCAGAGAACGAAAGTACGTGGTGCTTTATACATTCTAACATATAAGTACAATTACAAAGTTATCACCAGATGTGACACATATTACAAGAATATTATATCACCGATAGGCGCAAATGTGAGAATACAAAGGGGTATACAATAATGAGCTATATATTGGCCCAAAGGCTCATCGCTCTAGTTTTGATGATGATTAACTCATGTAGTTATAATACTATTGATCTTGTGTTTATTGATCTTAGTAGGTGTTTAGCCTCAACAAAAGATTCGAAGTCAAGTTTTGGAGCTAGCACGTGTAGATTCAAGAGCTCGCGCATCAAGATTGCATCAAGTACTCAAGAGGAGTCTAACTCATTGGATCAAGGTTTGGACTAAGTCAAGAAGGAAAAGAAGATTTTCAAGAGAAGATTTTCAGAAGACTTGTGTCGTGTTTGAGTGTCAAGATTTATTTTTAGATAAAATGTAAAGGATAGATTAGTTGTGGATTGCTCAAGTTCATATACACACACATTCAAAATTTTATATGCGTTTTCATAAAATAGTTTTGTGTTTAGAAAAATACCGTTTTGGTTTTTGAGCTTCATAGTATACATCTTTATGTTTCATGAATAGAGTTCATCAAAATGAGTTTATATGGTTTATATGTGTTTTAAATTTCATCCATATACAATATTGATTCAAAAGATTAGAAAAACTTATTTGATGTTTCTATATCATGTGTTTGAGTTTTGGATTTATCAAAACTTATTTTAGAGCTTAATGTCAAAAATATAGATATTTCATCTTGTATGTGTAGTGGATCATATCCATACACATTAAGCTTCAAAAGTATTTAAAATATCTTATTTTTGTATTTGGAGAAGTTTTGGAAAAATTATTTTTCAAATTGAAGATTGATTTTGAAAAATACGGATTTTTGTTTAAGGTAAATTTCTATATCACAAAAGTGGTTCAAATATTTGTAATATGTATTAATTTTTGATCAAACATGTTTGTACATCAAAGTATTTCAATGAACCTATTTTTATAAAATTTATGAGATTTTATGAGATTTTATTAAAGTTAAAAAGACCAAGTTTTAATCCCCAAAGATTTCAGACCAGGCCTTCTGTTGGTCGACCGGACGGTCGATCGAGCCAGAAGTCGGTCTGGCTCGATCGATTGGGCGGTTGACCGATGTGCACAAAATGTGCATGGCCATTTGGCTAGTGGACCGGTCAACCGCTCGGTCGACCGTCTAGAGAGCTCTGCTCTCTGGATCTGGCCCCGATCGACCGGCCAGAGAGCTCTGCTCTCTGGATCTGGCCTCGGTCGACCAGGCGGTCGATCGGTAGGTCAAAGCCCAGGAATGGTCAACTGGGCGGTCGACAGGTAGGCTGCAACGATCAAAAATTTGACCGTTGGCCGGTCGACCGACAATAGACTTTTCTGCGAAGTTGGCCTGTAACGACTAGTTTTTAGAAGCCTATAAAATGGGGTTCCCTTGGGTTGTTTTTCATAAGATTTTAAGTGGGTTTTCAAGCTAGTTTTTCCTATCTATTTTAGAGGATTTCTCCACTTGTTTTAGGGCAAATACTTCCATATAAAAAGGAGAGTTTTTCAGGAGTGTTTTCAAAAGAGATTTCATGAGTTTTTCACCACAATCTATCCTAGTTTTTCTCATACAATTTTGAGCTATCCATTGTCATATCTATCCTATAGGGAGCTTTGTTGTGAGAGTGTTTTAGGTGATCAAAGTGTTGAATCACCAAAGTTTCATCTTTGTATTTGAGGAGGCGAACTTGTGGCTTCGTGTTGTTTCGAGTTCTTGTGGGAGCTCGGTGTAGAGGTGTTGCCTCGGCAAGCTAGTGTGCTTGCGTGTGTTGTTCTTGTGGGAACAAGAGAGGGACTAGTGAGTCCAAGAGTTCTAGTGTGAACTCCTTGTAGGTGTTGCGGCACCGAGTGATCCACTGGGATCGTTTTTAGTGGAAATCCTTCATAGTGTTGAAGGTGGGGACGTAAAGGAAGGGTGCTCGAACCTCAAAACAAATCTCCCATGTTTGTGATTGCTCTCTCTCTCTCACATACTTATGTTTACATATCTTGCATGCTTATATTGCTTATCTCTTTATATGCTTGATATATCTTGTGTTTAATTGTTATATGCTTGGGTTTGTTTGCTCACACTTGTATTCAACCAAGAGAGCCATAGTGGCACCTCAACTCTTATTTAGAGGAATCTAGAGGAGATAGTCCAGAGCCCGTCACCGAAAATTCGGCTACACTCTTGTGTTATACTTTGTGTGTTAGCTTAATAGTTTTTATTTGCATAAATAGTTTTAATTCTGCATTATTATCATTAGATTAGCTAGTACACCTATTCACTCCCCCTCTAGGTGTACATTCAGTTAGTATCAGAGCTTGGTGCTCTTGATTTGGGTCAACAACCTTGAGTTAAAGATCCTCGTTTTAGCTAATCACAATATTTATTTATACACACATAGATTTCATGACACCTCCCATGTTTGGTATTTTTAACATCCAAATTTGAAAAGTTAAGATGTCAATGTACCTCAGAGCCCTAGGTATTCATATTCATCTTGCCACTATTAAAGATTCATATTGTTTAAATGGAAAACATTTAGAGGCTAATGTAAAAGCCATCCATACTTTAAAGAGTACCCTAAATGATGATTATTTATTTAAGGTTGCTAATTTTGATTCGGCTTTTGTAGTATGGAACACACTTGTCTCCCTTAGCGAACAAAAGCAGTACTATGCGGGGAGTGACTCGGATGATGGAAGTGATACTTCCAACATATGCTACTGATCGATCGCTGATAATGCATAATTATTATCATATTCATATACTTATTATATAATAAACTCTGCTTTTTATCCTAATTATTGTATAATTTATATGCAGGCCTATTGCTAAAAGAAAGGAAAGAGAAACGAGCCCAAAAGCCTATGAAATTCTTATTTAATTCAGAATTAATTCAAAATCAGAAAATCAGGGTAGATCATGGCAAATCAGAGAGGTTAAAAATCGGTTAAAATTAATCTTCCCAAATCAAGCGGTTAAAGCCAAAGATCAAAGACCGTTTCGTCAAATCCTGGAGCTGAAACGGAAAACTAGAAGGATAAAGGGGAATCAGCAAAAGAGGAAATGTCACCAACCAAGTGTGGCCATCTGGCCACACCATGGCCGCGAAAACACAGCCAAAGCCGCATTTTTGTGGCTTGGTTGCATATGTTGGGGGAGCGTTTGCTCCCCTATCTTCGTACGCCTCTCCGCGTTGGGTTTTGCCTATACATACTGGGTTTTTCTGAGACAAGAGGAACGATCAAGCAGAGATAGATTTTAGGCCAGTTTTTCATTCTTTTTAGTGTAGATTTTATTTTTATTTTCATATAATTTTCAGTTTTCTTTATGTAGCTAAGAGGAGAGACAAGTTTCATGGAGGAATGAGAGCAAGTTTGTACTGAGGGTGGCACCAGCGTAAGTAAGTCTTTTCTCTCATTATTATTTGAATCAAATCGAAGTTTTTTCCCTTCTTTACTCTTGTTTTCATTTACTTTCCTCTGATGTGTTGCAATCCAAGTGAATCTGATAGCCTCTAGACTGCTTCGCCATTGCAAGTGCCCTTGAGGCCTATGGTGATGAACAACCATTCTTTTATTAGTTCAGCTTGCCCTTTTATTCATAGTATTGATCGTAATGGGAAAGATCCTACACGCTATGCTTGATCGCCTTCAATGACTAGGTAAGTCGTAGCTACAAATCCGAGGTATATGAGCACTGAAGAGGTTAGTAATTTTTAGGTTTAACTTTCTTGCTTTTCTTTTAACTTTTAGTTTAGATCACCAACACCACAATCTCCCAACTGTTTTATCACTCTTTTCAATTTCTTTATATATATATCCATTTTCTATTTTCTCGACCTTCTAAATCTACCACTTTCTTCATAATTTAACTTTAACCTATTTTCCTTTTCTTTTAAAGAACTAAAAGAAGATCTTTAATCATTGATTGTAACTTAAAAGAGAACTTGCTAAAAAAGCTTCCATCGCTAGTCCCTCCTTGTGGATCATGACCCGCATAGCCACTTGCTATTGTGGTAGCATTGAGTACTTGCACATTCCATTCTTAAGTTCTGAAATTCTGTATTTTCTGTGCAGGTTATAACTCAATCAAATTTGGCGCCGTTGTCAGGGAGGGACGGTAAGTTATTCTCTTTTTAGATTTATATTTTTGATTAACTTTCTTCTTTGTTCTTGGTGTACAGGTTTGACAATAAGAAATTTTTGCTGCAGCAGACATATAAGTGGTTCTGGACTCTGCTCTAGAAAGCAGAGCCCAGAAGCCCTCAGATTTGCTACATTCCTGTGGCAATCTTAGTGAACTACTAACCTGTATTTTCTGCAGGTTGGCTGAATTGCAAAGTTTAATATATGTAGCTATTTATTTTCTTATTTGACTCACTGTACATACATTTCTAACAACAACAATAAAAGATTGATTGTAAATGTTAAAAATGATTTAGACTTTGCATTTAGGCACATGTCTATTTCGTTACATTTTCTATTTACTGTTGAAGAGTGTTGGAGCTAAGGTATGTGTGCATAGCATTTAGTATATGGTTCATTCTTGTATGAAATATTGCTTGAGTGTTACTTTTCTATATTTTGCACACATTGCACTAAATTGATTTAAGGGCTTGTCCTATAAACAAGATAAGGTGGGAAAGTCATTACCCTCCTTAGCCCACAAACAATCTCCTCACTCACTAACCCAAGCCTAACTAAAATTGAGTAGACGTTGGCTCTAGGAACATCTCGGAATCAAATAGGAGATTGACCTAAGGAAAAGTTGATTTGAATTTGACTCTTGTCAAATCGGTGTCTAAGGTTAGGGATTGAGGGGCGAAATTCCGAAGGCTGGTGGTTTGGCATAATTAGGCTCGTTGCATTAAGCACGGATATTTCTCACCAATCTTGCCCCTACCTGGCCGATTAACTTGTGGTTAGATTCAGGAATATACCCCCCATGGACAGTCTAACTAGTTAGGAGTCATCTAGGTCTAAGGTTTACCCTAACTTAGGCTAGATTTTTTTTATTTGTTTGCATATTTGTTTATTTTTCTTTGTTTGTGTTTGACATTTCCTATGTGATATGGCTTGTAATAATAATTTTTTCAATTTTAATGGTAATCCATACTATACCCTGACCACTTTTTCAGATATTACCAACCTGGCATATCATAACTTTAACCAACCTAGTGTGTCGGATTGGTCTTATTTGAATCAATATAACCCATGCCCCCAATCTTATGACCATAATTTTCAAAATAATTTCAACTTTTCACAGAGTCATTGAGGATTCACCTCCCCCGAGTCTAATTTTCAACCAACTTATCCACCTTATTTACCTTGTCCACAATATTTCTAAGATTCATACTCAGTTCCACTTCCACTAGTTTAAAATAGAAAACCATCAATCTTGAAAATGAGTATGCGTGAGTCTAAGCAACAATTACAAAATCTGATGGACTCACAATTTCATCACAAATTCCAAAACAAAACTTCATCTTTCAAGTCCAATCGCAACAAAACGATGAACCAATCAACTATGAAAAGCTGCTTGAAGCCATGACTCAGGCTCAAATCGCTCGTACGCATGACATAGATATAATGGTCCAAACTCTCCATTCTCACCGTTTGACTATTTCTGATGTCACTAACCATTCTGTTAGAGCCGAAGAATCATGTTGTTTTGAAAACAAGATTCCATTTCAGCACACCTATTGAACTTGCCCAAACTCCAAATTTTGAAAACCACATTGACATTTTGGCAAGTTATCCCTTTCCTGAAATTGAACTTGAGAATGAATATGATCCTAAACCTCAACTCGGTGTTTCAATTCTACTTCCTAATTTAATAATGACTCCAATGTCTTCACCTAATTTCAGTCTTTTTCTCGAGTCAACATTGGATCCTGTGCCAATTCATCATGAAATTGAATCGCCAATATTTTATGATCATCATATTAAACTTGACCAATTTCATACTTTTGGAAGTTCAATTGACAAATTGACAAGTTCTCATTTTTATGAAATTGAACTCAATGAGAAATGTGACCTAGATTCTCAAATTTGTGATCCAGTTCAAATTCCTGTATCAATATTGAATCCTATTTTGTTACCCAACTTGAGTAATATTTTAGAGTTAGTTTTGATTCCCACACCTGTCATTCTTGAACTTGAAATTCTAATGTTAAGTCACATTCCGTTGTTGGAAAATGAATGTGGACTTGAGTTTCAACTTCTTGATTTGGACCCACTTCTTGAACCAATCTCGACTCCTGAGCCTTTACTTGACTAAGTCACTTTTCTAAGTCGGTATTAGTTCCCATACTTCCTAAGTCCAAGTCAATCATTCCATCTTTTCACACCCCATATTGGGACAATGATATTGATAAAATTGACTCCAAAATTATTTGTGAAATTTGGAAATTAGATGGGATAAAATTCTTAATAAAGATCATTTATATATACATCATTTTAGTGGGTTATATTAGAGAGGTTTCAGGTGGGTTCCTCCAAACTCTACACAAATTCAATTGGGCTGCATTTCGTGGACTAATTAGACCGCCATCAGAACCACCACCTTAAGATAATATTTTCCTTCCTTTCCTCTTTTTCATGCATCTACACATTAATTCATACATTAAGGACAATGCATGAGATAGGTGTGGGGAGGGTTCTAACATAACTTAGGTTTTCCTTTTTATTAAAAAAAGGAAAAAATTAACATTTTCTTTACTTTTAAAACTTTTTGAAAATAGAAATAATATTTTGACATATTTTTTGTAAGAAATTAAGTTAATTTTAAGGAATAGGAGAATCCAAATTAGGATTTCTTGTAATTGGTCAAGATAAGATTATTTGTTTGATTTCTAAGGTTAGGAAGAAAATTTGTGAAAGTAATTTAGTCTTGATCTTTACTTTGATAATATATGCATGCTTTATACACTTACACACTTAGGGTTCAAAAATAAAGATTCTTATGCCTTATTAAAAAAAGAAAAGAAAAAAATATATAAAAATCCTCTTATTAAGCTGGGTATCTGTGCCTCATAAAGCATAAGTATTCACGCCTAAAGGCGGTTCATATAATAAAATCCTTAATTTTGTAGCCTTATTTGCTCGAGTCCTTAAGTCCTTGGCGTGTCTTCTCACCCGGTGTCCTAAGACAGTTTGGTTTGGGAGTCACCGATTAAAGGCTCTTTACATGGGCTGATTAGAAAGCCTAATAGAATTAAGGAATATTATCACCAAAAATAAAATAAATAAATATAAATAAGGCATAAGAGTTAGAGTTAAAGAACCCTTAGTTAAAATTTTACGGTCACGAAGGTGTATATGACCTAGGGTAAAATAATAGACTAGATGAGAAGTACAATTTGACTCCTTACTTTGGTTGATAAGAATTTTTTTAATAGAGACTAAGTTTAGGAATGAAACATTTAGTTTTCCTATAACTTACAGATTATCTAATTCTTACAATAATATTTTAAATTTTTTCTCTTTCAAAATGTGTTTTCAAAATAATAACATTTTTCTCTTTCTTTATAGATTTTGTGGGTGCAATCCACTGAAAATCCCCACGAGACAAAACTCGTCCTCCGGGGGAAACCTAGACATTTAACGGCTTGTTGCACATACTCAGTGCAATCGCGTGACCAAGTGTCTTCATCACCACTGGGTATGCTAAATGGTTTAGTCACCGCCTTTGTAACCCGGCTCTCTAGGCATTGCAAAAATACGATCATCTTAACCTTCCATATGGGAAAGTTAAGGCCCTCAAACTTGGGAGGGGTTTTAATACCATCGGCCATCTTTACTAAGGTGAATGAGGATGAAATATGAAAAAGATGATTAGCAAATAAGGATCTCTCTAAGGATCTTAAGCCAAGAACCTAGAGACCAAAGATCTGATACCAATTGAAAAACACCTAAAGGGGGGGTGAATAAGTGTTATGCTAATCAAATGCACTTTTAAAAACTAGTTAATATGTATGATGCAAGCGGTGACTCAAAACAAGAAATTGAAGCCGAATTCCCGGTGAAGGGCACTAGACCTTCTCCTCTTTGATTCCTCTAGATGATGATTTGAGGTGCTTAATTGCTTCCTTGTTGATATGAGTATAGACCGAAAATGTAAGAAGATGGAATGGATGCAATATTGAAATACAAGACAAATAGTATCACAAGTAAATAAAGAAAAGCAATAAAGAGCAAGAATAAATCAATCGCAAGCACAAGAGAATTTATTTCGAGGTTCGAGCCACTACTCTACGTCCCCGCCTTCACCACTATGAAGAATTTTTACTATATCTACAAAGGGAACTTCCACATAGGAACCTTACACCCAAGAGATTACAACTTGGTCTACACAAGACCAGAGTACCCAACTCTAACAATACTATCCTCTACACAAGAGGAACCACAACTCAATGGAAAACAAGTCACTTGGTGATCTAAGAAGACCACAAACACTCTCTTACAACTTCTTATAGAGTGGAGTATGATTTTAGGCTCAAGAAGTAAAGTGAGAGAAAAATTTCAGTAGTAAAGACTTAGAAGACTTGAAAACCAACTGAAAAATTTTGCAAAAGAAAGAACTTTGAAAATGGAAAGCTATGAAACACTTCTTCTTTTTGAAAACACTTGAAACTTAGATATTTTCTTGTTTAAACCAAAACCCATTATCTCTATTTATAGGCAAAGAATAAATACCATTCATAAGTTATACTAGGTCATTAGGGGTGAGTTTAGGCACTTGGAAATAAGAAATAGCCGTTGGTGTAAGTTCACCTAGAGGGGGGGTGAATAGGTGATGGCTAATCTAATGGTCACTTAATGCCAAATAATGCGGAATTAAAAACAATTATGACCTAAACTAAACTCTTACACTAAACACCACGTATAACACAAGAGTGTTGCCGAATTCCCCGTGAAGGGCTCTGGACAAACTCCTCTAGATGTGGGTTGAGGTGCCGCGTTGGCTCTCTTGGTTGAATACAAGTGTTAGCAAACAATCCCAAGCAAGAATAACAATGAGCACACAAGTATATCAAGCATATAAAGATTTACACTATAATTGAATGCAAGATATAAGTAAGGGGAGAGAGAGAGAGAGAAAAAAGGCAATCGCAAACACAAAGGGTTTGTTTCGAGGTTCGAGCACACTTGCTCTACATCCCCGCCTTCGACACACGAAGGATTTCCACTATGCAGATCCCAATGGATCTCTCCTCGGTGCCGCAATACCTACAAGCCCTCGGACTCCCTAGTCCCGTACACACGCAAGCTCACTAGCTCGCCGAGGCCGCACCTCAAACCACCGAGTTCACACAAGAACTCTAAACCACCGCGAACACACTTGTCCGCCTCCTCAAAGAACAAAAAGGAAATCTCTTGGTGATCTAAAACACTTTGATCACCAATTACAAACTCTCACAACACAATCCTATGGATAGATAAGGCAATGGATAGCTCAAGTGATGTGTGAGAAAACAAGAAAGAGATGGTGGAGGAAAACTCAAAGAAATCACTTTTACACTCTTGATAAATCTCTCCTTTTAATTGGAAGTATTTGCTCTAAATTTTGTGGAGAAAAACCTCTGAAATGATAGGAAAAACTGGCTCGAAAAGTCTCCAAAATCTTAGATTAAAACAATGACCAAACCCCAAATTTATAGGCCAGAAAAATATAGCCGTTGGGGTCTGTCAAGCCTGCCGGTCGACCCGGCCGTCGACCCGCAACGGTCAAAAATCCGACCGTTGGAGCCTCCGTCGACCCGCCCGGTCGATCCAAAAGAACAGAGAGCACTGCTCTCAGTTCCGGTCGACCCGCCCGCTGAACTGCCAGACATGCACGGTTTGTGTGCACGTCGGTCGACCCTTGCGGTCGACCTGCCCTTGGTTCCGGTCGACCCGCCCGGTCGACCCGTAAGCCAGTTCTGGGTCAGCACTTGGGAGAAAAATGTTGGTCTTTTGGCTTTCATAAAAATCCCATAAAATACATAAAAATCTACAAAAATAGTTTAACCAATATACTTTGATATACAAACATGCTTGCACAAAATCAAGGCATGTTATAAAAGATTTGGACTATTTTTGTAATATGGAAATATTGGCTCATGTGAAAACTTGTATTTCCAAAAAACTTATTTTCCAAAACTCTTCATCAAATACAAAAACAAGATATACTTTTAAAGCATAGTGTGTATGGATATGATCCACTACACAATCAAGATGAAATATCTATGTTTTTGGCATTAAGCATAAACTTGGTTTTGGTTGAAAGATGTAAACATGAATATCAAAAACCAAATAGCATTTTGTCACAAAGAAAAATCTTTTCTAAACTAAAAAATCTTTTATGAAAACAATTCTATCAAGAGTGTGTGTGTATATGTACTTGAGCAATCCACCAACTACTCTATCCTTTACATTTTAACTAAAAATAAAAATCTTATACCTAGACACAAGTGTTGATCTTGAAGTCTTCCCTTGAAGTCTTCTCATCCTCTTGACTTGGTCCAAGTGCAATCCAACGAGCTCAACAAATTGATGTGGTCATGATGCATAGGCTCGTGAATCAACCGGTGCTAGCTCCAAAACTTGTCTTAAAATCCTTTGTTAAAGCTCCACACCTACTAAGATCTTGATAATGAATCTGTCACTAATTAAACACAAGATCATTAGTATTATAACTTCATGAGTTAATCATCATCAAACACTAGAGTGATGGGCCTTTGGGCCAACAATCTCCCCCTTTTTGATGATGACAAAACTCATGAAGTTATATATGCATGGATTAAAGTAAAGCTTCAAAGAAGCTCCCCCTTAACTCATGCATACCAAATAAATAATAGATATGGCAATGAGGCACATGAATATGTATGCAAGTATGGAGATAAAACATGCAACAAGCATAAATCAAAATCTTTTCTCCTATTTGCAATACAAAAATATATATGCATAAACATAAATCTTATTCAACCATGCATATAAACTCAAAATCTTTCTCCCCCTTTTTGTTAATCATCAACAAAGGGTTCAAGTGAAATCAAATCAAACAAATTTTTCTCCCCCTTTTTGTCAAAAGCAAAGAGATCAAGAAGGGGTATACAAATCAATCAATAAAAAATTATATGTGATATACATTCATGAAGAGGAAGACGCTAAGTTAGCTTCCTACACACATATGCATTACATGAAGAAGGGATGACAAGCCCTAACTCACATAACACATATTATGTAATGCATAAGAGGAGATGTGAAGCTCCCCCTACACACGTATCATATAAAGAAGAGTTGTCAAGCTCCTCAATTTATAATATACTCAACATGAATCTATATGTAAGAGAGATGTTAAGCTCTCCTTGCATATAGGAAATACAAATCAAAAATTTTGAATTTCTCTTATCAAACAAAATTTTGAATTCTCTCGATAAAACAAATTTTGAATTTTGATATCAATTTTGAAAATGATCAATTGTAAAATAGTGATCAATAGTTAGGTAATGATCAACCATATTGATACCAATTTAAAAACTAATGCATAAGCTTGAAAATATATTTGAATTTAGCTTAGCATTAATAACCTTTGTGCTTTAAATATGTAAGACAATTTTAAATAGGCACAAATATCACATATATGTATGAAAAGGGAATACCAATAGAAATTGATATAATTTGAATTTGAAAGCATACATATAATCAAAACATGAGTATATACAAAAAGAATAATCATATTGATACCAATTGAAATGATCCAATGATACCAATTGAAGAGTAAGCTTAACATATACTCTACCATATGAAGAATTTGCACTAGTTAATATGAAAATATTTTTTTAAAACTAGTACGAAATCCTTCAAGTAAGGAATAAAGTAAAATGTCAATTAATCTCAATATTCCTTTAAATCATGAAGACATGAAAATCATCACACATTTTTTATTAAACAAAAGTTATATTTCAAGATATATGTATGTTTTGACAACACAATAAGTATACATACATATCCCTTAAACACAATTGAGTCCATATAAATAGATTTGCATTAAAGGCAAATGACTCAAGAGGTATACATGTATATCTTAAAGTTTGGCAAAATGCACATATACATGAAATGAAAATACATGATCATAAATCAAATCCAAAAAGTGGGAATACAAGTTTAAAAATGTATGCATCATCAAAAACTAAGCAATACAAGCACATTTCATGGTTTCAAATAAGCATTCAAGCACAAATATAAATAGATTTATTTGTTGCCCACAATATGTTCAAGTATAAATCCTAGTGTTGATAAAACTAACATTTAAACTAATATTCAAATACATGAAGCATCAAATATTTTAGATCACAAAAGAATTTATCATATAATTGAAATAAAGTAGGATCATGTGTAATCTTATAAATTAATAGAAGAACAGATAACTAGTTTAAATTGATTTTGAATAACTAGTTAAAGATCCTTCAAATAACATCAAATCATATGTTTTTCATAAAACATAACTAGATACACAAAAATTTAAGCACTCATGGTCTATAAAGCTCAAAAATGATTTTAACAAAAGTGTGAGTGTTAAACGATCATGTAACTAGTATTTTTATGAAAATAGTCATTGAAGCTAAAAAAGATCATAAGTCACATTTTTTAACAATTCAACTCAAAATCATTTTTATAAAATCAACAAACTTCTAGGTATATGTATGATTTATCCAAATCTAATAATATGCATACATATCTCAAATATAAAAGAGTCTATTAATGATGTTTGCATTAAGGCAAGAGACTCACGGGTATACATGTATATTTATTAGTTTTGAATTTAGAATACATATACATGAAGTAAATCACTAAAATAGGCAAAACATGTATAAAAGAGAATCATCAAAACTAGTCTATACATATGCATATAGTGGATACAAATGAGCATGAAGTTCAAATATATATGAGTCAATTGTAGTTCACTATTCATATATGTATAAATGCAAGTTTGATACATTCTACATCTAAGCATGTAAATACCACATGAAGCACACAAAAATATGAACATGCTATATGATATATGAAATTAAAAGCATATACATAAAAGTAGGAGTTTAGAGATTGTTACCAACTCCAAAGCTCCAAATATGGTGGTTGTCCCACCAAGCTTCCTTGATAGTGATGCGTCTAAGATGTGCCCATAAAGTCCATTGCATCCACCATCAAGGCACCAAATCTCTCACGTCTTGAGAGATCCCTACTACATCAAAATATGGGGTGGGGGTTTTGGTACCCATATTTTCTTGGGTCCTTTGGGGTTAGTCTTGTAAGGCACCCAAAAAATTTTATTATTAGCAAAGTTAAGATGATGCAACTTGTCATAACAAAATTTTGCTAAATGGCCTTTGCGGCCACAATGTGCATACGTACACCTTAGTATGCTTATATGAGTGTGTATGATCATGGTGTACAACATAAGCATGATGATGTGCATGAATGGATGGAGTTTGTTTCTTGAAAACATAGACTCCAATCTAGTGTGGTTGAATGCACAAGAGTTCAAGGTTGAACTCAAATCATTAATATTATCTTTCAAAACATTAATCTCACTAGTGGTGGCATGTAAAGCATGGTGATATATAGAATCATTTTTCTTTTTCTTTTTACAAACATCTTCTTTTTCTTTTTCACAAAATTTTCTTTTCAAAGACTTATTTTCTTGAAAAACAACTTCCTTTTGTTTTTCCACCAAATCAACTTTATTTTTCAAAATAGTGTTTCCTTCACAAAGATTATTTAATTTGGTCATCAAGGAAACATTTTCATTTTTCAAATCGTCTTTTTCTTTTCTAAACATGCAATTTTAGTTTTAAAAGAATCGTTCTCTTTTAGTATGCAATCAAAATTCTTTTTAATTTTCTTATTATCTTTTTCTAAGCATGCAATGTTATCTCTAAAGAATCATGTTCTTTATGCATGCAAGCAATGTTCTTTTTCAAATTTTTATTTTCTTTCTTAAGCATGTCATATTTTTCAAGCACAAGTTGACAAAAGTAGTAAGCTCATCATATGACATGTTATCATCCTCCTCGGATTCGGTAGTTACCTCAAGGGGGTTATCCCCTTGGACCATATATCACTTGTTGGAGGCGTCGCTTCTAACATCCGAATCGCTCCCGGCATAATATAGATCCTTTTCGCCAAGGGAGGTGAGGGTGTTCCAAACTACAAAAGCCGAATCAAAGTTAGAAACTCTAGATAAATAAACATCATCTAAGGTAGACTTTAAAGCATTAAGGGCTTTTGCATTAGCCTCAATATTCTTACCATATAAACAATAATCATTATTAGTGATGGCAAGATAAACATGATAACCTAGGGCTTTGAGGTACAAGGACATCTTCACCTTCCATATATGGATGTTAAGAATGTCAAACATGGGTGGTGACATGAAGTCCAAGGTGTGTGTACAAATAATGATTAGCCTAAAATGAGGATCTTTAACTCTAGGTTGTAGGACCCAAATCAGAGTACCAAGCTCTGATACCAATTGTAAGTTCACCTAGAGGGGGGTGAATAGGTGATGGCTAATCTAATGGTCACTTAATGCCAAATAATGCGGAATTAAAAACAATTATGACCTAAACTAAACTCTTACACTAAATACCACGTATAACACAAGAGTGTTGCCGAATTCCCCGTGAAGGGCTCTGGACAAACTCCTCTAGATTCCCCTTGAATGGTTGAGGTGCCGCGTTGGCTCTCTTGGTTGAATACAAGTGTTAGCAAACAATCCCAAGCAAGTATAACAATGAGCACACAAGTATATCAAGCATATAAAGATTTACACTATAATTGAATGCAAGATATAAGTAAGGGAGTGAGAGAGAGAAAAGGCAATCGCAAACACAAAGGGTTTGTTTCGAGGTTCGAGCACACTTGCTCTACATCCCCGCCTTCGACACATGAAGGATTTTCACTATGCAAGATCCCAATGGATCTCTCCTCGGTGCCGCAACACCTACAAGCCCTCGGACTCCCTAGTCCCGTACACACGCAAGCTCACTAGCTCGCCGAGGCCGCACCTCAAACCACCGAGTTCACACAAGAACTCTAAACCACCGCGAACACACTTGTCCGCCTCCTCAAAGAACAAAAAGGAAATCTCTTGGTGATCTAAAACACTTTGATCACCAATTACAAACTCTCACAACACAATCCTATGGATAGATAAGGCAATGGATAGCTCAAGTGATGTGTGAGAAAACAAGAAAAGAGATGGAGGAAAACTCAAAGAAATCACTTTTACACTCTTGATAAATCTCTCCTTTTAATTGGAAGTATTTGCTCTAAATTTTGTGGAGAAAAACCTCTGAAATGAATAGGAAAAACTGGCTCTAAAAGTCTCCAAAATCTTAGCTTAAAACAATGACCAAACCCCCAAATTTATAGGCCAGAAAAATATAGCCGTTGGGGTCTGTCAGGCCTGCCGGTCGACCCGGCCGGTCGACTCGCAACGGTCAAAAATCCGACCGTTGGAGCCTCCGGTCGACCCGCCTGGTCGACCCAAAAGAACAGAGAGCACTGCTCTCAGTTCCGGTCGACCCGCCCGGTCGACCTGCCCACTGAACTGCCAGACGTGCATGGTTCTGTGCACGTCGGCCGACCATTGCGGTCGACCTGCCCTTGGTTCCGGTCGACCCGCCCGGTCGACCCGTAAGCCAGTTCTGGGTCAGCACTTGGGAGAAAAATGTTGGTCTTTTGGCTTTCATAAAAATCCCATAAATACATAAAAATCTACAAAAATAGTTTAACCAATATACTTTGATATACAAACATGCTTGCACAAAATCAAGGCATGTTATAAAAGATTTGGACTATTTTTGTAATATGGAAATATTTGGCTCATGTGAAAACTTGTATTTTCCAAAAAACTTATTTTCCAAAACTCTTCATCAAATACAAAAACAAGATATACTTTTAAAGCATAGTGTGTATGGATATGATCCACTACACAATCAAGATGAAATATCTATGTTTTTGGCATTAAGCATAAACTTGGTTTTGGTTGAAAGATGTAAACATGAATATCAAAAACCAAATAGTATTTTGTCACAAAGAAAAATCTTTTCTAAACTAAAAAATCTTTTATGAAAACAATTCTATCAAGAGTGTGTGTGTATATGTACTTGAGCAATCCACCAACTACTCTATCCTTTACATTTTAACTAAAAACAAAAATCTTATACCTAGACACAAGTCTTGATCTTGAAGTCTTCCCTTGAAGTCTTCTCATCCTCTTGACTTGGTCCAGTGCAATCCAACGAGCTCAACAAATTGATGTGGTCTTGATGCATAGGCTCGTGAATCAACCGGTGCTAGCTCCAAAACTTGTCTTAAAATCCTCTGTTGAAGCTCCACACCTACTAAGATCTTGATAATGAATCTGTCACTAATTAAACACAAGATCATTAGTATTATAACTTCATGAGTTAATCATCATCAAAACTAGAGTGATGGGCCTTTGGGTCAACAGTTGGAACCCATAAAAAACAAAACAGACCCAAAATAGAGCCGGTGCGAGTCTGGACAACTGTCGGTCGACCAGCACGGTACTTGACAGATAGCCATTGGCTCCGGTCGACCGTAAGGCAATTTAAAAAGATAATTTTGAACTATCGGTCGACTGGCACAAATAGAGAGCAAGTGCCATGCAGTCGGTCGACCGGTCGGTCGACCGTCAAGGGGTTGACGGTCGACCGACCAGGTCGACCGACAAACGGGCACAGCGTTCACACCTATGGCCAAAAGGCCCGGTCGACCAGCCGATCAACCGTGATGGCCTGAAACATTTACGATCGACCGCCGGCCGGTTGACCGTTGTGGCCTGAAATAGCTTTTAAAACAGATTTTGAACTCAGAAATATTTAAAAAATTTTTGCATGGGTATGAGGTTATGTAGCATGGTGTAGGAGATAAAATACATGTTCTAAACTTGATATAAAAATTTGATAAATTATGAAACATGTATATTGACCAAACATGCAACAAAACCAACACTATCCAAAACTTGTATTTTTGAAAGTGTATTTTTGTGTGTGTAACTTCTTGAGCACTTTTATTATATCCTTACTCTTTAACATACTAAAATCTTACAAGGGTCTAGGTGACTACAAGGTCTTCAATCGGGCTTTTCCATTTGCATCGTTGAGTTACTTGATTTTTTGATCTCGTATTTTAGTCATCTTGAGTCAACACCACCTTTCTTTAGGGGAAGAACCTTCTTGAATCCTAAGAACCCTGAAATAATCTTAAACACTTAAACTTGATTAATACAAATAAGTATATATGTTTTGTGATCCTCAAAACTTTAAAACCGGGTGATTGTATCCTTGGGCCAACAATCTCCCCTTTTTGATGATGACAAAACATATGAGTTATTTAAAAAAATGTGAAAGAAACTTGAAAAAGAAAGCTTTCCTCAAATCATGCTATCTATTAAAAATAAGAGAAGAATATGTTCTTAAGCATGCATGAAAAAGAAATAATACAAGAATATGCTCTTAAGTATGCTCTTAAGTATGCATGAAAAAGAAATAATACATGAAAAAGGAATAATAACTCAAAAAGTATTTCTCCCCTTTTTGTCATACATAAAAAAGGGTCAAACCTATAAAACATTTTTGAAGAGTATTGCAAAATTTTCATGAATCCATAATACAAATATTTAATTCACCATAAATAAGTGAAAATCTATTATAATCTAGGGGTTTAGTAAAAATATCCGCAAGTTGAAAATCGGTGGAAATATAATCAATTTCAATATTACCTTTCTCATATTGATCTCTAAGAAAGTGATATCGAATGTCAATGTGCTTTGTCTTACTATGTTGATTTGTATTTTTAGTCATATGAATAGTACTAGTTGAAAAACACCTAGAGGGGGGGGGGGTGAATAGGTGTAATTGCTAATCTAACAATCTTTTTAAAACTAAGATGGATGAATGATGCAACGATCTCTCAAAACAAGACTAAGAGCCGAATACCCCGTGAGAGGTTCTGAACTCCTTCCTCCCAATTCCCCTTGAATGGGTTAGAGGTGCGCAATGCAACCTTGTTGTATGAGGATTGATCGAACAAAGTATGAATAAAATGCAATGATGAAATGCACACAAGATATATCACAAGTATCACAAGCAATAACACAAGGAAATAAAACTAGATCTCAAGCAAGTAATTGAAAGCAATAGAGTGCAAGAGCAATTTAAAGCAAGAATGGACACAAGGCAATCGCAAACACAAGATGTTTGTTTCGAGGTTCGAGCCACCGCTCTACTCCCCGCCTTCACCTCCGTGAAGGGTTTCCACTATCCACCGAGGATGATTACAACGGTCTACCGAAGACCCGAGCACCGAGCTCCACCAAGTACAATAACCTCTACCGAAGAGGTGTCTCCACAAGAACAAGAAGGTCACAAGAACAAGAGTGATCACAACAAGATCACCAAACTCTTTTACAACACTCACACTCTTTTTACAACTTCACTATAGAATGAGTTAGGGATTTTTGGCTCTATGAAGTGTAGTGAGAAAAACTCAGTTGTAGAGATGATTTTTGCTAGGGAACACAACTGAAAACTAGCTCAAGAAAGAGTTGGAAATGGAGAGCTTAAACACTTTTCTTTTCTCTTTGAAAACTTTGAAAACTTGAGGATTTTTCTTGGTATTTTGTAAGAGAGTCTTCTCCTCTATTTATAGGGAGAGAAATAGGTTTAAAACAATTTATTTAGTCCTTATTTGCTCTGAAAAAGACCTGGAAAACCCTGAAAAAGTCTGCCAAAAAGCAGTCTGAAAAACAGATTTCAGAATTGCACAAAAGAGGAAAGAGCCGTTGGGCTGTTGCAGGCTTGGCGGTCGACCGGGCCGGTCGACCGCCAGCTCAGCTGGCAAAGGGCCGTTGGCTCGGGTCTTCGGGCGGTCGACCGGGGCGGTCGACCCAGAAAACCCGAGAGCAACTGCTTACAGTCAGTCGACCCGGGCGGTCGGCCGACAGACATGCACAAACGTGCACGTCCTGGCACTGGCGCCGGTCGACCGGGCCGGTCGGCCGGTCAGCCTGAAACAGGAAAAACAGCAGGATTTTGAACTTGAAAATTTTGTAAAAAATATTTTGAAGTAGGGAAAGCTAAGTAACATGCTGGAAAGGGTATACATACATGATCAAAACATGATATTTATATTTGTAAAACTTAGGGGTCATGTATATATATATTCAGGCATGAAACATAAATTTTGATCATAAAAACTTGAATCAAAAACGTGTGTGTGTATCCTAGAGCCAATTTCCAAAACTCAAACTTTAACAATCTAATTCTTACATTGGTTCTAAGTACTACAAGTGCTTCAAGAGGGCTTTTCACCATATGATCTTCATAACTTGATTCTTGAGCCCAATTTGAGTTGACTTGAGTCCAAAACACTTTCTTTTAGGGTATAAACCTTCTAGTTGAGTTAGAACCCTGAAACACACTTAAACAACAAATATTATTAGTACACATAACTAATATGTTTTGTAATCATCAAAACACACTAAACACGGGTGATTGTAACCTTGGGCCAACAATCTCCCCCTTTTTGATGATGACAAAACATATAAGTTATTTTAAAAAAAATGGAAGAAGAGCTTGGAAAGTTCCCCCTCAAATAATGCTATGTATCAAGAATGACTATGAAAAGCTAAATACATAAAGCATTGAAAACACATAGTTTTGTCAAAAACTCAAATACATCAAAGTAGTACACCATAAACAAACAAAACAACAAACAAACTTATACTTTTTCTCCCCTTTTTGTCATACATCAAAAAGGGTTAAACAAAACAAAAACAAAAGAAAATTTTCTTTAAGAATCCATAGTGCAAACATTCAACTCACCACAAATAAAAGAGAATCTAGCATAATCTAATGGTTTAGTAAAAATATCGGCAAGTTGAAAATCGGTAGAAACATAATCAATATCACCTTTCTCATAATGATCTCTAAGAAAGTGATACCTAATGTCAATGTGTTTGGTTTTACTATGTTGATTTGCATTCTTTGTCATGTGAATAGTACTAGTATTATCACAAATATTTTAACATGATCAAAGTGTAAATCATAGTCGAGGAGAGTATGTTTCATCCAAAGAACTTGTGCACAACAAGCTCCGGCTGCAACATACTCCGCCTCGGCGGTTGAAAGGGCTACCGAATTTTGCTTTTTGGAAGACCAAGATACAAGACAATTACCTAAGAATTGACATGTTCCACTTGTGCTCTTCCTATCTACCCTACAACCCGCAAAGTCGGCATCCGAAAAACTCGTCATTGAAAATTGGCCGGTTTTCGGATACCACAAACCCATTTCAATAGTTCCCTTAAGGTATCTAATTATGCGTTTAACCGCAATTGTATGAGACTCTTTAGGACAAGATTGAAAACGTGCACAAAGACAAACAGAAAACATAATATCCGGCCTACTAGCCGTCAAATACAATAACTATTAATCATGCTACGATAAAGCTTAATGTCTACACTTTTACCTTGTTCATCCTTGTCAAGCTTGGTAGTTGTTGCCATGGGAGTTTGCTCACTTTAGATCCTTCAAGCCCGAACCTTTTGATTAATTCCTTAGTGTACTTGGCTTGATTGATGAAGATCCCATCCTTCCTTTGCTTGATTTGGAGTCCAAGGAAATAGTTGAGTTCCCCCATCATAGACATTTCAAATTCTTCCTTCATGCATGATTCAAAAGCTTGGCAAAGAGATTCATTAGTAGAACCAAAAATAATGTCATCAACATAAATTTGCACAATAAGAATATCTTTTTCTACATGTTTTGTAAACAAAGTTGTGTCAATTTTACCTTTCTTAAAACCATTTGAGATTAAAATGAAGAAAGTCTTTCATACCAAGCCCTAGGGGCTTGTTTTAAACGATAAAGAGCTTTATCTAATTTAAACACAAAATCCGGATGTGTATGATCAACAAACCCAGGGGGTTGTTCAACATACACCTCCTCTTCAATAAAACCATTTAGAAAAGAACTTTTAACATCCATTTGAAATAATTTAAAATCTTTATAAGAGGCAAATTCTAGTGTCATCCGTATGGGTTTAAGCCGTGCTACGGGTGCAAAGGTTTCTTCAAAATTGATTCCTTCGATTTGAGTGTAACCTTGGGCAACTAACCTAGCTTTATTCCTAACAACGTTACCCGATTCATCCAACTTGTTCTTAAAGATCCACTTAGTACCAATTGTTGGTCTATCGTGGGGCTAGGAACAAGGTGCCAAACTTGGTTGCGCTCAAATTGATTGAGTTCCTCTTGCATAGCTAGCAACCAATATGAATCGGCCTCGGCTTCGAGGACGTTCTTGGGTTCAACATGAGAAATGAATGCATAATGCCCACAATAATCATGAAGTTTAGAGCGAGTGGTTACCCCGTTAGATACTTCACCTATGACGAGGTCCTTGGGATGATGAGGATTGTATCTCCAACCCTTTGGAAGTTGTTGAGTAGGCTCCACGTCAATTGATTGAATTTCATGTCCTTGAGCCTCTTCTACTTTAGCTTCACTTCCTTCATCATCCTTTGGCTTGTCTCCCATAGTAGGTGTATCCTCCAAGGTCACTTTCTCCAAGCCTTCATCCAATGCATCTATTTCTACAACATTCTTAACAAACAAGTTAGATTCTTCAAACTTAACATGTACAGATTCCTCAATAGTCAAAGATGATCTATTGAAGATTCTATAAGCCTTGCTAGTGTTAGAATAACCAACAAATAGCCTCATAAGATCTAGCATCAAATTTTCCTAAATTATCTTTTGTATTTAAAACAAAACATTTGCATCCAAAAACCTTGAAATATGAAACATTTGGTTTTCTAGAAAAGTACATTTCAAAAGAAGTTTTTGAAGTATTTTTACACAAGAAAACACGATTTGATATATAGCATGATGTATTAACGGCCTCGGCCCACAAATAATGTGGTAGACCATATTCACTTAGCATTGTCCTAGCCATCTCTTGTAAAGTTCGATTTTCCGTTCAACTACTCCATTTTGTTGTGGAGTTCTAGGACAAGAAAGTTCATGCTTAATTCCATGTTCTTCACAAAAAGTGGTAAAGGGTAGGTTAACGAACTCACCTCCTTTATCACTTCTTATTCTTAAAATTGAAGTATCTTTTTCCTTTTCAACTCTTTTCTTAAAGGCTTGAAAATGTGAAAAGGCTTGATTTTTGTGTTCAAGAAAGAAAACCCAAGTAAATCGTGAAAAGTCATCAACCAAAACAAATGCAAATCTATTCCCACTTTGACTTTTGGTTTGTGTAGGGCCAAATAGATCCATATGGATTAGCTCCAAAGGACGTGATGTCATGATATCCTTAATTGACTTGAAAGAAGACTTAGTTTGTTTCCCAAATTGACATGCGTCATAAACTCGATCCTTTTCAAAATTCAAATAAGGAATACCTTTCACCATTTCCTTTGTGTTTAACCTAGATATATGGTCAAATGAAATGTGGCCTAATCTTCTATGCCACAACCAAGAGTCATCATCGAGGGCTTTTAAACAAGTAACATTACAAGACATATTAGACATATCTATCATATAAACATTACTTTCACGAAAACCGGAAAACACACAAGTGTTAGAAACTCTATCAAATACTTTACAAGCTACATTATCAAAAACAACATCAAAACCTTTGTCACAAAGTTGACTAACACTCAAGAGGTTATGCTTGAGGCCATCAACTAAAACTACATTCTCAATTAAAGGGGATGTGCCGAGTTTTACATTACCAATACCGATGATTTTACCCTTGGCATCATCTCCGAAGGTGACGGTGCCACCTTCATGGTATCTTGATAGAGTTGTAAAGTTGTTGATGTCCCAAGTCATGTGCCTTGAGCAACCACTATCAAGATACCACAATCCTCTACGTCGTTGGGCTTTGGAAGGTACCTATATCATTTAACAAAATTGTTGACTTTGGTACCCAAACTTTCTTGGGTCATTGAAAGTTAGTGTTTTGAACCCAAACATTATGAAAAGATGCACTTAGTCTATCATAGCAAAAATTGGCTAAGTGCCCTTTCCGCCCACAATGTGAACATGAGAACACTCTTCCATACATGAATGCATGATGTGTGTGTGAAGTGTGAGCATGCTTTGGGGTTTGCCACGATGTAAAGGTTGTGTGGTATGAACATGAGCATGAGCATGGTGAACATTTTTCTTAGGGGCTTGTTTCTTAGGAAACATGGCCTTTAGCTTCTTCTTATCAAACTCACAATTTTTTAAAACAATTCCCAATGAGTCTATTCTTTCTTTAAGCATAGTAATCTCATTAGAATCAATTTGTGGGGACTTGCCTTTACAAGAAATCTTATACTTGTCAAAATCTTTTTGGGTGGAAACAAGAGTGGAAAGTAATTCATCTTTTTCTTTAGAAATAGTAAAGACTTGATGATTAAGAGATTCATTTTCCTTTTTCATTTTTAGATACTTTTTCTTAAGAGAGTCATAGTTATGTGAAAGTTCTACAAATGCTTCTCCTAATTCATCCATGGAAAGTTCATCATTAAGAGAAGTGGAAGGGGTTACCTTGCTTATGCTTTCATTTGCCATGAAGCACATGTTGGCGGTATCAATCTCCTCCTCGGATTCGCTCTCGGAATCCCATGTAGCTTTCATTGCCTTCTTCTTGTAAGGCTTCTTTGAGGTGGAGGGCTTCACTTTATCCGGGCACTCCGCAACAATGTGTCCCGGTCTTTGACAATTGAAGCAAATTATCTTTCTTTCTTCTTTGCCTCCTTGCCATCTCCTTCTTCCTTGAAATTTAGCCTTGTTATACATCCTTCGGACGTTCTTTACAAGAAGTGAGAGCTCTTCGTCATCTTCTTCTTCATCGTCTTCGTCGGAGTGTGTGGATTGACTTTTGAAGGCTATAGTCTTCTTCTTGGAAGGAGCCATGTCCTCCCTTGCTTTCCTCTCCATCTCATGGGTTTTGAGGTTCCCAATGAGACCAATTAGCTCCATCTCCTCCTTGTCATTGAGTTCCTTCAAGGTTGTTGCTTTTACTTCCCATGAAGGAGGAAGAGCCCGGATGATCTTCCTTACTCTTTGGTCATTGTCAATACCATCACCTAGAGAAGAAAGTCCATTAGTGATCTTTGTAAATCTTGTAACCATATCATCTATGGTTTCATTTTCTTGCATGCAAAAGTTCTCATATTGGGACCGAAGAAGGTCTACTTTAGCCCTCTTCACTTGTGAAGTCCCTTCATGTGTAACTAGCAAATGTGTCCAAATTTCATATGAGGACTTGCAATGAATAACTCTAGCTATGTCATCATCATTAAGGGCTTGAAGGAGTGCATAATGAGCCCTAGCATTGGCATCAAATTCCTTAGTCTCAATTTCAGACCAAGTGGATTCATCACCGGGGGGTGCACTAAAAGGTTTGGTCACGGCCTTTGCAACTCGACTTCCTAGAGATTGCAAGAAAACGGTCATCTTAACCTTCCATATGGGAAAGTTAAGTCCATCAAACTTAGGGGGTGTCTTAATACCATCGGCCATCTTTACTAATTGAGAATGAATGAAATGATTAGCAATATTAGGATCTCTCTAAGGTTGTTAAGCCAAGAGCCTAGAGTCCAAGCTCTGATACCAATTGAAAAACACCTAGAGGGGGGTGAATAGGTGTAATTGCTAATCTAATAATCTTTTTAAAACTAAGATGGATGAATGATGCAACGATCTCTCAAAATAAGACTAAGAGCTGAATACCCCGTGAGAGGTTCTGAACTCCTTCCTCCCAATTCCCCTTGAATGGGTTAGAGGTGCGCAATGCAACCTTGTTGTATGAGGATTGATCGAACAAAGTATGAATAAAATGCAATGATGAAATGCACACAAGATATATCACAAGTATCACAAGCAATAACACAAGGAAATAAAACTAGATCTCAAGCAAGTAATTGAAAGCAATAGAGTGCAAGAGAAATTTAAAGCAAGAATGGACACAAGGCAATCGCAAATACAAGATGTTTGTTTCGAGGTTCGAGCCACCGCTCTACTCCCCGCCTTCACCTCCATGAAGGGTTTCCACTATCCACCGAGGACGATTACAACAGTCTACCGAAGACCCGAGCACCGAGCTCCACCAAGTACAATAACCTCTACCGAAGAGGTGTCTCCACAAGAACAAGAAGGTCACAAGAACAAGAGTGATCACAACAAGATCACCAAACTCTTTTACAACACTCACACTCTTTTTACAACTTCACTATAGAATGAGTTAGGGATTTTTGGCTCTATGAAGTGTAGTGAGAAAAACTCAGTTGTAGAGATGATTTTTGCTAGGGAACACAACTGAAAACTAGCTCAAGAAAGAGTTGGAAATGGAGAGCTTAAACACTTTTCTTTTCTCTTTGAAAACTTTGAAAACTTGAGGATTTTTCTTGGTATTTTGTAAGAGAGTCTTCTCCTCTATTTATAGGGAGAGAAATAGGTTTAAAACAATTTATTTAGTCCTTATTTGCTCTGAAAAAGACCTGGAAAACCCTGAAAAAGTCTGCCAAAAAGCAGTCTGAAAAACAGATTTCAGAATTGCACAAAAGAGGAAAGAGCCGTTGGGCTGTTGCAGGCTTGGCGGTCGACCGGGCCGGTCGACCGCCAGCTCAGTTGGCAAAGAGCCATTGGCTCGGGTCTTCGGGCGGTCGACCGGGGCGGTCAACCCAGAAAACCCGAGAGCAACTGCTTACAGTCGGTCGACCCGGGCGGTCGGCCGACAGACGTGCACAAACATGCACGTCCTGGCACTGGCGCCGGTCGACCGGGCCGGTCGGCCGGTGAGCCTGAAACAGGAAAAACAGCAGGATTTTGAACTTGGAAATTTTGTAAAAAATATTTTGAAGTAGGGAAAGCTAAGTAACATGCTGGAAAGGGTTTACATACATGATCAAAACATGATATTTATATTTGTAAAACTTAGGGGTCATGTATATATATATTCAGGCATGAAACATAAATTTTGATCATAAAAACTTGAATTACAAAAACGTGTGTGTGTATCCTAGAGCCAATTTCCAAAACTCAAACTTTAACAATCTAATTCTTACATTGGTTCTAAGTACTACAAGTGCTTTAAGAGGGCTTTTCACCATATGATCTTCATAACTTGATTCTTGAGCCCATTTGAGTTGACTTGAGTCCAAAATACTTTCTTTAGGGTATAAACCTTCTAGTTGAGTTAGAACCCTGAAACACACTTAAACAACAAATATTATTAGTACACATAACTAATATGTTTTGTAATCATCAAAACACACTAAACACGGGTGATTGTAACCTTGGGCCAACACTAGTATTATCACAAAATATTTTAATGTGGTCATAATGTAAATCATAGTCAAGGAGAGTATGTTTCATCCAAAGGACTTGAGCACAACAAGCCCCGGCCGCAACATACTCCGCCTCGGCGGTTGAGAGGGCTACATAATTTTGCTTCTTGGAAGACCATTAAACAAAATAATTTTTAGAAACTGACAGGTTCCACTAGTACTCTTCCTATCCACTCTACAACCCGCATAGTCGGCATCCAAAAAACTCGTCATGGAAAATTGTCCGGTCTTTGGATACCACAAACCCAATCCAATGGTGCCCTTAAGATATCTATAATGTGTTTTACCGCAATCAAATGGGACTCTTTAGGACACGATTGAAATCTATCACATAGATAAACACTAAACATAATATCCGGCCTACTAGCCGTTAAATATAATAAACTACCAATCATGCTCGAAAGAGTTTAATGTCTACATTTATACCTTATTCATCCTTATCAAGTTTTGTTGTGGTAGCCATGAGAGTTTTCCTTGTCTTAGCCCCTTCAAGCCCAAATTTCTTGATGAGTTCCTTTGTGTACTTGGCTTGATTTATAAATATCCCATCACTCCTTCGCTTGATTTGGAGTCCAAGGAAGTGTTAAGTTCGCCTAAATTCCTCCTTCATACATGATCAAAATCTTTGTAAAGTTTTTCATTATCCAAATATAATATCATCAACATATATTTGAACAATAAGAATATCATTTTCAACATGTTTAGTAAACAAAGTGGTATCAATTTTTTCTTTAGCAAAATCATTTGAAATAAGAAATGAGGAAAGTCTTGTTGGCCCAAAGGCCATTAGCCCGACATTTTGATGATAACAAAACATATTTAGTTATGTTTTTAACAAGTTTGTTTAAATGAGTTTCAGGTTAAAATCATAGGGAAATTGACGGCTCCAACACAAGACTCACACTTTTGGATGCCGCAAAGATTTGGATCCCCGAGCCCAGCATAATAGAAGCGCTCTAGGATCAATCAAGAATAAAGACTTTCAAGATTTGTATTTTTCTTTTTAGTTAGAATTTTTTAGTTGATTTTGTCAAAACCTAGATGATAAAGGTAGATTATTTTGGGATTGTCACACACACACTTTTAGTATTGCTTCATGCTTTTCAAACAATTTTTTATACAAAATTTCTAACTTAGTTTTGGAAAAACAATGTTTTGAAAAATCATTTTTAGAAAAACCAGTTTCCGTTTACAAAAAGGATTTCTCATCAAAATAAAGTTCAAACATTTTTGGTGTTGATCTATGATCACACTCTGATTATTAGAAGTACTAGAACTCTATTTTGTAAATCCCTATCCAAAGAATTTTTACCAAAATTTTCCTTTCCTTTTAACAGCCTTTGGGAAAGACAGTTCTGGCTAAGTCCGGTCGACCGAACCGGTCGACCGACAAGCACCTCTGTGCATGTGTGCACATCGGTCGACTGACCCGGTCGACCGGGAGCAAGTCTGTGCTCTTTGTTTTTCCCCGGTCGACCGGACCGGTCGACCGACAGAGAGACTTACTCTCTGGTTGGGACTACGGTCGACCGTCCCGGTTGACCGGCTTCTCAACAGTCGGAAATCCGACCGTTGACAGTCGACCGACCCGGTCGACCGGCTTCAGTCAGAAGTTCTAACAGACTCCAACAGCTATATTTTTCTGAACAGATTTTTGTTGTGATTCTCCCCAACGACTCTTTTGAGTTTTGTAGGTCAGTTTTCATCCCCTATAAATAGTGGGAGACTTCTACAAACATTAACAACAAGATTTACAAGCAAAAATCAAAGTTTTCAAAAGCTTAGCCTTTAGCAAAAGATTTTCAATTGAGCCAAAATTTCCAACCCTTTTCTTGAAGCAATCCTCTACTTCTCTCTAGTCTTTGTGCACTACACAATCCCAAAGTATCATCTCATCATCTTGGTTGTAGGGTTGTGCAAGTGAGCTTTTTGGTGTGGTCAAGTGTTGATCACCTCTTTCTTTATTGTGAGAAGTTGTAGAGGCATCGGCCTCAAGCGAGCGAGTGTGCTCCAAGTTGGTGTTGCGGCACCGTGAGAGATAGGACAAGTGTGTCCTTGTATTGACGATCCAGTGGGATCACGAATAGTGGAAATCCTTCGCGTGTCGAAGGCGGGGACGTAGAGCATGGCTCGAACCTCAGAAAAATCTTCGTGTTTGCGATTGTCCACTTTTCTCTAAACTCTATCTCTCTTTTACTTGTTCTATTAATTGCCTATTTACTTGCAAGTTCTTTTAATTGTGCTTAATTGTTGATTAGTTTTTAAATCCGCAATATTTGACCATTAGTATAGCCATCACCTATTCACCCCCCTCTAGGTGATTTCAATGGTATCAGAGCCTAACCCTTGCATTTGGTTTAACCACCTTTGGGAGATCCTCATATTTGGCTATATCTATTTGTTGCATTTCTATTTGTTGTGCATTTCACTTATATTCATGGCATCTGTTGATTTTTCTAGCATCAAGTCCCCACCTAAATTTGATGGTTTGAACTTCCCTATTTGGAAGGTCAAAATGAACCTCTTTCTAAAATCCCTAGGAGTTAGAGTTGCTAGGGCCATCACCAAAGATTTCATTGAACCTCTCACCGATGAGAGAACATGGTCCGAAGATACCACTAAGGACTATGAGGCCAATGCTAGAGCCCAATATGCATTAACCCAAGCTTTAAATGAAGATGACCTCTCACGCATCATTAATTGTAAATCGGCATTTGAAGTTTGGAATGTTCTTATTGTGACTCATGAGGGAACGTCTCAAGTCAAGAGATCCAAAATTGACTTGCTTCGTTCTCAATATGAGAATTTTTATATGCTTGAAAATGAATGCATTGATGACATGCTCACCCGTTTCACCAAGATAACTAATGCTCTATCTTCTTTAGGTGACACGATTGATAATGACCAAAAGATCCGGAAGGTCATTCGAGCTCTTCCCAAATCTTGGGAAGTGAAGGCAACCACCCTCAAGGAGCTCAACGATAGAGAGGAGATGGACTTCTCCGGCTTCATCGGCAATCTCAAAACCCATGAGATGGAGATGAAGGTTATAGAAGAAAGGGAGGCACCAAAGAAGAAAGCCCTTGCTTTCAAAGCCATTCCATCCACCCATGATGAGGAAGATTCATCGGAGGACTACGATGAAGACTTTGCCATGCTCATAAGGAAGGTGGGCAAAATGTTCTACAAGAAGAGGGGACAAAGCAACTTCCGAAGAGGGAAACCTCAAGGAAGATATGAAAGAAAGAGAGAAGAACCGGGTCCTTGCTTCCATTGCAAGAAGACGGGACACCTTATCGCCGATTGCCCCGCTCTACATGCCACTACCTCCAAGAACGGGCAAAAGAAGAAAAAGGCGATGGTGGCCACATGGGATGACTCGGAGTTGGAATCCGAAGAGGAGATCGACACCGCCAACATGTGCTTCATGGCACATGGCGAGGATGCTACCAAGGTATGCCTTGAAAACTCTTTAGATGAGGATGAATTAACTATGGATGAGCTTGCACAATTTTTTGAAGAGTTACAACATAGGTATGAAATTTCCCAAGCTCAAAATAAGAAATTGAAAAAGGAAAAATATTCTTTAAAAAGTAAATTTGAACATGTTTTACAAGAGAAAAATGATTTAGCAAATTCTTTTGAAAAGATGAAAAAGGATTTTGAAAAATATAAAATATCTTGTAAAGGAAAAAGCCCTATTTTATCTTGCAACAAAAATGAATTTTTAGAGATCCAAAAGCGAGTTGAAGTTTGGATAATACTTTAAAGAAATGTGCTTTTGACATGAACAATTTTGCATCTAGGTTTCCTAAAGGAATACCCCAAGGGAAACACACTCATCATCATCATGCTTCTAAATCACAAAAACATGCACACACACACAAACATGCTTTTATGTATAGTAGTGGTAGAATTTACACTTGCACTCATTGTGGCCGCAAAGGCCATTTAGAAAATTTTTGTTATGCTAAGCTAAACAATTTAAATAAAAATATTTGGGTTCGACAAGATACTAACCCTATAGGACCCAAAAAGATTTGGGTACCAAAAGACACACCGAAAATAATTGATGCAGGTGGGTCGTCCTCCTCCAAGACTTAGGGGGAGATGGTGCCCGGGTGATGGATGCATCAACGCTCAACGAACATTTCATCACTTGCATCACTATCTTAGAGGCACCCATTTTTGGAGAATGCCTTGGTTTGGTAATTTCTCCACATAAAGAGTTTATTTTTCATATATAGGATATGCTAGTTTACTCTTGTGTTATTGTGATATGTGTTATTGTAGACTTGCATTTCTATTTTGTTTGTATCTATGCCATGTTTAAGTATATTATCGTGTTTCTATGCCATATTACTTTTGTCCACATGTCTAGATCTTGTTTATATGAATTTTGTCAAAATAAAGATTTATTTAAAATAATTTATTTAGAGCAAATAAATAGAGATGGCAATTGCGCGCCTCAACTCTTATCTAGAGGAATGACGAGGAGAAGTTCAGAACCCTTAACGGGGTATTCGGCTTCAACATCTCTAATTCATTGCTTTATTTAATAATAAATAAAAATGAATATAATTTTAGTTGATTTTCATAACTAGTATGATTTAAAGTATTTTAACATCTTTTTGATAGATATACATGTTTTCTGTAATGATTATTTAAAATAAATTATTTTTTTGACTGGTTTGGTCACTGTTCTGTTCTGGGCAAGACCGGTCGACCGGCCCGGTTGACCGATCTGGCCTGGCATAGGCCCGGTCGACCGGAGCGGCCGACCGTTCTAGCCTGGTTTAATTTTTTTTAATTTTTCTGTAGCCGGTCGACCGGGCGGTCGACCAACTTAAGTGAGCCTGCTCTCGGGTTTCGGCCGGTTGACTGAGCCGGTCGACCGGGCGACGGGGACCCAGTTTTTTTTACCCTATCTATTTAAAGCCCTCTCTCATTATTTCCCTCATTCATCCGCCGACGCCTCTTCTTCCTCATCTCTTCCAAAACCCTAACACTCCCCAACCCTCTCTCAACCCTCTAAACTCAAAATCCTTTTCTAAAAATTTCGGATTCGCGTCTCAGGCTCCAGATCTTCTATTCTACGTGTGGATTTCTTGTGTTTCTTCTTCAAATTCAAGGTATAATCCTCCATAATTTTTGGTTTCGTTCCATAATCTAAATCCTTCTATTTCCTTGCTTTATTCCCATATCTTTGTGTAGATCTAGCCTTCATATTGATTATCTTGTGTAGATCTAGCCTCTAAATTGATTTTCCCTCAAAATGTCGAAAAGAACTCGTCTGAGAAAGGAAAATCTGCTCAAACCCCTTCACATTCACCTCTTTTTGTTTCATCTCAAGCCCAATATAGATATATTGTTCTCTCCACTAAAAATATTAGTTCTGGACGATGTGTGGTTGTAAAAGATTTTGAACATCTCAATTTAGCACACATTTTAAGAGCTAACTCTCTTGAAAATTTTCTTTCTATTAGGGAGCCAGTTTACCCTCACTTGTTCCATATTTCTATACAAATCTTTCATTTGAATCCAATCAGATTAGGTCTAGAGTTCTGGGGAAAGATATAGACATCTCTCTCCAGGAATTTGCCCATCATCTTCGCCTCCCCTGTGAGGGTGTAGATATTTACTCCCTAGATCTTCATGATTTTGTGTATCCGGACGGTGAGTCTGCCCTCACCGTTTCCACTCTGCTTCACGGGGATGACAACCCTGGTCTGGTTAGGAATGAGGAAGTTAAAAGATATACCCTTATTGCTCAAGTCCTAGCCAAAATTATTTTCTATAACCTCCTGCCTAAATCGAGAGAGTATAGCCATGCCAGGGGATCTGTTCCTTTGATCATCTACTGCCTTCTACAAGGCATTAGAATCAATATCCCCAAGCTCATCATCTCCTTTATGACTTCTGACCATATCCTTGTCCCCACTCGGCACTTGCCATTTGGGATGGTCATTACCCATTTGTTGAAGCAACTCCATTTTGATCTCTCTGCTGAAAGGTCTAGTGAACCTTCTGTTGACATCAACAACACCCTCTTAAGAGGATGCGTGTTGGGGTACGTCATCCTGCTCCCCCGCAGCAGCCTATTCCTCCAGTTGTTCATGTCCCAGGCTCTTCTTCTGCTTTTGGCTCTTCAGCTCCATCCGATCTATACTCTATTTTATCCTCTGAGATGCGGGAGAACCGCGCTCAGTTATCCTCTGAGATGCAGGAGCTCCGTGCACAGTTATCCTCTGAGATGCAGGAGCATCGCGCACAGATTTCTGCTGAGATGGTGGCACATTGTCAGCAACTTTCTGAGGAGATGACCGCGCACTACCAGGGCCTGCGGAATGACATGGGCTATGTATGTGATTCCATCCGTTACTTGGAGTCACATCTTGGCGCATTCTTTCTGAGGCATGAGGTGTGGGCTCCTAATCCCACAGCGCATGCTCGGCCACTTCCTCCTACCGGACCTCCATTTTCGGCCAGGACTCCTGCTCCTCCAGCACCTCAGCCAGCTACAGCAGCGATTGATTCTGATGAGGAGGCTTCTGATGAGGATGGTTCTGAGGATGGTTCTGAGGAGGATGGTTCAGATGAGGACGGCTCTAATTCGGATGAGGAGTGATTCCCCCCCTTTTGATGATGTCAAAAAGGGGGAGAGACATTTGAGAGACTTTTGGGGCTACTATGTGTTTTTATATTTTGGGTTGTATTTGGATATATTTTTGTGGACATGTGTTTTTGTATTTTATGGATATGTGTTGTTTTATTTTTCCTATCTCCATGGCATGTGTGATTGGCTATATTTGTGTCTTATATATCTATGCTTTTATTTGATCCAATCACCTTCTTAGGAGGATGGTGGTATTTGTTTGGATGGAGGTAACCATGTATGCATACACGTATAATTCTGTATTTCTTAGTATGCATGGATGGTTGGCATGTGACTCACTTCATATCCTATATGCCTTTATATATGCATATTTATCTCTTTTCATGATTCCTTTATATATGCATGTGTTAAGGGGGAGCTTCACTTGAAGACTCTACCCAAAATATTTGTGATAACTATATATGTTTTGTCATCATCAAAAAGGGGGAGATTGTTGGCCCAAAGGCCATTAGCCCGACATTTTGATGATAACAAAACATATTTAGTTATGTTTTTAACAAGTTTGTTTAAATGAGTTTCAGGTTAAAATCATAGGGAAATTGACGGCTCCAACATAAGACTCACACTTTTGGACGCCGTAAAGATTTGGATCCCCGAGCCCAGCACAATAGAAGCGCTCCAGGATCAATCAAGAATAAAGACTTTCAAGATTTGTATTTTTCTTTTTAGTTAGAATTTTTTAGTTGATTTTGTCAAAACCTAGATGATAAAGGTAGATTATTTTGGGATTGTCACACACACACTTTTAGTATTGCTTCATGCTTTTCAAACAAATTTTTATACAAAATTTCTAACTTAGTTTTGGAAAAACAATGTTTTGAAAAATCATTTTTAGAAAAATCGGTTTCCGTTTACAAAAAGGATTTCTCATCAAAATAAAGTTCAAACATTTTTGGTGTTGATCTATGATCACACTCTGATTATTAGAAGTACTAGAACTCTATTTTGTAAATCCCTATCCAAAGAATTTTTACCAAAATTTTCCTTTCCTTTTAACAGCCTTTGGGAAAAATAGTTCTGGCCAAGTCCGGTCGATCGAACCGGTCGACCGACATGCACCTCTGTGCATGTGTGCACATCGGTCGACTGACCCGGTCGACCGGGAGCAAGTCTGTGCTCTCTGTTTTTCCCCGGTCGACCGGACCGGTCGACCGACAGAGAGACTTACTCTCTTATTGGGACTACGGTTGGCCGTCTCGGTCGACCGGCTTCTCAACGGTCGGAAATCCGACCGTTGACGGTCGACCGAACCGGTCGACCGGCTTCAGTCAGAAGTTCTGACAGACTCCAACAACTATATTTTTCTGAACAGATTTTTGTTGGGATTCTCCCCAACGACTCTTTTGAGCTTTGTAGGTCAGTTTTCATCCCCTATAAATAGTGGGAGACTTCTACAAACATTAACAACAAGATTTACAAGCAAAAATCAAAGTTTTCAAAAGCTTAGCCTTTAGCAAAAGATTTTCAATTGAGCCAAAATTTTCAACCCTTTTCTTGAAGCAATCCTCTACTTCTCTCTAGTCTTTGTGCACTACACAATCCCAAAGTATCATCTCATCATCTTGGTTGTAGGGTTGTGCAAGTGAGCTTTTTGGTGTGATTAAGTGTTGATCACCTCTTTCTTCATTGTGAGAAGTTGTAGAGGCATCGGCCTCAAACGAGCGAGTGTGCTCCAAGTTGGTGTTGCGGCACCGCGAGAGATAGGATAAGTGTGTCCTTGTATTGACGATCCAGTGGGATCACCAATAGTGGAAATCCTTCGTGTGTCGAAGGCGGGGACGTAGAGCGTGGCTCGAACCTCAGAAAAATCTTCGTGTTTGTGATTGTCCGCTTTTCTCTAAACTCTATCTCTCTTTTACTTGTTCTATTAATTGCCTATTTACTTGCAAGTTCTTTTAATTGTGCTTAATTGTTGATTAGTTTTTAAATCCGCAATATTTGACCATTAGTATAGCCATCACCTATTCACCCCCCCTCTAGGTGATTTCAAGTCTTTCATACCAAGCTCTAGGAGCTTGTTTTAAACCATATAGAGCTTTATCTAGTTTGAAAATAATATCCAGATATGTAGGTTCAATAAACCCGGGGGGTTGTTCAACATACACCTCCTCTTCAATAAACCCATTTAAAAATGTACTTTTGACATCCATTTGAAACTGTTTGAAATCTTTATAGGAAGCAAAAGCAAGTGTTATCCGTATGGCTTCAAGCCGTGCTACGGGTGCAAAGGTTTTCTCAAAATTGATACCTTCGATTTATGTGTAACCTTGGGCTACTAACCTAGCTTTATTCCTAACAACATTACCTGACTCATCCAACTTGTTCCTAAAAATCCATTTAGTGCCAATCGTTGGTCTATCATGGGGTCTAGGGAAAAGATGCCAAACTTGGTTGCGTTCAAATTTATTTATCTCCTCTTGCATGGAAAGCAACCAATATGAGTCGCCGTCGGCTTCGAGGATGTTCTTTGGTTCAAAATGAGAAATAAAAGCATAATGGCCACAAAGATCATGGAGCTTGGAACGAGTGGTTACCCCTTTTGATACATCACCTATAATGAGATCCTTGGGAAGATGTGGAGTGAATCTCCAATCCTTTGGAAGTTGTTGTGGTGGCTCTATTTCAACTTCTTGAACTTCGCTTTGCACATCAATCTTTGGCTTGTCTTCTTGTATAGGTGAGTCTGTCAAGGTTATCCTCTCTATGTCTTCACCTAAGAAATCTATTTCTACAATTTTCTCAATAAAAACATTAGATTTCTCAAACTTTACATGTATAGACTCTTCAATAGTCAGTGTAGATTTATTAAAGACTCTATAGGCTTTACTAGTGTTAGGGTAACCAACAAAAATAGCTTCATATGATTTTGCATCAAACTTACCTAAATTATCTTCAGTATTTAAAACAAAACATTTAAACTTTAAAATAAGAAACATTTGATTTTCTTGAATAGTAAATTTCAAAAGAAGTTTTAGAAGTATTTTTGCAAAGGAAAATCCTATTTGATATGAAACAAGATGTGTTTACGGCCTTGGCCTATAGATATTGAGGGAGACCATATTCATTTATCATAGTCCTAGCCAAATCTTGTAGTGTTTGATTTTTCCTCTCAACTACTCCATTTTGTTGTGGAGTTCTAGGACAAGATAATTCATGTTTAATTCCATGTTCTTCGCAATAAGTGATAAAGGATTGGCTATTGAATTCACCACCTCTATCACTCCTTATTCGTAAAATTGAAGAATCTTTTTTTCTTTTCAATTCTTTTCCTCAATATTTGAAAATATGAAAAGGCTTGATTTTTATGTTCTAGAAAGAAAACCCAAGTAAAATGAGAAAAATCATCAACCAATACAAAGGCAAAACGATTCCCACTTAACTTTTGGTTTTAATAGGAGCAAACAAATCCATATGAATTAACTCCAATGGCCGTGATGTCATGATATCCTTGATTGATTTGAAAGAGGACTTGGTTTGTTTCCCAAGTTGGCACGCATCGCAAATGCGGTCCTTTTCAAATTTCAAACAAGGAATACCTTTCACCGCTTCCTTGTTGTTTATTCTAGATAGTTGGTCAAAAGAAATATGGCCTAGTCTTCTATTCCACAACCAAGAGTCATCATTGAAGGCATTCAAACATGTGACATTGCATTGCATATTAGACATATCAATCATGTATATATTATTTTCACGAAATTCAGAAAGTATACATGCATTAGTTTGTCTATCAAATATATTACAAGCTAAGTCATCAAAAATCACATTAAAACCTTTATCTCAAAGTTGACTAACACTCAAGAGATTATGCTTGGGGTCATCAACTAAAGCAACATTATCAATCATAGGAGATGAACTAAGTTTAATGTTACCTATACCAACAATCTTTCCTTTGGAGTCATCTCCGAAGGTGACGGTGCCACCTTCATGGTATCTTGATAGGGTTACAAAGTTGTTGATATCCCATGTCATGTGCCTTGAGCAACCACTATCAAGATACCACCGCTCCCTACGTCTTTGAGCTTTGGAGTGTACCTTTTTTGTATTATCATTTGCCATTGTTGACACTTAAAAAAGACAAGATTCTCATTGGTCCGAACGATGTCTAAACTTGTTGACATTTACAAAAGACAAGGGACAGACAAGCTGAAGACCAGTTTTCACCCACCTCCAAGGGACAAGGAAGCAGTTTGGACTCCACTGATCCAGCAAGCAGAACAGTGAGCCCGGGACATTTCTAAACAGACCTCAGCAGGTCTAAAATGCTAGCATTTAGCATTACATTAGCCCAAGGAGATAACCTCGTTTGAGAGGCTAGCATCATCCAACTTCGCCAGGAAGCTAATTGACAGCTTCGCCGAAAAGCCTCTTTTCGGATTTCGCCAAGGATTGCCTTTAGCTCCGCTATGAGCTTCAAAGCGGGTAGCTCCGCTATTGATCTACTACGGTCAACCTTTGACCAATCAAATCTCCTGATGAGATTGGATTCAAACAAATTAAATCCAATCAGGATTCAAATATGGCAGGTGGTTGCCGCTATCTCTTGACTCTCTTGAAACGAGTAAGAGGATCAAGGAGAATCTCCCAACAATATGGAAAGGATCAAAACAGATCAACCGACCTGCCAATTCTAGCTCCGCAGAAGCTATCCTAGCCTCGCAGCAAGGCTAATTTTCAGATTTAAACAGATTTGATTCAATCTGTTTCCATATCTTCAAGGGACGATTATACCCTTGCTCTCCCTATAAATAGCCCGCCAGGGGTACAAGGAGAGACACACGCATGCATACGGGAGGACTCCACAAGCAGAGGCTTCTTCATAACGCACCGTGCGCTCTTGAATTCAGAGACCTTTTAGAGAATTGCTTTCTCTAATCAGGGTGTTGATACCCTAACATCGTCCTTCTTCTCAAGGAATCTCTGGAACCAGGCGAGAAGGAATTCCTTATTGAAGGCGATTTTGAGAAGCAGTAAGAGGGTTCTACCAACCCTCTATTCTCTGATTCCCGGAACCAGGCGAGAAGGGAATCTCATCGCTCGCATCGTCAAAGGGACAAAGTGGTCGCGCGCTGACCAGACTCCTATCGGCACATTTTCCCAGAATCTCTGAGGAGATCTACTTGTAATCTTTTTAAGAATACTTGTAATTTAGCTCCTCAAACTTTTATTTGTAAGTTTTCCCCCTATGCAAATTAATGGAAAACAAGATGGCGACTCCGCTGGGGAAAGTATTCTCCTCTGTTAAGAATCAAGTGTCGCAATGTGACGATCAGACCTTCGGGTCTATCTCTGAATTCAACAAAGTCGGTGCAGCCAGAGCTTCTCTGGCTAAATCTTCAAGGAAAATCTCTGCGGAGACTGAAAAGGTTCCCTGCAAACCTGCTGCGGTGCTCTGGCGCAACAAGGAAGCATGCCCACAGATCGAGCCCTGCACTCTTGAGAACTTGGTCATCCAGATCGACCAAGGAAGATTTGAAGAAGTCCTCTCTGGGGGTGACCTGACGCTTCGAGCACGGAAGCACAGGAAGGTCTTCACGACCAAGGTTTCAAATCAGAAACCAGAGGCAGAATTCTGCCAACACCCCACAGCCCCGCGTGTGGCTATTCAGGTTCCTCGTGAACCTAAGCATCTTCCGTCAAGGCGGATATGGAAGCCCAAGCAGAAGTCTCCAACCGAGGTTTCCGGTGTAGTCACGCCGAAACTGCGCCTCTCCCGCGAAGAAAAAGGGTAAGATGCCTATCTACCCTAACGATGCTGCCAATCATGAAGTCCCGACGGCGATCATACCGTCGCTCAAATCAAAGGCAGCAAAGCCTTCTGACAGCCTCGCTTTCACAAGCGAGGCCACCATACCAAAGCATACTCATTGGATCCATGGCCGCGAGGCTAAGGCCAAAAAGTCATCTAAGGCTAATCCCCTTCGCGGCGGAATAGCGGATAAAGCACCTCGGCGTGCTCCGCTCTCTAGTTCACCAAGCACTAAGTTCGCACCTACTGGCGAATCTAGATCTGAAGCACTATTCAGTGCTAATCCCTTTTGCAGGGATAAGAAGAATGGAGTATCGTCCCATGTACACTCCGAAAAAGCTTCTCTGCGAAGTTATCCAGGCTCTGTTGGGCCTGACCTATGAGAATCCCTGGTAAGCAAGCAGAAGCCGGAGCCCTCCGAACTACTTTCCCCTGTTGTCAAAGAGGATGCCGACTTGTGACAATCCATTCAACCCGCTGCCGGCTACATCCAACCATGGCTGTATCTCCGCACCGGCAATCGGTGTTTGATCGGTTGTCCGCACATGTTCCTACGAGGCATCGCGGAAGGGGCGCCCCACCAGATCCAATCTCCGCCTCCGTCAATATGACCGGAAGAGGCCGAGAGCGACGCAAGGGGAGTCAGACATCTGATGGTCCCCCTTACAGTTCTCCAGATCCAGATTATAATCCAGGCCTAGACGAGGTCTCGGTACGAGAAGAAGGTGTTTTCCGAAACACCAGATCCAGGGTGGCAATACCCTACAATTACGAGCAACCTTCTTCCTCGACGGCCCTGATCCCGCCATCACCCAGGCAGTCACCTCAATCTTCAGACGAAGAAAAGGAAGACAGCGAGTATGCCTCGTCAGCGACGGTCAGTTCAGTGCGAACCGACAAAGCATCGGTCAACATGGCCGATAACGCTAACGATGACCTTCGTCGGCGTTTGGAAGCTCAAGAGCAAACCTACAGGACCCAGCAGGAAGCCCTGGACAATATTCAACAGATGCTTGCCTAACTCCTCAGCAATCGGGGCGGCAATGATACCGGAAGCCACCACGATGAGGAGGAACACTTTAGCAATGATCCGAAATCCAAGGGAGGTTCTTCCCTAGATGCTGAAGTCCTTAAGGGCCTCCAGGCTCAGATTGCATCCCTAGCTCAGAGGGATGAATTAAAGAAGGTGGGGACAGTCCGTCCTTATCCACTAGAGTGGGATTCGGTGCCATACCCACCAAAGTTCAAACCACCAACGTTGCATACGTATGATGGTAAGAGCTCGCCCAATCAACACATCTACTATTTCCAGTCTCAGACTGGTAATGTCATAAGCAACGACGCCATCATGGCTAGGTTGTTTATTGGCACTCTAAAGGGCGTGGCATTCGACTGGTTCCGAAGCCTCCCTCCAGGCTCTGTCAATTCCTGGCTCGACCTGGAAACTCGGTTCCTCTCTCGCTTCTATGAGGACGACACTGAAGTGACCATGGACAAGCTCCTCTCTACCGTACAGAAGAAGGGCGAACCCGTCCGCGACTATATTGAGCGGTTCAGGAACTTATTCTTGATGTGCCCAGCAGGGATGCTGATTGTGATCCAATATTGCATATTTTACCTCATTATTCCCATGCATATTGCAAATAAATATATGATTTTTACTCATCTTCTCTATATATTTGCAGGTTCACACTCTAATGGAGAGATAGCCTAATAATCACTTTAATTAGCAATAATTAAAGGGATTAAATCCAAGATTAAGATAAAGCCCAAATTTGAAATCAGAATCCAGAGAGATCCGCGTAACAACTGAAGATTCTAGAAGGTCACGTGGATAACAACCTCGTAACAAACTTGTAACAAAAATTTGGGATCCAACGGCCACAAAAGTGCCGCGCCTTGCCGCGGATCCACCGCAAAATCTGGGCCATTCAATCCCAGATTTTGGCCACCTGTTCGTCTTCTGGAGAGTTCTCTCTGTTCCTATAAATACTGCATTTGGACCTGCGAGCAAAAACTGATCAGAGAAGAGAGAGAGATTAGTGTAAAGCTTTGTATTTTTTGTTAGTTTTTCTCTAGGATTTTTGTAGCTCTCTATGATCTTCTTCTTCCCTAGATACTTTGTAAAAGAGAGAGATTGTGAGAGAGAGAGCTTGTGTAATCAAGGTGTGACAACTTGAAGCAACAAGGATTCATCCATTCTCCTTCCTCTACTTGAGCTTGGTTCTAGTTTACTTGCTTTCTTTACTTGCTTTCTTTACTTTCTTGCAATTTAATTCATGCTTTGTTTTTCTTTTGTAATGGCTAGTAGTAGCTAATTCTTTCTCCATGTACTAGCTAACCACTAGCCTTGCTATCTTCACTAACTCATGGGTGATTGCTTTATTTCATCTTGCAAGTGTATGATCTTCTCTTCTCCGATGGGTTTCTTTCATTTCTTGGCAAGTATCTTGTTGTAATTCTCCATATGATTCATGTGTGCCTCATTTAGAGCCTTGTCTTTGAACAAGTGCCTTGATGGAACATGGAGATGGATCACCAATATGCTATTTGATGTACAACTTCTTTAAGTCCATTATTGAATGTTGTATGTTCTTCATTTGCATCCCTTGAGTGTAGCTCTTTTGATTCCATTATTGAAAGTCTAACTTGTAGGCCTATGACATCTATGGAGGCTACAAGACAAGTCCAAGAATGAGCTCCCGTCATCCAAGTGGGAAGGTAATTAGACCAACACGCAAGACAAATCTATGCCGATGAATCAACATGAGGCACGCATTCACTATCACGGAGTTTAGTAAGTCTTAGCAAGGTAGTAAGGTTAGCTAGTCATGGTTTTCTTTTATTCAAAGTCTCTTTAAAGTTTTATTTTCTTTTAGTGTGAATACCAAAGCAAACCTCTTCTTGATTTCTTTTCACTTTCATCATGAACATATCCATCCATTCTTTCACTTCTTTTTCATTTGATTCTTTATTCTTATAAGCATAGAAGAATTCTCGTTTTACATCTTCACTTCGATCCGTAACGCTTCCATCGCTAGCTCTCCCTGAGAATCGACTCGGTATAGCTCTATGCTATAACGGAGATTGGAAAGGGTAAATCAATCTTTAAATACATTTGTGGAGTGGACTTAGCACCAAGGTGGATTCTAACCTTCATCTCTTTGTTACATATTTGTGCTAATACTCTACACAACTCTTTCCCAATCAAATTTTTGGCGCCGTTGCCGGGGAGAGCAACGGATTTCTTTAAAGTGAAGAACTAAACGAATTCTCTTCTCTGTTGCAGGTTACAGGAGAAGAAAACAGGAAAATTTGCATTGCAGTATACATATAAGTGGACCTGGGCCTCTGCTCTCGAAAGCAGAGACCAGGATCCCTCCAAATTGCCGCAATTTCTGGGTTTTTGCCGCAGAATTGCGGCAAAGAGGAGATCACTACTTATAAATTTTCTGCAGGGGCTCTGATTCTGCAAAATACATCTGCTGCTATACTTGAATTCCTGTATTTTTCACCATATACCTGCTAATTTAATCAACAGTAAAAAATTGGTTGTAATCGTTAAAAGTTGATTAGACATTTGCATTTCTAGGCACGTGTCTTTTCAATTCATTTACTTTTACTGTTGAAGAGTGCTGGAGGCAAGGTACGTAAGCATTGCCTGTAGACTAGGAATCATCTCTTGCTTGATTTTCATGCTTTGAGTGAATCCTTGTTATCTATCTTGTACACTTGCACAAATCAATTCTAAGGGCATAACCCATAAAAAAGATAAGGTGGGGAGTTCATTACCCTTTCCTTAGCCCGAAAATCATTTTCCCACGCACTCACAATCCCAAGCTTGTAAATAAAATTTGATAGACGTTGGCCCTAGGGACAACTCGGACTCACTTAGGAGATTATCCTAAGGGGGAAAAGTGTTGGAAATTGACTTTTGCAAAATCGGTGTCTAGGAAAGGGATTGAGGGCCGAAAGCCCGAAGGTTGCTGGTTACTTAATTAAGGAACGTCTCTGACGGAAAACCTCCCACCAACCTTGCCCTTTCCTGGCTGATTCGCTTATAGTCAAAGTCTACACTAAACCCCTGTGGACGATCTAATTGTTAGGAGTCGTCTAGGTCCAGGATCCTTAGATAGCTTGGATTGATTTTTCTTTTATTGTTTGTTATTTTCATTTTTTCTTTTTCGCTGGTGTGATCGGTGCACGTTGTTTGTGATTGTATATACTAGAGTGGTTCCGTAATCCAAATTCTTTCTACACTTGCACTTACACAACCACTTGACATTATGGCAAACAACGTCTCACTTCAAGATCGATTTTATCCGATTCGCACCTCCCTTCCATCATGCATTCTTCTCCCCGAGCCTAATGGAAATCACTTCGAGCTGAAACCACAATTCATTAATACACTTTCCCGATTTCATGGTCTAGAGTCTGAGGACGCGTACCTCTTTATTCGCGAGTTTGAAGAGGTATGCCAAATGATGAGAATTCCCCAACTGACCGAGGATGCTGTTAGGTTACGGTCATACCGTTTGCACTTAAGGATTTAGCTAAGAAGTGGCTTTACAATCTTCCCGTCAGTTCCATATCTTCTTGGGATGATTTTGTTAAAGTCTTTCTTAAGAAATTCTATCCTATCCACAAAACAGCCCTCATGCGCAAGAATATCATGCAATTCAAGCAAGAACCAAATGAACCTTTCTGGAAGTATCTTGAGCGTTTCAAAGACCTTCTAGCCCTGTGTCCTCATCACGGCATAGAGAAATGGCGTCTATGCAAGATTATCTATGACGGTTTAGATTACCAAACGAAAACCCTCTTGGAATCCATGTGCCAAGGGGAATTTTTGAAGAAAGATGAACATCAGGGGTGGGATCTCTTTGAAACCCTAGCTGAGAAAACCATTCAGTGGGAGTCATGCCCTGATAAACCGACTCCCACCACTTCCAGAACTGGTACACACTACATAGAATCCTCTATAGCTGCAGAAACCAAGATCACACAACTGATGAAGAGGATAGAACTGCTTGAGTCAAGAGGAAATTCTGTTGTCAATCAGGTCAACCCATTACCTGTCATAAATCCGGGTTGCACCAACTGTCATGACCTTAGCCATGTTTTTGAGGAGTGTCCTTTGTATCAGCCCCAATCATATCAGGAGAACCTGAATGCAGCATTTACCAGACCTCCATACTCCAACACTTACAATTTAGGATGGCAGAACCATCAAAATTCTTCGTGGAGTCAGTCTGGTCCTGAGCATTATAGACCACCACTTCCACATCCATATTATGCTCAGTTTCACCCATCCAGTTTCAATCAAGATTCACTGTATGTTTATCCATCTCAAAGTCCACCACATTCACAACCATATCAGTACCCACCATTCTACCCATCACAATTCCAGTCTCCATACTATCAACATCCACCCCAGAATAATTCAGAAATATCAGAGTTGAAGAAAATGCTAGAAACCTTTACAAAGAACCAGGAGCAGGAGTTGAATAAAGTTAAGGTCCAAATTGAGCAATTGGCTGAGAGACAAAATGGAATGTTCCCAAGCCAGCCATTGCCAACTCCCAAACATCACTTCCCTTTGCATAAAGTGGAAGATTCAGGACCCAGTCAATGTCATGCTATTCATACCCTGAGATCTGGAAAACAAATAGACAATAAGGTTTCTAGTCCACCATCTCATCCAGTACCAAAGCCAACACCTCAAATCCCAATGCAACCAACTTCTGACAACCCATCCTCTAGTTCAGAGCCATCCACTTCAAAAGCCAAAGGGAAAGAAAAGGTAGATGAGCAACCTTATATGCCTAGAGTACCATTTCCAAACAGGCTTAAGAATCCCAAGACAAATGCTCACATGGAGAAAATAAAAGAAATGTTCAATAAGGTCCAAATCAATGTCCCTCTTCTTGATGCCATACAACAAGTGCCATCATATGCTAAATTCTTAAAGGAACTGTGCACCAAGAAGAGGAAAACACAAGTCCCTAAAAAAGTCTTCCTAGCATCATCCATCAATGAGCTGCTCAATGGTCCAATTCCTGTTAAATACAAAGACCCAGGGAGCCCCACCATTTCATGAATCATAGGACAGACTACCATAAATAGGGCACTTCTTGATTTGGGGGCCAGCATCAATCTCCTACCTTTTTCTGTGTATCAACAATTGGGGCTAGATGATCTCTGTCCTACCCAAATGACTATCCAATTGGCTGACCGCTCTGTTACTAGACCCAAGGGGGAAATACATGATGTCCTTGTCAAAGTTGGAGAATTCATTTATCCTGTTGACTTTGTAGTCCTTGAAACAAAACCTGTGTCAAATTCTAATCAAAGGGCTCAAACTCCAGTCATTTTGGGACGACCATTCCTGGCTACTGCAAATGCCATCATTAATTGCCAGAATGGATCAATGAGGTTGACTTTTGGTAATATGACACATGAACACAATGTCTTCCACACACAACCTCACAAAGCAAAAGATCAAACATTTGAGGTTAGCTTTATTGAGGACAATTGTGAGGATTCAAAAGATGAGTCACAAATCTGTGATTCTCTTCAAGAACCTCCAATTGATATATCTTTTGAAGACCTGTTTGCTGATGAGATCATGTGTCTAGATGAGTCCACTCGGGGTCAGTTAACTGATTGCATACTTTCGGATGTTGACTTGAGTTTTGAAGAATTATATGGAGAGGAGTTAAAATTTCTAGATATTGGAAGTGATGAGATTCATAATGACAGTGGTGACAAAGCATTTGTTTGTGAACAATGTGGTGGAATGAGGGTGAATGATACTAATAAAAAATTGAATCTGGAAATACCTAGGGCTAACAAAATTCATACCGTTTCCCAACTAAGCTCACGAAAGCAGACGCATTGGAATGATGGGAAACGGGCCAGAGGAAAACAACCAAAAGCCTAGGTAATGGTTACACTTGTATATACTCTTTGTAAATAATTTTTTGCACTTTCTTGTAAATAAAAGTTTCTTACCTTACCTATTTCATGCATCATTTTTATCTTGCATACATTGAGGACAATGCATGAGATAGGTATGGGGGGGTATGTACTAACATAGGACTTTTTATTTTCTTTATAGGATTTTTATTTTTAGGATTTTCATTTTTAGGTCTTCATTTTATTTTTAGATTTTATCTTTTTTCTAGATTTTCCACTTTCTTTTTAGATTTTACCTTTTCTTTTAGAAAAATTAAAAAAAAAATATATATATATATAAAAATAAAAACATTTTGAAATAAGAGACAAAGTTTTGATCTATTTTTAAGAAAATTAAGATGTATCTTAGGAATTAAGAAAGCCTTAATTATGACATCTTAAACATAGTTGAAATAATAGATCTTGTTTGAAATTATAGGATAAGTAAGTAAAATTGGTGAGATATTTTTATCTTGAATTTTTTGCCTTAGATTGTATGCACTTCACACTTACACATTTCTTGGGATGGAAACAAAGACCAAAATGCCATAAAAAAAAATATAGAAAAAAAATTATAAATAAAACATCACTTATTAAGCTGGATAACTATGCCTCAAGAAGCATGGTTATTCACGCCTAACGGTGAAAAACATCACCTATTAAGCTGGAGAATTATGCCTCAAGAAGCATGATTATTCACGCCTAACAGTGATCAGATAAATAATCCCCTTAGTTATGTGGCCTTTTTTACTTGAGACCTTAAACCCGAGGGATGTTTTCTCATCTGGTGCCCTAAGACCGTCTGGTTTGGGAGTCATCAGTTAAAGGCTCGCTACAAGGGTAAACTAGAAAGCCTAGACTAAGGGAAGAAAAATAAAAGAAAAAAAATATATATATATATAAATAAATAAATGGCTTGATTGTTGGAGTTAAAATCCCAGAAATTTTCACTGAGCACGGTGTGCATATTATATAGGTTTTATGAAGGATAAAATATTCAATCCAATTTGAATTCTTACCTTAATTGAAGACAAGATTTTGCATAGAGACTAAGTTTAAGAAAGAATAATTATAGGTGGACTTAAGACCTAAGATCACTTATATTTTTACAAAAATAGTTCGAAAACATGTCTCTCTTTCAAAATGCGTTTTCAAAACACTAACATTTGTCTTCTTTCTTTATGGATTTTGTGGGTGCAATCCGCTGAAAACCCTCAGGAGACAACACTCCTCCTCTAGGGTAACCTAGAGGTTTAACGGCTTGTTGCACACACTCAGTGCAATCGCGTCACCTGCGAAAGTGGTGTAATAAACTGGTAGTATAGTTTTTCTTTCTTTGTTTTGCTCGGGACGAGCAAAACAATAAGTGTGGGGGTGTGATTGTGATCCAATATTGCATATTTTACCTCATTATTCCCATGCATATTGCAAATAAATATATGATTTTTACTCATCTTCTCTATATATTTGCAGGTTCACACTCTAATGGAGAGATAGCCCAATAATCACTTTAATTAGCAATAATTAAAGGGATTAAATCCAAGATTAAGATAAAGCCCAAATTTGAAATCAGAATCCAGAGAGATCCGCGTAACAACTGAAGATTCTAGAAGGCCACGTGGATAACAACCTCGTAATAAACTTGTAACAAAAATTTGGGATCCAACGGCCACAAAAGTGCCGCGCCTTGCCGCGGATCCACCGCAAAATCTGGGCCATTCAACCCAGATTTTGGCCACCTGTTCGTCTTCTGGAGAGTTCTCTCTGTTCCTATAAATACTGCATTTGGACCTGCGAGCAAAAACTGATCAGAGAAGAGAGAGAGATTAGTGTAAAGCTTTGTATTTTTTGCTAGTTTTCTCTAGGATTTTGTAGCTCTCTATGATCTTCTTCTTCCCTAGATACTTTATAAAAGAGAGAGATTGTGAGAGAGAGAGCTTGTGTAATCAAGGTGTGACAACTTGAAGCAACAAGGATTCATCCATTCTCCTTCCTCTACTTGAGCTTGGTTCTAGTTTACTTGCTTTCTTTACTTGCTTTCTTTACTTTCTTGCAATTTAATTCATGCTTTGTTTTTCTTTTGTAATGGCTAGTAGTAGCTAATTCTTTCTCCATGTACTAGCTAACCACTAGCCTTGCTATCTTCACTAACTCATGGGTGATTGCTTATTTCATCTTGCAAGTGTATGATCTTCTCTTCTCCGATGGGTTTCTTTCATTTCTTGGCAAGTATCTTGTTGTAATTCTCTATATGATTCATGTGTGCCTCATTTAGAGCCTTGTCTTTGAACAAGTGCCTTGATGGAACATGGAGATGGATCACCAATATGCTATTTGATGTACAACTTCTTTAAGTCCATTATTGAATGTTGTATGTTCTTCATTTGCATCCCTTGAGTGTAGCTCTTTTGATTCCATTATTGAAAGTCTAACTTGTAGGCCTATGACATCTATGGAGGCTACAAGACAAGTCCAAGAATGAGCTCCCGTCATCCAAGTGGGAAGGTAATTAGACCAACAAGCAAGACAAATCTATGCCGATGAATCAACATGAGGCACGCATTCACTATCACGGAGTTTAGTAAGTCTTTAGCAAGGTAGTAAGGTTAGCTAGTCATGGTTTTCTTTTATTCAAAGTCTCTTTAAAGTTTTCTTTTCTTTTTAGTGTGAATACCAAAGCAAACCTCTTCTTGATTTCTTTTCACTTTCATCATGAACATATCCATCCATTCTTTCACTTCTTTTTCATTTGATTCTTTATTCTTATAAGCATAGAAGAATTCTCGTTTTACATCTTCACTTCGATCCGTAACGCTTCCATCGCTAGCTCTCCCTGAGAATCGACTCGGTATAGCTCTATGCTATAACGGAGATTGGAAAGGGTAAATCAATCTTTAAATACATTTGTGGAGTGGACTTAGCACCAAGGTGGATTCTAACCTTCATCTCTTTGTTACATATTTGTGCTAATACTCTACACAACTCTTTCCCAATCAGATGCCATTACCCATGCTCTTACAGACATGCAGGCACAACTTCTTGGATCAAGTAGAAGTCCGCATGGGGGCTGTCAAAGCCCATACTTGGAAGGAATTGGTCGAACAAGCTGAGATAGCCGAGAAGTCGGCTAAGAAGTTTGAGCCATCTGTCCCTAGAAGCAAATGGGGCGCGAACAACAAAGGGCGTAGCGATCTCCCGCAGTCCTCCCAAGTTAAGGGGAAGGAAATCATGTCTGTGGAACTTTCGGGAGACCTGCAGTCAAAGGCCAAGAAGAGCGGTGTCAACAGCCAGGAGCCTAAGTTCCCTCCAAAACAGTACTCCTTCAGAGATGATCAGGTGGTCACGATATTCCATCTTCTCCACAAAGGGAATAAGATGAAGCTACCGGATGCTCGGCGTCCTAATGAGATAGGGCGCACAAATGACCCCAAATACTGTCTTTATCATAGGATGGTCCATCATCCTACTGACAAGTGCTATGTCCTCAAGGACAGGATACAAGCCCTAATTGATGCCGACGTCCTCACACTGAAGACGGAGCAGAAGAAAGTCACTGCCAATATGGTGACCCTTGAATTCGGCACAGCCCAAAAGGTCATGGTTCCTGACGGGACCTACCCAGCCCCCACACCGCGGTTGGAAGTCAAGCATTCTTCAGCCATAGCTAAAGATGACAAGGGTCTCGTCCCCTTGACGTTGGAGACAGGAGAAGTTATGTGGATACACCCTGACCTCGTCCAAGACGTACAGCGGACGTCGAAGGACTCCAGCAAAAAGGGCAAGCCCTGCAATGTCATCTCTGTCCTGCCAGATGATGACGACCTTACTTCGGCTTCCCTCAGTGATTCAGAAGGAGAAAAGCGTGCTTGCACAGCGCAGGCAGATGCGCCTCAACAGACGGGCACCCGGTCTGGAAAATCATATTTAAGGCAGTATGACAAGTCTACTGACGAGATACAACAGCAAACGACGTCAGTACCAATGCCGACATCCGCTCCAGTCCTGACCAAAGGGAGAGAGAAGCCTAAGGAAGTGCGGTTCGACCATGCGTTGAAGAAACCGTCAGGCCAAGGGTTAGCCACGCCCTTTCGCTTCGATATACTGGCCCACTTGGCCAATATCCCAGCTCGTATCACAATACACGAGCTCCTGCGTCTCTCCAAAGAGACACGAGAAGCGCTCAGAGATGCTTTGGCCAACTCAGAGACTCTTCTGACATGCATACCAGAGGTCTCTAATCATGACGCCCAGTCTTCTTGCCCAGAGTGTCATCATGTACAATCAAAGGTGCCTGCTATTACCTTCACGGCGGAAGATATGCTTCTCAAAGACAACAAACATGATCGACCTCTGTACTATACCGGATATATCGGTTCAACATGCATTGAAAGAGTACAAGTCGATCCGGGGTCTGCACTCAGCATCATCCCCAAAAGGCTCCTCTATTTCCTCGGCATACCATTGTACAGGTTGTCCGCAGCCACCACTACAATATACGGTTTTAACGCCGGGAGCAGCCATCTGCTTGGAAAGATTCGGCTCCGCTGCAGAATCGGAAGCTTGAAGTCAGAAGTGACGTGCTATGTCATTGATGCTGACACATCATATAACTTGCTGCTAGGAAGACCTTGGATCCATGCCAACTGGATCGTTCCTTCCACTCTCCACCAATGCTTCAAATATGTTGAAGATGATGCGATAGTACGAACTGTCTTCGCTGAAAAGCAACCCTTCAAGGGGGTGGAAAACTACTTCACCGACGCCCTCCTATATCAAGAGGCCGACGGAACGCCTGCAGAGCCATTGCCAGACGATGATGAAAGTGGCAATGAGGCGGATTCAGAATCCGAAACAGGCATGCCAGCCATTTTGATTGACGAACCAATTACAGCATGTTTCCTCAATGACCCCCAATGTAATACTCCTTCTGATGAAGAGGGTGAATGGGTAATTAATGATAATATCTCTTTTGATTATCCTGCGAGTATTGGGTCAATTAAATCCATCATAGAGGGCTCTCTGCACATGCCCGTACATGAGCCAAGTTCGGCTACTACATCTGTGGAGGTTATAGAAGGGGCCACGCTGGTGATCCCTCCATCCAAACAAGGTCAGTTGCCGATAATCTTCGGTAGAACCTAGCCACGGGGACCTGCAGCTACAGATTCAAGCTCGAACTCAGAAGCCCCACGGTTCTTCCATTATGCGCAACCGGCACGCCATATTATGGAGAAGATGGGATATGACTTGAAGCAGGCAGGCGGCCTAAACTTCGAAAAAGGAAGACGCGGTCTGATGCGTAATGCTGTCCCGAAAGGGAAACCTGCAAATTACTATGATAGTACACGCAGGGGGTTGGGTTATGTTACACCCACATCATCAGTAACGGTTCAAGTCAAAGACGACGAACCAATTCCATCACAGTCGGACTCATCTGTCAAGTGGGACTCTGATATCAGCATAGGAGGAATGTTCAACGGCCTCACTGTGAATATGACTTCAGGCAGTCAATTGGAACCTGCGGAAGCTGCTGATGAGGAACCTTGGGCCCAGCAATTAAGTCTCCAATGGGAAAAGCGGTTCGAGCTGCGCGAGCCACCTACCGAAGACAAGGTGATCCAGGTCAACTTGGGTAGTCAAGATCACCCCAAGCCTATTTTCATAAGTGAAAGCTTATCACTTATCGAAAAGGAAGAATTGATAATACTCATAAAAGAGTATATAGATGTATTCGCCTGGAGCTATGAAGACATGCCCGGACTCGATCCGCAGGTCGCTATGCACCGTCTAAATATTAAGCCTGACGTCAAGCCAGTTAAGCAGCAACAACGTCAGTTCCGCCCAACTATCATGGAGGCTATTGAAGCCGAAGTCCACAAGCTCATTGCATGCGGCTTCATCCGAGAGGAACAGCATCCAGACTGGGTAGCTAACATCGTCCCCGTCCTCAAAAAGAACGGAAAAATACGGATCTGCATCGACTACCGTGATCTCAATACGGCCTGTCCCAAAGATGAATTTCCATTGCCAATCACTGATGTCATGATCGACAACACATGCGGGTTCGAAAGGATGTCTTTCATGGACGGCTTCTCAGGGTACAACCAGATCAAGATGTCTCCTGATGACGAGAAGCATACTTCTTTCCGAACGCCATTGGGGGTATACTGCTACACTGTAATGCCCTTCGGACTGAAGAACGCTGGAGCAACCTACCAGCGAGCGATGAGCATGATCTTCCGCGACCATCTCCGAAAGACGGTGGAATGCTATGTTGACGACATTGCCGTCAAAAGCCGCAGCAAAGATGAACATCTTCGCGATCTGAGAACGATGTTCGATATAATGCGGGCTCATCAGTTGAAAATGAACCCGACAAAATCCTTTTTAGGAGTATCCAGCGGCAAATTCCTTGGGTTCATTGTCACATCAAAAGGGATCCATCTGGACCCAGACAAAGTCAAAGCCATCCAGGACATGCATCCACCGAGGAATCTCAAAGAGCTCAGAGGCTTACAAGGCAGGTTAGCCTATATCAGAAGATTCATTGCAAATCTTTCGGGCCGTTGCCAGCCCTTACTCGACTCATGAAAAAGGGTACTGCCTTCATATGGGACCAAGCTTGTCAAGAAGCTTATGAAGACATCAAGAGGTATCTCACAAAACCTCCGGTCTTAGTGGCCCCTACATCAGGGAAACCATTCTTGCTTTATGTAAAAGCTCTGGACTATTCCCTCGGCGCCCTCCTCGCTCAGAAGGACGACAATGGCCATGAGCAGGCCATTTATTATCTGAGCAGGACTCTCATAGGAGCGGAATCTCGCTACAATCCTATTGAGAAAGAGTGTTTAGCTCTCGTCTTCGCTGTCCAGAAGACACGACATTATTTGGTTGGCCAAACCATACATGTCATCTCCAGGGTGAACCCTTTACGTCTTCTCATGACGAAGCCAGGGTCGCTGAATTCAAGGTTGGCTAAATGGGCACTTCTGTTGTCTCAATACGACATGACCTTTACTCCTCAGAAGGCAGTTAAAGGTCAGGCCCTCGCAGAGTTCTTGGCCGCGCATCCAGTTCCAGAACATTCAAAACTTCACGAAGACATCCCTGATGAAGTCTTCGAGTCTAATGCAACCTCAGCAGAGGAAGTGTGGCAGATGTTCTTCGATGGAGCATCGCGAATGGGCCCTAAAGGCAAGATTATTGCCGGAGTGGGGGTTGTGTTTATCTCCCCGCAGAACCATGTTCTTCCCAGAGCATTTTCTTTGACAGAATCATGCTCCAACAATGTAGCAGAATATAATGCTCTGCTCATTGGTCTTCAGCTCGCCCATGGAATGGAGGTACGCTACCTTGAAGCTTATGGCGATTCAAAACTGATCATCAATCAGGTTAAAGGCGAATATGAAGTCCGCCATGTGGACTTGGTGCCTTATTACCATACGGCCATTGAGTTGGCTAACCTATTTGAAGGTTTCTACATCGGGCATGTGTCTCGATCTCAAAATACCAAGGCGGACGCTCTCGCTGCATTAGCGACGACGCTAGCCTTGCCAGCCGACACCGAGTACTATCTCACAGTCGCGACCCGACACCTCGTATGCTCTAAGCATATGCTGAAAATCCAAGAGGTCCATAATGTCTCTGCAGACCTCGAGCCGAGGGATTGGCGCTTCCCTCTCATTGACTATGCTCTGCACGGATTACTCCCTGACGATCCTAAAGAAGCGGCGTCCATCAGACGAAGGTCCCCCCGTTTCTATTACGATCCTACTCTGAAGACGCTCTACCGTCGTTCATATGACGGTGTCCTCCTTCGGTGCCTTTCTCAGTCTGAGGCACAGTAAGTACTCAAAGAAGCACATGACGGCATTTGTGGAGCCCACCAGCTGGGTCCGAAGCTCAAAGACAGGCTACATCGGCTTGGGTACTATTGGCCAACTATGATAACCGACGCCATCCAATATGCGCGAAGGTGCAAGGCATGTCAGATTCACGCTGACTTTATACACCAGCCTTCGGAGTTGCTCCACCCTACTGCTGCTTCATGGCCATTTGTAGCGTGGGGAATTGATGTCGTAGGGTCAATCAGCCCCTCTTCGGCAAGAGGTCACCGGTTTATCCTAGCAATAACCGATTACTTCTCAAAGTGGGCAGAGGCCATACCGTTGGCCGAAGTCAAAACCTCCAATCTGGTTAGCTTCATCAAGCACCATGTCATCCATCGATTGGTGTCCCCAGGCGGATCATCCACGACAATGGTCCTCAATTCATAAGCCAAGGATTCTATCGGTTCTACGATAAATACCGAATTCAGAATATGGCTTCAACAGCTTACAATCCTACCGCCAATGGTTTAGCAGAAGCATTCAACAAGACAATCATCAAGCTGCTCAAGAAGTTTGTCTCCTCGAACAAACGAGATTGGGACGAAAAGCTCGGTGAATGCCTTTGGGCCTACCGGACTACGGTTCGGACACCGACAGGCAATACGCCTTTCTCCCTGGTATATGGGTGCGAAGCGGTCATCCCATTGGAAATCCAGGTGCCATCATTGCGAGTAGCCCTGACTACTAAAATGACATCAGAAGACAATGATCGCCTGCGTCTTCAAGAGCTCGAAGCCCTGGACGAGAAGCGGCTGCAAGCTCAGCAACACATCGAGCTATATCAGGCTCGGATGTCAAAAGCCTTCAATAAGAAGGTTAAGCAAAGAACCTTCCAGAAAGGAGATCTGGTCTTAGCCGTCAGACGACCGATGATTATGACGCACAAGACCAAAGGCAAATTTCAGCCTAAATGGGAAGGACCGTTTGTGATAGAGACAGTCTATTCAAACGGAGCATACCGCCTTATGACTGCAGAGGGCGACCTCCTTATGATGCCAATCTTTTTAAAACTAAGATAGATGAATGATGCAACGATCTCTCAAAACAAGACTAAGAGCCGAATACCCCGTGAAGGGTTCTGAACTCCTTCCTCCTGATTCCCCTTGAATGGGTTAGAGTTGCGCAATGCAACCTTGTTGTATGAGAATTGATCGAACAAAGAATGAATAATATGCAATGATGAAATGCACACAATATATCATAAGGAATGAAAACAAGATCTCAAGCAAGTAATTTGAAAGCAATAGAGTGCAAGAGAAATTTAAAGCAAAATGGACACAAAGCAATCGCAAACACAAGATGTTTGTTTCGAGGTTCGAGCCACCGCTCTACTCCCCGCCTTCACCTCCGTGAAGGGTTTCCACTATCCACCGAGGACGCTTACAACGGTCTACCAAAGACCCGAGCACCGAGCTCCACCACTTACAATAACCTCTACCGAAGAGGTGTCTCCACAAGAACAAGATGAACACAAGTAACCAAAGTGATCACAACAAGATCACTAAACTTCTTACAAACTCTCACTCTTTTACAACTTCCTTATAGATTGAGTAGGGAATTTTGGCTCTAAGAAGTGTAGTGAGAAAACTCAGTTGTAGAGATGATTTTTGCTAGAGAACACAACTGAAAACAAGCTCAAGAAAGAATGAAAAATGGAAAGCTTAAAAACTTTTCTTCTCTTTGAAAACTTAGGTATTTTTCTTGGTGAAAAATGCAAGAGACCTATCTCCTCTATTTATAGGGAGAGGAAAGGGTTAAAAATAATTTATTTTAAGTTTATTTGATCTGGAAAAGATCTCCAACAACTCAGAAAAAGTCTGCCAAAACAGATTACAAAAACAGATTTCAGAAATACACAAAAGAGGAAAGAGCCGGGCTTGGCGGTCGACCCGTCCGGTCGGCCGTCCGCCCTGCTGGCAGTAGCCGTTGGGCTCGGGTCGACCGCTCGGGTCGACCATCCTCTAAAAAGAAACACAGGTTTCTGAAGGCGGTCGACTGGGCGGTTGACCCAGAAAACCCGAGAGCAAACCTGCAGACAGTCGGTCGACCCGGGCGGTCGGCCGACAGACATGCACAAGCGTGCATGTCCTGTGCATGTGCCGGTCGACCGAGCCGGTCGGCCGGTCTAGCCTGAAACAGAAAAACAGCAGCAAGACAGAACTTGAAATTTTTGTTGTAAAAATATTTTTGAAGTAAAGATAACTAAGTATCATGATAGAAAGAGTATACATGATCTAAATGTGATATTTGTCTTTGTAAAACATGGAGTCATGTATATTTGTCAAGTCATGAAAAACTTAGAAACAAAAACTTTAACTATGAAAACTTGTATACATAAATGTGTGTGTGTATCCTAGAGCCAATTTTCCAAACTCAAACTTTAACAAACTATTTCTTACATTGGTTCTAAGGACTACAAGTTCTTCAAGTGGGCTTCTCCATATGATCTTGAAAGCTTGATTCTTGAGCCCGAATTGAGGTGACTTGAGTCAAAACACCTTCCTTTAGGGAAGAAACCTTCTAGTTTCATTAGAACCCTGAAACACACTCAACCAATAAACAATATTAGTACAAATAACTAATATGTTTTGTAATCATCAAAACACACTAAAAATGGGTGATTGTAACCTTGGGCCAACACTATGGACCCAAAAGAAAATGGGTACCAAAGACCACCCCTTTGATTTTTGATGTAGGAGTGGGCTCTCGCATAACGTGAGAGTGTTGGTGCCTTGAGGTGGATGCGTTCCAAGCTTAAAGAGAACCATTTTTGGATGCATCACTTTCAAGGCGAGTTTGGTGGGAGGACCACCTTGTTTTGGAGAACTTGAGAGATGCCTTCATCGGTTTTGGTATCTATCTCTAACTCCCGTTTATATTTACATGTTTTTCATGTTCATCATTTATAGCATGCCATGGTTTATTGTTCATTATGCTTATGTCATGTTGATTAGATTAGTGTTATACATGTTTAGTTACTTGAGACACCCATGTTTTATATGGATCTATATTTAGTGTTCTCACCTTGTTTAAACTAATATGTATGCACTAGATCTAATGTACATGCATATACATAATGATCATATGAATGTTTATGATGATTTATTTTGATGACTCATGTTTTGTTTAGTATGTTGAATACCATGTTTATTAGACCTTTGACATGCATGTATAGTTTTGAGATCACCCATGTTTAGATGGACCCATTTGTTGTGTTCTCACCATTGTTTGGCTATTATGTATATCATGATTCTAATAGCATGTGGATTTACTTCATGATCATTTTTATGATTATCATGTTGATTTATGTCGTTTTATGCTTCATGATTTGAATATATGTTTAGATGTTAGTTTTCATGAAAACTAGGATTTATACTTGTACATAGAATGGGCCACAAGTAAATCTTTTATGTTTGTGCTTGAATGCCTATTTGTACCCATTAGATGTGCTAGTGTAGTCTAGTTTTGATGATTCATGCATTCTAACTTGTATTCCTCATTTTGGATATGTTTCTATGATCATGTGTTTTAACTTCATGTATATGTCTATCTTGTCCAAACTATTGATTATTGATTGTTATTCAATTTTGCATATTTTGCCACATTCATACCATGCATATTATAAATAAAAATGTGATTTTTTAATCTTTTTCTCTCTATTTTTGCAGGTCCATATTCTAATTGAGAAAAGGCCCAAAATCCCTTTAATTATCAAAAATTAAAGGAAAATAAATCAAAGCCCAAAAGAGAGCCAAAAGTTGAGGCCAGGATCTGGAGAAATCCACGCGCCAATTCAAACTTCCAGAAGGACCACGTGGCTAACAACCTACGAGATACGCGCAACAGAAATCTCGGCCTCAACGGCCTTGTAACTGCCGCATATCCACAGCAACTGCCGCAGATCTGCGGCAGTTACAAGGCTGTTGAGCCCGGGATTTTCTCCAACAACCTGGGTTCTAGAGACTTCTCTCTGAGGCTATAAATACACCACCAGGGCCTTCGCAAGAGGGAGGATGGAAGAAGGAGAGAGGAGAGATTAGAGGATAGAGCTTTGTATTTTTGTAGGTTTTTCTCTAGGATTTTAGTGCTCTAGGTCTTCTTCTTCCTCCCTAGAAATTCTGCATAAGAGAGAGATTGTAAGAGAGAGAAAGCTTGTGTAAACCAAGGCGTGACAACTTGTGAAGCAAGGATTAATCCATTCTCTTTTCTTCTCTATTGCATTTTCTAGTGTTTACTTGCTTTCTTTAATTCTAGCTTTACTTTCCTTGCAATTTTATTCATGCTTTGCTTTTCTTTTCTTGTAATGGCTAGTAGCTAATTTCTTCTAACATGACTAGCTAACCACTAACTTTGCTAACTACTAACTCACGGGTGATTGCTATCTTTAATCTTGCAAGTTGTATGGTCTTTTTCATCCCCGATGGGTTACTTTCATGCTTGGCAAGTTCTTGTTGTAAATTCCATATGATTCATGTGTGCCTCATTTAGAGCCTTGTCTTTAGAACAAGTGCCTTGATGGAACATGGAGATGGATCACCAAACATATGCTATTTGTTGTACAACTTCTTTACTTCAATTAATGAATGTTGTATCTTCTTCCTTAGCATCCCTTGAGTGGCAACTCTTTTGATTCCACCATTGAAAGTCTATCTTGAAGGCCTATGACATCAATGAGGCTACAAGACAATTTCAAGAAGATCACCCGTCAATCAAGTGGGAAAGTAATTAGACCGACACGCAAGACAAACATATGCCGATGAATCAACATGAGGCACGCATCACCATCACGGAGTTTAGTAAGTTTAGCAAATTAGTAAGGTTAGCTAGTCATGGTTTTCTCCATCTTTAAATCTTCTACAAAGTTTTCATTCTTTTAGTTTCTTTCAAAGCCAATCTCCTTTTTGATTTCTTTTCATTTTCCATCATGCACAAATCCACCGATTCTTTCATTTCTTTTTCCATGATTTTTTCATTCTTTAAAGCAAAGAAGAATCTTCGTTTTCTTTCTTCAATACTTGACCGTAACGCTTCCATCGCAAGCTCTCCCTGAGAATCGCCTCGTATAGCCCTATGCTACTACGGAGATTTGGAAAGGATACATTGAACATATTGAATACATTTGTGGAGTGATCAAGCACCTAAGGTTGACTCTAAACATTCTCTCTTTTATTGATTATTTGTGCAAAATACCACACTATCCTCTTTTCCCAATCAAATTTTTGGCGCCGTTGCCGGGGAGAGCAACGGTTTTTGATTTCAAGTGAAGAACTAAACGAATCTTCTTCTCTGTTGCAGGTTACAGGTGAAGAAAACAGGAAAATTTGCATTGCAGTAACATATAAGTGGCTCTGGGCTTCTGCTCTTGAAAGCAGAAACCAGAAGTCCTCTGAATTGCCGCAATTCCACGGCAAAAGCCGCAGATTTGCGGCAAGGGGGAGTGAACTACTGACCAAATTTCTACAAGGCTGCTTGCTCTTCAAAATACAGCTGCTGCAATACTTAAATTTTTGTATGCTTCACCTTATATCTGCTAATAATCAACAGTAAAAAATTGGTTGCAAAGTTAAAAATTGATTAGACATTTGCATTTCTAGGCACGTGTCTTTTCAATTCATTTACTTTTACTGTTGAAGAGTGCTGGAGCAAGGTACGTGCGCATTGCATATTGACTAGGACTCACTCCTTGTTTGATTTTTATAGCTTTGAGTGAACCTTGTTTGTTTATATCGTACACTTGCACCAAACTGATCTTAAGGGTACTAACCCATAAATAAGATAAGGTGGGGGATTTCATCACCCTTTCCTTAGCCCAAAAACCACTATCCCAGCACTCACTATCCCAAGCCTAATTTAATAAAAAAAAAATAGACGTTGGCCCTAGGGACATCTCGGACTCACTTAGGAGATTATCCTAAGGGGGAAAAGTGTTGGAAATTGACTCTTGCAAAATCAGTGTCTAGGAAAGGGATTGAGGGCCGAAAGCCCGAAGGTTTGTGGTTATTTAATTAAGGAACGTCTTTGACGGAAAACCTCCCACCAACCTTGCCCTGACCTGGCTGATTAGCTTGTGGTCAAAGTCTACACTAAACCTCCCGTGGACGGTCTAATCAGTTAGGAGTCGTCTAGGTCATAGGTCTACCCTAACTTAGGTTAGAATTTTTTTTCTTTTTTGTTTGTTTAATTGTTTGTTTCTTTTTGTTTGTATTTCATTGTGTGATATGGCTTATAATAACAATTTTTCCAACTTTAATAATAATCCATATTACACATCGACTTCATCTTCGGATATTACCAACCCGGCATATCATAACTTTTACCAACTTCATGTGCCGGATTGGTCTTATCCGAATCAATATGACCCATACCCCCCATCTAATAACTATAATTTCCATAATGATTTCAACTCTTCACCGAGTCAGTGGGGATTCACTTACCCCGAGCATAATTTCCAACCACCTTGTCCTCCTTCTCCACCCAGTCCACAATATTTTCAAGATACATACTCAATTCCTCCAGTCCAAAATAAAGCACCATCAATTTTGGAAATGAGTATGCGTGAGTCCAAACACAAATCCCAAAATCTGATGGACTCACAATTTCACTATCACTTCCAAGACAACACTTCATCTTTTCATCAAAACAATGAATTCATCAATTATGGAAAGATGCTTGAAGCCATGACTCATGCTCAAAATGCTAGAAATCGTGACATAGATATGATGGTCGAATCTCTACGTTCTCACCGTTTGACCAGATCTGGTGTCACTAGCCACTCTGTTAAAGCCGATGAGTCATGTAGATATGGAAATCAAGATTCTATTTCAGCACGCTCATCTGAACTTGTCCAAACTTCAAATCCCATTGACATTTTGGCAAGTTTTCCTTTTCCTGAAATAGAACTTGAAAATGAATATGATCTTGAACCCCAACTTAGTGATTCAATTCTTCTTCCTGATTCAATAATGACTCCGGTATCTTTACCTGACTTCAATCTTTTCCCGGAGTTGACATTGGATCCTGCCCAAATTCATAATGAAGTTGAATCACCCATCTTTGAGGATTATATTGAACTTGACCAATTATACACTTCTGAAGATACTATTGACAAATTGGCAAGTTTTTCATTTTTTGATATTGAACTCAATAAGATATGTGACCTAGATTCTCACAATCTCTTTACTTCTGAAGACCTATTCGCTGACAAGATCATGTCAACTTGGGGTCAGTTAACTAATTGTACACTTCCGGATGTTGACCTTAGTTTTGAAGAATTGTATGGCGATGAGCTAGAATTCCTTAATATTGGAAGTAAAGAGATATCACCCATATTAGGTCACATTCCATTGTTGGACAATACATGTGGACTGGAGTTTCAACTTCTTGACTTGGACCCAATTCCTGAACTCATTTCGACTCCTGAACCTTTACTTGACTTAAGTCACCTTCCTGAGTCGGTATTAGTTCCTGTCCTCCCTGAGTCCAAGTCCACAGTTCTATCATTTCATACTCCATTCTGGGACAAGGTGGTTGACAAATTTGACTCCGAAATTAGTTATGGAAAATGGAAATTAGATGGGGTTAAATACTTAATAAAAATCCTTCATGGATTTATCTTTTTAATGGGTTATATTCATGATATTTCTGGTGGGTTCCTCCGAACCCAAAGCAAAGATGATTGGGCCGTCTTTCGTGGACCAATCAGGCTGCCACCGGAACCACCACCTTGAGGTGATTTTCCCTCTCTATTTGTTTCATGCATACATATATCATGATGCATTGAGGACAATGCATGAAATAAGTGTGGGGGAGGATTTACTAACATAAAGTTTTTAGATTTTCTTTCTTTTACACTTCTTTTAGAAATTTTTTATAAATAAAATAAATATAAAAAAAACTTTTTGAAATAAGAGACAAAAGTTTTGATCTATTTTTAAGAAAATTAAGATGATATTAGAAATTAAGAAAACCTTAATTATGACATCTAAAACCTAGTTGAAATAATGGATCTTGTTTAAAATTATAGGCTAAGTAAGAAAAATTGAGGAGATATTTTTATCTTGAATTTTTTGCCTTAGATAGTATGCACTTCACACTTACACATTTTGGGATGGAAACAAAGACCAAAAAGGCCATAAAAAAAAGAAAAAAAAAGAAAAATATATAAATAAAACATCACTTATTAAGCTGGATAATTGTGCCTCAAGAAGCATGGTTATTCACGCCTAACGGTGATTAAAAGAATAATCCCCTTTAGTTTTGTGGCCTTTTTCACTCGAGTCCTTAAACCCGAGGGATGTTTTCTCATCTGGTGCCCTAAGACCGACTGGTTTGGGAGTCATCGGTTATAGGCTCGTTACATGGGTGAACTAGAAAGCCTAAACTAAGGGAAGAAAAATATATATATATATATAAATAAATAAATAAATAATAAATGGCTTATGGTTAGAGTTGAAATCCTAGAAATCTTCACTATCACAATGTGCATATTATCTAGGTTTTATGAAAGATAAAGTATTCAATCCAATTTTGAATTCTTACCTTAATTGAAGACAAGATCCTGCATGGAGACTAAGTTTAAGGGAGAATAATTATAGGTGGACTTATGACCTTAGATCACTTATATTTTTGCAAAAATAATTCAAAAACTTGTCTCTCTTTCAAAATGAATTTTCAAAACACTAACATTTATTTTCTTTCTTTATGGATTTTGTGGGTGTAATCCGCTGAAAACCCTCAGGAGACAACACTCCTCCTCTAGGGTAACCTATAGGTTTAACGGCTTGTTGCACGTGCTCAGTGCAATCGCGTCACCTGCGAAAGTGGTGTAATAAAATTGGTAGTATAGTTTTTCTTTTCTTATTTTGCTCGGGACGAGCAAAAGAATAAGTGTGGGGGTGTGATTGTTATTCAATTTTGCATATTTTGCCACATTCATACCATGCATATTATAAATAAAAATGTGATTTTTAATCTTTTTTTCTCTATTTTTGCAGGTCCATATTCTAATTGAGAAAAGGCCCCAAATCCCTTTAATTATCAAAAATTAAAGGAAAATAAATCAAAGCCAAAAGAGAGCCCAAAAGTTGAGGCCAGGATCTGGAGAAATCCACGCGCCAATTCAAACTTCCAGAAGGACCACGTGGCTAACAACCTACGAGATACGCGCAACAGAAATCTCGGCCTCAACGGCCTTGTAACTGCCGCATATCCACAGCAACTGCCGCAGATCTGCGGCAGTTACAAGGCTGTTGAGCCCGGGATTTTCTCCAACAACCTGGGTTCTAGAGACTTCTCTCTGAGGCTATAAATACACCACCAGGGCCTTCGCAAGAGGGAAGATGGAAGAAGGAGAGAGGAGAGATTAGAGGATAGAGCTTTGTATTTTTGTAGGTTTTTCTCTAGGATTTTAGTGCTCTAGGTCTTCTTCTTCCTCCCTAGAAATTCTGCATAAGAGAGAGATTGTAAGAGAGAGAAAGCTGTGTAAATCAAGGCGTGACAACTTGTGAAGCAAGGATTAATCCATTCTCTTTTCTTCTCTATTGCATTTTCTAGTGTTTACTTGCTTTCTTTAATTCTAGCTTTACTTTCCTTGCAATTTTATTCATGCTTTGCTTTTCTTTTCTTGTAATGGCTAGTAGCTAATTTCTTCTAACATGACTAGCTAACCACTAACTTTGCTAACTACTAACTCACGGGTGATTGCTATCTTTAATCTTGCAAGTTGTATGGTCTTTTTCATCCCCGATGGGTTACTTTCATGCTTGGCAAGTTCTTGTTGTAAATTCCATATGATTCATGTGTGCCTCATTTAGAGCCTTGTCTTTAGAACAAGTGCCTTGATGGAACATGGAGATGGATCACCAAACATATGCTATTGTTGTACAACTTCTTTACTTCAATTAATGAATGTTGTATCTTCTTCCTTAGCATCCCTTGAGTGGCAACTCTTTTGATTCCACCATTGAAAGTCTATCTTGAAGGCCTATGACATCAATGAGGCTACAAGACAATTCCAAGAAGATCACCCGTCAATCAAGTGGGAAAGTAATTAGACCGACACGCAAGACAAACATATGCCGATGAATCAACATGAGGCACGCATCACCATCACGGAGTTTAGTAAGTTTAGCAAATTAGTAAGGTTAGCTAGTCATGGTTTTCTCCATCTTTAAATCTTCTACAAAGTTTTCATTCTTTTAGTTTTCTTTCAAAGCCAATCTCCTTTTTGATTTCTTTTCATTTTCCATCATGCACAAATCCACCGATTCTTTCATTTCTTTTTCCATGATTTTTTCATTCTTTTAAAGCAAAGAAGAATCTTCGTTTTCTTTCTTCAATACTTGACCGTAACGCTTCCATCGCAAGCTCTCCCTGAGAATCGACTCGTATAGCCCTATGCTACTACGGAGATTTGGAAAGGATACATTGAACATATTGAATACATTTGTGGAGTGATCAAGCACCTAAGGTTGACTCTAAACCTTCTCTCTTTTATTGAATATTTGTGCAAAATACCACACTATCCTCCTTTCCCTATCAATTATACATGTACATCCTTGAGCCACGTGCCTTTATGCATATACTTTTGTGGACTCATTATGTTTAGGATATGTATGTATACTTTAGTTTGTACATGACATACATATGCCTTGAAGTTTAAATTATTTTGATGATTTCATATTTTTAGGTAATTTCATTGGTAATGAAAATCTAGTTTTTCATGTTTTCATGTTTTTAAGGAATTTCATATGAGCTAAATTGAATATTTTCATGATTGTGTGTTTCACATTACACTTGCTCACTCACTTTCTTAGTTTACTCATAATTTGTTTTCATGAGACTATGATATGTGCTTTATGGATTTTGAGTGTTAGTGATCATGTGATTTACATGTGTTTCATGAAAAATAATTTTGTTTTATTCCTTGCTTGAAGGATTTCGTACTAGTTTATAAGATTTTCCATTCAACTAGTTCGTATTCTTCACTTTGGTAGAGATTTTCGAACACACTTATTTTCAAACCTATTTTTGAAAACCCTACCTTCCAAGGGCGGTTGGTTGGGCGACCATGCTTTGTATGTGCTTTATTGAAAATCATTTTAAACTTGAGCATGAAATGGGTGGTAGGTTATATGAGATATACTTTTGATCTTATTGTTGTTTCAATTGGTATCATTGGATTCTTTCAATTGGTATCAATAATTGACATTTCTTGTATACTCATATATTTGTATGTATGAATGCTTTCATTTCAATTAGTATCAATTTTGACTGGTATTAAAACTTTTCATACATATATATGTGTTTTGTTTATGCTAAAGCTTGAATTCTTCATGACTATCATGTTTCAATTGATTTAGCTTTCAATTGGTACCTTAATTCGAGCCTAAGCATTGTTTTTGTTGGTATTTCATAAAGGGGGAGAAAATCTTGTATTTCATCTTTCAATTGGTATTTAGTATTCCACTCCCTTGCTTTATGATAGAAAATAATAATTTCAATTGGTATCTTATACCTTAAAAAGAATAATAATTTCAATTGGTATTAAGATCTATGTTTAGAAATTCAAAATTTGTAATGTTTAATTTCAATTGATATCAAGATTGTTTATTTACAATTGATATGATATTTGTTTACTTATCAATTGGTATCAAGATTTTTGTTTTTAAATTGGTATAGTTTCATTTTTGATTGGTATCAAGATGCACTTCATTAACACATTTTTTAATTGGTATCATATTTGATTTTAGACAAAAAGGGGAGAACATCCCTTGATTGTTTTTTTAAGGAAGAGAAGAATATGTTTTATTAGTTTTGTTTTGTTTTTAACCCCTTTGTTGATGATTGACAAAAAGGGGGAGAAGAATTTGAGTTTATATGCATGTTTGTATGCATGTTTTATGTTTTTATTAAGTTCATTTGGTATCAAAACATTATTTATAGAACATGTTTATTTTTGGTATCAAGAGTTTGTAAAAGAGATCATTAGTTTTGTTTTGCATATACTAAGTTTAATTGGTATCTAAAGCATGTTTATTTGTTTAGTTTAATTGGTATCTAGAGCATGTTTATTTGTTTTTGAAATTTCATTGGTATCTTTCATTGGTATCTAGAGCCATTTATTGTTTTATGCATATCTATGCATGTTTCATGTTTAGTATTCATTGCATATATTGTTTTTTATCCCTATGCATGAGTTAAGGGGGAGCTTCTTTGAAGCTTAACTTTAATCCATGCATATATAACTCCATGAGTTTTGTCATCATCAAAAAGGGGGAGATTGTTGGCCCAAAGGCCTTCCACTCTAGTTTTGATTATGATTAACTCATGTAGTGATGTGTACTAATAATCTTGTGTTATTTAGTTTCAGATCATTAATCAAGTTATTAGTTGGTGATTATCTTCAACAAGATGATTTGGAAGCTTTCACATGTTGATTCAAGAGCCCGAGCGTCAAAGATCATATATAGCACTTGCTCGGTGGATCAAAGAGTTTTGGATCGAGTCGGCTTGGAGATTGCGCTCTACAAGAAGACATCGGTATCTTAGTTTAGTTTTGTTTTTAGATCCAAATTGTAAAGATTAGAATAGTATGATATGCTCAAGTTCACAACACACACGTTTCATGTTTTGGTTTTCGATTTTTAGTTTAACCGATCTTGGTTTGCATGAATAGATATTATATCAAAACAAGTTTACATGGTTTAATGTATATTAGATTTGTTCGATATACAAGTATGCTTTAACTCTTAGACAAACTTACTTTGATATACCTATTCATGTGTTTTAGGTTTTGTGTTTTAACAAAACTTATTTTTGGAATTAAAGACAAAAACTATGATATATATATATATATATATATATATATATATATATATATATATATATATATATATATATATATATAATATATATATATATATATATATGTTTCATGTATATAGGATTATATCCATATACATCATGCCTAAATGTTGTTTAATATCATGTTTTTGTAATTAGATGAGTTTTGGACAAAATATATTTTCTATTCAAAAATTCAAGTTTTAGAAAATACAGTTTTTGGATTTTGGTAAACATGATAAGACACAAAAATGTTTCAAGATGTTTGAAATTTGTGTTGAAATTTTTAACACAAGTTTATTTTTCAATATAAAATGATAAAACCATTTTTGTGTAATTTTAGAGATTTTATGGGAATTTATTGAATAATTAATAACATGTTTTTGCTGACCAGAACAGCCTCTGTCAGGCTAGGTCGGTCGACCCCTACGGTCGACCGTACCAAGTAGCCGGTCGACCGTATCAGTCGACCGACGTGCACGGATACGTGCACGCTGGCTGCCTCTTGGTCCGGTCGACCGCACGGTCGACCTACTGAAAGCAGGTTGCTCTCTGTTTTCTAGGTCGACCGCCCGGTCGACCGGTAGCTGCCAACGATCAAAAATTGACCGTTGGACGGTCGACCGGACGGTCGACCGACAGTTCATTTTTGGCAGTTTCTGCTGCCAACGGCTATATTTTTCTGAGGGCTATAAATACCCCATTAATGGCCAGTTTTCTTAAGAATTTTTGTGCGAATTTTTCCTTACCCTCTGGTGTTTTCACAGCAATCAAAAGAAGTTTTTGGACTCAAATTGAACAATCTATTTGGTGTTTTTGCTAGGGTTTGGAATATCAAAGAAAAGGGTTTTTGGGAAAAGAGTTTTGATTCATCTTCTATATCTTGGTTTCAGTTTTTCCAAAGGATTTTCTTTGTGATTTTGATTTCCATTCCATGGTTTCTCCACACTTGAGCTACATCTACTTTCTTATTCTATAGGATCTTTGTGTGGGAGAAAGAAATTGTTTATGGTTGTTTGTTAGACCACCAAGTTGTAAACCCAATCTTTTCTTGGCTTTGTGCCTTTGGGTTGTATCCCTCTAGTGGTGAGGTGATCCTTGTGTTGCCTTGTGCTAATCCCTCAAGTTGTGAGGTGATTGTTTGTTGGGTTGGAGTTGTGCCTCAAGGAGGAGGTTGTGTTTGTAAGGAGAGGAGTTGGGTACTCCTTGTAATTGTTATTGCCCAAATCCTCGGTGGAGGTTCCCTTTGTGGGAGTCCTTTGTGGACAAGCTAGTGGACTTAAAATCCTTCTGTGTGAAGGCGGGGATGTAGAGCTGGGTGCTCGAACCTCAAAACATATCTTGTTGTTTGCGCTTGTTCCCTTGCTCTTACTCTATCTCTCTCTCTCTCTCTCTTTACTTTGTGCCTTGCATCAATTCATATTGTTCATTCATAATTATTTGCTTGGCTTGTTTGAGTGTGCATCTCTTGTTAATTGCAATTAGTTTTTAAATTCCGCATTTAGTTCAATAGATTAGCATTATCACCTGTTCACCCCCCCTCTAGGTGATTTCAGCATCTAATTTTGTTTATAGTGTTTAGATCTTGTGTACGATAGACTAGTGTTGATATGCTCAAGTAGACATACACATGTTCAAAAGTTTATTGGTTTCAGTTTAACCGTTTTTGAATTTCAAGAATACGTATATGGTTTTCATGAATAGATAGAATCAAAACAAGTTTTATATGTTTTAATGTATATTAAATTTCATGCATATAAATCTATGTTTCATATTGACTAAAAACTTATTTTGATGATTCTTATTCATGTGTTTAGAGTTATGTTTTTAATAAAACTTAGTTTTAGATATAATGTCAAAAACATCGATATATCATCTATATGTGTATTGGATTCTATCCATACACTCTATGCTTCAACTTGAGTTTAAATATCATATTTTGTATTTATAGTTATTTTGGAGAAATCAGCTTTTCATTTCAAAGTTTGGTTTATGAAAAATATGGTTTCCAGTTTAAAGCTAAATTCTATATCACAAAAATAGTTCAAAAAATTGGTAATATGTGTTAATTTTTTATCACACATATTTGTATTTCAAAATATTTATAAGAACCTATTTTTGTGAATTTTATGGAGTTTTACTGAAATTTTAGGGAATTAACAAGCCAATTTTCCAACCCTAAAAATCCTGGTCTGAGCCCACTGGCGGCGACCGGACCAGAGCTCGGTCGACCGATGTGCACAAACATGTACAAGTGCCTTGGCCATGGGCCGGTCGACCACACGGTTGACCAATCCAGAGAGCTTGCTCTCTGGATCTGGCCCCAGTCGACCGGTCAGTTGATCGCGCCAGAAAGTGAAAGTTCACTCTCTGGTTCTGGCCCCGTTCGAGGGGGCGGTCAACCGTTAGGCAAATTACCTGGGGCGGTCGACCGGTAACCCCAACGGTTAGAAATCTAACTGTTGGATGCTTGTCCGGGCGGTCGACCGATAGGTCATTTCTGACCTGTTCTGAACCCTAATGGCTATATTTCCTAACCCCTATAAATTTGGGTCTTGAAGGACTGTCATTAAGTTTTTCAAGAGCAAAAATTCTCCTCTTCTCTAGAGTTTTAAGCTAGTTTTTTAGAAGAGTTTTTGTGCTTAAAATTATATCTTTATTTGTTTTCAAAGTTTTTGAAAAATCAAGCTTTGGGAAATTTGTTTTTGTTATTCAATTTCTATATCTTATGTAGAGTTTTTTCTAAGTGTTTTCTTTCCAAAACACTTTGTTTTCTCACACTTGAGCTATCAATTCTATACCTATTTATAGGATCTTGTTTTTGTGAGAAAATTGTCTGAGATCTTTCGAGATCACCAAGAGAGATTGTTTGTGATCTTTGTGATCGCCAAGTGTATTTTCTTTTACTTTGTGCTTGGCTTAGTGCCCATCTCTTGTGTAGAGGTTTGTGTTTGAGAGAGAGGAGTTATGTACTCCCGGTTGTAATTGTAATTCCTCGGTGGAGGTCCATTTGTGGAAGGTCCTGTGTGGACGTACTGGAAATCCTTCTTTGTGAAGGCGGGCACGTAAAGCAGTGCCTCGAACATCGAAACAAATTTTTGTGTTTGCATTTTATCCAATATCTCTCGACTCAATCTCTGTTTGTATCTTGCATTGTTTTAATTGTTCATATCATATACATGCTTAGTATTAGTTGTGTGCCCACACTTGTGTTGAACCAAGAAAGCTTCTAATAGCACATCAACTCTTAGCTTAGAGAAATCTCGAGAAGTAGCTCCAGAGCCCTTTACGGAAAATTCGGACTCACTCTTGGATACACATAGTGTGTTTGCAAATTAGTTTTAATTTCGCATCATTTATCCTAAATTAGCTAGTATACCTATTCACCCCCTCTAGGTGTACTTTCAAAGCATCCCTAATCGATTCATCCAAATGATTAAGTTCATCTTTGAAGAGGTTTTTAAAGCTTTGTCAATTTGAGATTCTTGAGTTATATTTTCATATGATTGATCATTAGTTGGTTCATTGAATGTGAAGATACTTAAATCAAACTTCCTTTCCCAAAGAGAACTCTAGACATAACATCCTTAAGACATATTTCTCACCACTATGATCGCATCATTCTTAAACAATATATCAAGAAATAGAGGCTCATCATCTTCCTAAACATCCTCACAATATAATTCAACTGTTTCCTTGGGAGGTGTATGCGTATCCAAATTATCTTGAATTACATCATCCAAACACAAAGATTCATCATCACATTTACCTCACTATACGGCTCAACTTGCTCCCTAGTAGGTGAATATTTGACCTACTGCTCTCTAATCAGTTTGTCTCGATATCGATGATAGTCGTTTAATTCGCATACTTCCTCATCGGGTTCATTATTGAACTCATTTTCTTCATGAAGATGAATATGATCTAGAATTGACATCGGTTTCCCACTTTGGACTTTTTCATTCTATCTCAATTGATGTGTTCCTGAATTGGCATAGGTCTATTTGGTTTTGGATCGATCAGGGTGAGTAGAAAAAGAATCCTTCTCTTGTTCACTAGCTAATTCATTAGCCATCATCTCTAGGTTGGCCCAATATGAAATATTGTTACTTAGCATTTGGTGTGATGTTTGTGTGTCCTCCGCCTCAACTTGTGAATGTTGTAGGTCTCATGATCTTGATCAAGAGTTTGGGTTGAAATGGGTTGATTTAGAAGAGTTTCTATTCTCTTGAGAGACTTTTCCAAGGTATTCTGATGGAATTCTTGTTCGTCTTCTAGTTTGTCTAATCGTCTGCAGATTTCCTCTTTCTCATAATCAAGTCCCCAAGAAGGAGGTGTTGGATCAGTGTAGGACCAATTGGACTGAGTATTTGTATAGGATTGGTTCCATGCAGAGTCAGAATAATTCCAACCTCTTGAATTGAAATTTGAAGGATACGATTCGCTAGTAGGTCCTTGAAATGTAAGGAATCAATTTTGACTTAGTCCTAATGGGTACCCTATCGAAGGACACTGTTCCGAGTGATGGGATGGATCATGATAGTAATTGCACCAAATGGGTGGATAAGATGTAAAAGATGAGTGGGCGGGTTAAGCGTTAAAGTTTGGGAAAAGAGGCTGGTGGATGAAAGGTGGGTTTGGCCTATAGAATGGCTTATAACCAAATGAATTTGGATAGGCCATAACCGAAATTTATATATAATATATATATATATGGTGAATCGTTTCTTCTTAACCTAGATGTAATTGGGTCTCCTGACCATACTTGTATGCAAATTAATAAAAACAATATCACCAGTCAAATGAATAAAAATCAACCAAGCCTATACTAAGGTAGACTGAGACCTGACGGCTCCTAACTTTAGATTATCCGAGGGAGGTATATTGCCGAATCGGACCACGAGTTAATCAGCCAGGTATGTGGCAAGATCGGTGGGAGGTATCTGTTAAAGACGAGTCTACTTATGCCAAACCACTAACCTTCGAGGTTTCGCCTCTCAATCCCCTACCTAGTTACCGATTTGACAATAATCAAATTTGAACAACTTTCTCCTTAGGTCAATCTCCTAGTGAGTCCGAGAAGTCCTTATGGCCAACGTATATTCAAATTTTAAATTTAGGCTTAGGTTGTGAGTGAGGAGATAGTTTGTGGGCTAAGGGAGGGTAATGAATTTCCCCACCTTATCTTGTTAGGGGTTTTCCCGTTAAGTCCACGTTAAGTGGAGAAGGCCAAGTCAGAAGGCTAGTTTTAGCCTCGCGCGAGCCTTCCTAGCCTAGTAGAAGGCTCGTATTTAGCTTCACAGGAGGCTTTATAGCCTCGCGTGTAGCTCAAAATAGCCTCTGGCTCGAGGCTAATGATTGTTATCAGTCTTTGCTATATTCTAGGGGCAGTTACACCCTTAAGAGACTATAAATAGATCATTCCTGGGATGAGCTCGGGGCTGAAGCTTTTGGGCTTAGACTTTTTGGCAGAGAGTTTTGAGTTGATTGGGTTGTTTGGCCGACAAGCTGAAAGAAAGAAAAAAAAGAGCTGCTCTTCTCACTTCCAAGAAATTTTGAGAATTACTTCTCTAAGTTCAAGGTGCTAATACCCTAAGATCTTCCTCTCTCTCTCTCAAGGAATCACCAGAACCAAGCGAGAAAGAATTCCTTATGACTCCATCGATCACATCGTCAATGGAACAAAGTGGTCGCGCGCTGATCAGACTTCCACCGGCACACTTCTCCAGAATCTCAAAAGAGAAACTTGTAATTTTTTTTAATTACTTGTAATTTTCTCTTCACAATTTTGTAAGTTTTCCTTTTATTGAATTTTCAATGGAAAACAAGATGGCGACTCCGCTGGGTAAATGCTTCTCTACTGTTGAGAACTAAGTGCCACATTGCGATGTTGGGTCTACTGCAGAGACTCTGGTCATTCAGTTTGACCAAGAGAAGTTTGAACTTCTCTCTGGGCATAGCATAAGTCCCCTACATGTGCGCAAGCACAGGAAGGTCACTGTAGCCAGAGCACCTCTGGTTACCTCTTGGAAGCAAGTCTCTGTTGAGACTACTAAGGTTCCCTGTGAACCTATTACAGCCTCACGCGAGGCTAAACAGGCTCCATACGAGCCTAAACAGGCTCTATGTGAGCCTATCTCAGTCTCAACAGAGACTAAGTCAACCCCATGCCAACATGTTAATGTTGTGCGTGGGGCTACAAAGGTTCCCTATGAACCTAAAACAGCCTCTGCCAAGACTATGTGGGTCGCAAAACCACCACCGCTTCTCTCGATCCAGCTTCATATGAAACTAAAATAGTCTCAGATCACGAGACTATCTCAGTTCCTTACAGAACTAAGCCTCGCCTAGCACGTGAGGCTAAAGCCAAAGCACTCTGCGCTTACAGCGAGGCTACTACAGCCTCGCTCGCATCAACAATAGTGTTAGGAAGTGATAAGCCCGCCGCATGCGAGGCTAAGGCCATAGCACCTCTACATGTGATTGAAACGGGAAAATAATAAAGAAATAGTTAAAGTTAGAAAGTCTTAGCCTCGTCTCAATGTAACCGTGTAGCAAGGGCTAGACGGGTCGATTCACAGGGAAGGATGCGATGGAAGCGTTTCAGAACGATCTTCTCTGTAATTCGCTTGAAAAAGAAAAAGAGAGATTGATTAGATTTGATCAAGTTTAAGAAGTATAGCTTACTAATCATCTACCACAACCCATGATATTAGTCTCAAAGAGTGAATATCATATTGAGTGAATAAACATTCATCCTAGGTTATTAATTGATAATCAAGCAAGATGAATAATAATGTTGGAACCCTACTTAGTGTGCGCTAATAAAGATTAAACATCCATTCATCCTAATTTCAAGGCATAGCATAAGAGAAGTTTTTTTTATTTAAAATTATGCTATCAAAGTTTTTAAGTATGAACTATGAAGAATCGTTTAAAAAGTGCAACTTGAATTAAGTAAACCTAATCATCGATTCATATTTAAGAAGACCATTTTAATCCTAGAGTTTCTAACAATAAGAGATATCAATCAATTCACCTTTTAAACTAAATTAGGGCTGATTGAGAGATTAGAAAACTATAGGTTTAATTTAGTTATTCATTTTCTTTATTTATTTTCAATTTTTATGTTGAATAAGAAAAATTGCATGAAAACGAAAAGAAGAAAAAATAATTAATCTAAGCAGAAAAACTGAATTGAATTGCAAAGAAGAATGAGTAACCTTTTTTGGATGTCACTGACCAATTACAAAGCTCCTCTCCTTCTTCAAAATGTTCTTTTTCAAATAACAAAAACGAAAATACAAGAAATTTCGTAAAGACGAAAAATCTAAAGAAAAACCCTAAGCTTCAATCTCTGGATCCCCTCGCTGTTGCTCTGCAGGGGTATTTATAGTAGATATAGGAAGTAGAGTCCCAGTACAACTCTCCACGAAAACCTGTAACCAACTTCATCCAAATGGCTGCGGAAACGCGACCATAGCCGTGTTTCCCCGGCAATAGCGTGGCCAATGGCCACGCGCTTTCTTACTTAGCCTCTTCTGGTCCGTTCATCTGGGCTCCTCCTTCTAAATTTTGTATTCAAACCTTCTATCTTGAGAACTCGAGATAACTGGGAAGCAAGTTATCATAAATGTTAGTTCACCTAGAGGGGGGGTGAATAGGTGATGGCTAACCTAATGGTCACTTAATGACAAATAATGCGAAATTAAAAACTATTATGACCCAAACTAAACTCTTACACTAAACACCACGTATAACACAAGAGTGTTGCCGAATTCCCCGTGAAGGGCTCTGGACAAACTCCTCTAGATTCCCTCAGATAAGGGTTGAGGTGCCGCGTTGGCTCTCTTGGTTAAATACAAGTGTTAGCAAATAACCCAAGCATGTATATCAATTAAGCACACAAGATATCAAGCATATAAAGATGAGCACAATAAAAGTATGCAAGATATAAACAAGAGACAAAGAGAGAGAGAGAGAGAGTAAGCAATCGCAAACACAGGGATTTGTTTCGAGGTTCGAGCACACTTGCTCTACATCCCCGCCTTCGACACACGAAGGATTTACACTATGCTTGATCCCAAATGGATCTCTCCTTGGTGCCGCAACACCTATAATCCTCGGACTCCCTAGTCCCGTACATACGCAAGCCCCACAAGCTTGCCGAGGCCGCACCTCAAACCAAGAGTTCACAATCGAACTCTAAACCACCGCGAGCACACTTGCCCGCCTCCTCAAAGTACAAAGAAAAGATCTTTGGTGATCACAACACTTTGATCACCTAAAAGCACTCTCACTACAACACTCCTATGAGAATGAATAATCATGGATGCTCAAGTGTTTGTGTGAGAAAAACAAGGAAGAGAATGGTGGAGGAAAACTCAAAGAATCACTTTAAACACTCTTGATAAAATCTTCCCTTTTGATAGGAAATATTTGCTCTCAAATTTGTGGAGAAAAACCTCTGAAAAGGATTGGAAAAACTGGCTCAAAAATACTCTCCAAATCTTGGTGAAAACAATGCCCAAACCCCAAATTATAGGCTCAGAAAAACTAGCCGTTGGGGTTCTGTCAGGCCTGTCGGTCGACCGTCCGGCCGACCGGTCAACGGTCATATTTCAGACCGTTGTGCCATCGGCGACCGGCGGCCGACCGAGGCAAGGATACAGAGAGTAAACTCTCTGTCCGGTCGGCCGCCCGGCCGGCCGGGCCTTTCAGAGAGCAGAGCTCTCTAGACGGTCGACGGGTCGGTCGGCCGGCCCTCCTGCCAGAACTGGCTGTGCACATCTGTGCACGTCGGTCGACCGGGTCGGTCGACCGGCTGAAGCCAGGTCAGGTCTGAACTAGGGATTAAAAACTTGGTCTTTTGGTTCACATAAAAATCCATAAAATACATAAAAATCTACAAAAATAGTTTTACCAATATACTTTGATAAACAAACATGCTGCACAAAATCAAGGCATGTTATAAAGATTTGGACTATTTTTGTAAGTTGGAAATATTGGTTCAAAACAAAACGGTATTTTTCTAAAACTTGTTTCCAAAACTTCTTCATGATACAAAAACAATATATTGAATTCATTAAAGCATAGTGTGTATGGATATGATCCACTACACAATTAAGATGAAATATCTATGTTGGGCATTAAGCTCTAAATATGATTTTGGTTTAAAACATGTATATAAGAAAACACCAAAAACCAAAATAGTATTCTTCAAAAATGAAAGTCTTTCTAAACTGAAAATTCTTTTATGAAAAGACATTTAAATCAAGAGTGTGTGTGTGATATGTTTTGAGCAATCCACCAACTATTCTATCCTTTACATTTTATCTAAAACAAAAATCTTATACTAGACACAAGTCTTCATCTTTTGAAGTCTTCACTTGAAGCCTTCTCATCTTCTAGACTGGTCCAAACACGATCCAACGAGCTCAACTCTTGATGTGGCCTTGATGCATAGGCTCGTGAATCAACCGGTGCTAGCACCAAAATGTGACTTTAAATCCTTTGTTGAAGCTCCACACCTACTAAGATCTTGATCATAAATCTGACACTAATTAAACACAAGATCATTAGTACTATAACTATATGAGTTGATCATCATCAAAACTAGAGTGATGGGCCTTTGGGCCAACAATCTCCCCCTTTTTTGATGACAAAACTCATGAAGTTATATATGCATGGATTAAAGTAAAGCTTCAAAGAAGCTCCCCCTTAACTCATGCATAACAAATAAACACTAAATATGCAATGTATGCTCATAAACATGTATGCAAATGTATGGAGATAAAACAAATCAAATTCTTTTCTCCATTTGCAAAACAAAACATATATGCATAAACATAAATCTTTCTCAAACATGCATATAAACCCAAATACTTCTCCCCCTTTTTGTCACTCATCAACAAAGGGGTTAAAGTAAAACAAAACAAATTTTCTCCCCCTTTGTTCGAAACAAAGAACCAATGAAGGGGTAAAACAAATCGATCAATAAGGGTATATGCGATATACATTCATGAAGAGGAAGACGCTAAGTTAACTTTCCTACATATATGCATTACATGAAGAAGGGATGACAAGCCCTAACTCACATAACACATAATATGTAATGCATAAGAGGAGATGTGAAGCTCTCCCTACACACGTGTATCACATAAAGAAGAGTTGTCAAGTCCTCAATACAAGATACACTCAACATGAATTATATGTAGAAGAGATGTGAAGCTCTCCTTGCATATAGGCAATATAAATCAAAAATTTGAATTTTCTTATCAAACAAAATTTGAATTCTCTCAATAAAACAAATTTTGAATTTTGATGTAAAAAATGATCAATTGTAAAATAGTGATCAATAGTAAAGTAATGATCAACATATGATACCAATTTAAAAACAAATGCATAAGCTTGAAAAATAAGATTTGAATTAAGCTTTGCATAAACCAACTTTGTGCTTTAAAAATGTAAATCAATTTTAGCTCAAGCACAAAAACAAATCATATATATGTATGAAAAATGAGTATACCAATTGAAATTGATACATACATATATAAGAAAACAAAATATGAGTATATACAAAAATAGAGTCAAATTGATACCATTGAAACGATTCAATGATACCAATGAAAATAAAAGCTTAAGTGTATACATCATATAATCTCCATATGAAGAACTCGAACTAGTTAAATGAAAATGTTTGAAAACTAGTACGGAATCCTTCAATCAAGGAATAAAATAAAAATATTTTTCATGAAATATGTGTAAATCACATGAAAATGGCAATGAAGCTCAATATTCCTTTAAATAAGATAATGTGAAAATTATCATAAATTTTGAAAACATGAAAAATCATCACAAAATCTTTTTCATTTTAAAAAATATTACAAGGTATATGTATGTTTTGATAACACAAGAAGTATACATACATATCCCTAAACTCAATTGAGCATATATATAGATTTGCATGAAAGGCAAATGACTCAAGAGGTATCCATGTATATCTTAAAGTTTGGTAAAATAAACATATACATGAAATGAAAACACATGATCATAAAAAAATCCAAAAAGGGAATACAAGTTTAAAAATGTAGGATTATCAAAACTAGGCTATACTAGCACACCAAATAGGCACAAATAAGCAATCAAACCAAACCATATATAGATTTATTTGTGACCCATAATATGTACAAGTATAAATCCTAGTGTTGACAAAAACTAACATTCAATCATGAAGCATCAAATCTTGAGAATACAAAAGAATTTATCCAATGGATTAAAATGGATCAGGTGTATAACTTATAAACTAATTGAAGAATAAATAACTAGTATAAAATAGTTTTGAACAACTAGTTAAAAATCCTTCAAATACATCAAATCATAGTTTTTCATAAAACATAACTAGTACATAAAAATTTAATCACTCATGGACTATAAAGCTCAAAAATGATCATGAAACTAAGTCATGAAATAATAAATGAAGATGTGAGTGTTAAAAGATCATGTAAATAGCATTTTTATGAAAATAGTCATTTAAGCTCAAAAAGATCATAAGTAACATTTTAATAATGAAAATCATTTTCATTAAAACACTAATCTTCATGGTATATGTATGATTTATCCAAAAACTAACAATACACATACATATCCCAAATATAAAAGAGTCTATCAAATGTATTTGCATGAAGGCAAGAGACTCACGGGTATACATGTATATTTATAGATTTGAATAAAAATGCATATACATGAAGTAAAAACAAAAATAGGCAAAACATGTATAAATGAGAGAATCATCAAAACTAGTCTATAATGCGCATATAGTGGGTACAAATGAGCATGAAGTGCAAATATATATGAATCAAATGTAACTCACTATTTGTACAGAATAATACAAGTTTTGATAAAAAACTACATCTAAGCATGTTTTTACCACATGAAGCACATAAGAATACAAAACATGAACATATTATGAATATGATATAAGTAAAAAGCATGTACATAAAAAGTAGGAGTTTAGAGATGTTACCAACTCCAAAGCTCCAAGCATGGTGGTCTCCCACCAACCTCCTGATAGCGGTGCTCCAAATATGTGTCCTTTTAGTTCAAGTGCACCCACCATCAAGGCACCAAATCTCTCACGTTTTGTGAGAGCCCTCACCTACATCAAATACACAAGGTGGGGAATTTTGGTACCCATATTTCTGGGTCCTTTGGGGTAGTCTTGTAAGGAACCCAAAATTTTAATTAGCAAAATTAAAATGATGCAACTTGTCATAACAAAATTTTTCTAAATGGCCTTTGCGGCCACAATGTGTACAT
>JAVJIF010002788.1:0-147856 GCA_038442645.1 Agave tequilana
AAATTAAATTCTGATTTTTCAAATCTTGATAGAAAAATATAACCCTAAGAGTTAGATTTACTCACAATGGTTTAAAGCTCTGAGACAGAGAGTTGGGCCTCGAGAAAATACTGCTTGGACACGTGCTAGATCTTTCCCCCAACTCACCAGGGATCTCCCCTCAAGATCAGGTCCTCCCTCCCCAGAATTGCCGCAAAAACCTTTCCTTTGCCGCGGTTTTGCGGCAATGTAGCAGCGCCCAGCGTGCTGCTGCGGCTCTGCTTGCTGCGCGCGCGTGTCACTTCCTTCCCTCTTGTGGAGTCTTGACCCAGAGCTACAGAAACTGGGATTAAGGCTAGAGAGGTTGTCCTAGTTTCTTACCTTAAGTTTTAGAGAGGAGATGAAATGGGGAATTTAGGGTTTCAAGTTCTTCACAAATGAGAGGGAAATTTGCAGAATTTGGGAGAGAAAAAATCTGCAGAATTTGGGAGAGGATGAGGGAGAAGGCAAACTTGATAGTCAACCCTTTGGATTGCAAGTTACTAGGTGGGGGTTTTCTCATGTTGCCACTTGGCCAAGTCCCCCCTCATGATGCCACATGGACTCCCACATCTCAATGAGATCATAGCCCTTAATCTCCCCCCTTACATGCACACCTACCACTAATAACATACTTAGGGTAAGCTTGGTTTATTAAGGGGAAAATGAAGGATTAGGTTGAAATCATCTTTTACCATTGCTAAGTCATTAATTTGCCCAAAAACACATGCACCTAAGCCTTCATGCCATTCATTCATGGTCACCACAATCAATAGTTAATAAAAACTTTTAAAATAAAGGGGAGTGGGTCAACTAATTAAGCTCAAGTTGTTGACATTGAAATATGGAGGGTGACTACTTCTAGGTAATGCCTAAACAAAAATTCTTAATAATTAAGATGAGGAGAAATTAGGTAAAATAAAATTTTGGTTGTTACATTTCTCCCCTCCTAAAGAGAGCTTCGTCCCCGAAGCCTGACGTACCTTGGAAAAGTTGTGGATAATATGCTTCATCTCTTCCTCTGGTTCCCAGGTAGTTTCTTCAATTTCTTTACTTCTCCATAAAACCTTTACCAAAGGGATTACTTTGTTTCGCAGTTGCTTCTCCTTCCTGTCTAGGATTTGAACCGGCTCCACAGTATATGACAAGTCTTCTTGGAGCTGCAGTGGTGAGTATTTAAGAACATGATTCGAATCTGGTACATACTTTCTCATTGGGACACGTGAAATACGTCATGTATCTTCTCAATCTCTGGTGGTAAGGCTAACCGATAAGCCAGAGGTCTAATTCTTTCCAGTATTTCAAAGGGTCCAATATACCAGGGGTCTAACTTATTCCGTTTGCCACCCCGTACCATTCCTTTTATTGGTGATATCTTCAAGAAAACTTTGTCGCCTTCTGCAAACTCCAAGGGCCTTCGGCGCCGATCTGCATATGTCTTCTGTCTACTCTGGGCCGCCTTCATTCTCTTCCTTATTATCCGAATCTTCTCCGTGGTATCTACCACTATATCTGCTCCGAATAATGTTCGGTCTCCTATCTCTTCCCAACAAATCGGAGATCTACACCTCCTGCCGTACAAGGCTTCGAATGGCGGCATTCCAATAGTAGATTGATAACTATTTTTATATGCAAACTCTGCTAATGGTAGGTATTTTTCCCAATTACCTCCAAAATCCAAAACACATGCTCTCAGCATATCTTCAAGTATTTGTATAGTTCTTTCTGATTGTCCGTCGTTTGCGGGTGAGCAGCTGTACTTGGATGTAGCTTGGTGCCCAGAGCTTAGGATAGACTGATCCATAGCCTTGACTGAAACCGAGGGTCACGATCTGACACAATCGTCTCAGGAACTCCATGAATCCTGATTATCTCTCGAGGTAGATCTGGGCTAATCTATCCATCGAATAGTTTATTCGGATGGGTAGGAAATAAGCGGACTTTGTAAGTCGATCGACTATCACCCATATGGCATCATATCCTTGAGGGGATCTAGGGAGCCCTGTTACAAAATCCATAGTAATGTTGCTCCACTTCCATTCAGGAATTTGTAAGGCATGAGGAGTCCCGGAGGCTTCTTGTGTTCGGCCTTAACTTGTTGACATATCAAACATCTCTGCACAAAATTTGTTATGTCCTTCTTCATTCCTTCCCACCAAAAGTTTGCCCGTAAATCCTGATACATCTTGGTTGTTCCAGGATGTGCGGTGTAAGGGGTGCAATGGGCTTCAGTTAAAATTCGCTCCTTGAGCTTAAAATCTGGAGGTACAACTATTCGGCTTCCCTTTCTTAACAAATCCTTAGAAATGGTAAATTCTTGGTTTCACACCTCTTTGCACTCTTCCCAGATTTTTAGCTGTCTGAACATCTTTACTTTGAGCTTCCTTGATCTTTTCATAGAGGTCGAAACCAATACTAACTTGATTTATCTAGTTCACTCCATCCCGGGGCCCTCTTATGTGATTTCAAGTTGCATCCTTTCCATCTCTCTTAACAGCTCTCGATTTCTGTGTTAACAATACTGCTAAGGATCCTCCAGACTTCCGGCTCAACGCGTCAGCCACCACATTGGCCTTCCCAGGGTGATAATGAATGTCCAAATCATAATCCTTCATCAACTCCAACCATCTTCTTTGGCGCATATTCAATTCCTTTTAGGTGAAAATATATTTCAGACTTTTATGATCTGTATATATATCACATGATACTCCATAAAGGTAGTGCCGCCAAATCTTTAAGGCAAAAATGACTGCAGCTAACTCAAGTCATGGGTTGGGTAATTTTTCTCATGGTTCCTTAGTTGTCTGGAAGCATATGCAATTACTCTCTCATGCTGCATCAATACACACCCCAGGCCTGACTTTGACGCATCACTGAAAACAACATAACCTTCGTTTCCAATGGGCATGGCTAAGATTGGAGCCGATGTTAGCTTATCCTTTAGTTCTTGAAAGCTTTTCTCCTGATCATCTCCCCAATGGAATTTGAGGCCTTTCTTGGTTAACTGGGATAAGGGTGCAGCTATCTTGAAAATCCTTCTACAAACCTCCGGTAATACCCAGCCAATCCTAGGAAGCTTCGCACCTCTGAGACATTGGGGTTGAGGCCACCCCTTTATCGCCTCGATCTTTGCAGGGTCCACTGATATTCCTTCCTCATTTATGATGTGACCCAAGAACCCAACTTCATTTAGCCAGAACTCACACTTCTTAAGCTTTGCATAAAGTTGCTTCTCTCTCAATAATTGTAACACTATCCTCAAGTGTCTTTCATGATCCTCTTTGCTCTTTGAATAGATCAGTATGTCATCAATGAACACCACTACGAATTGATCTAGGTATGGCTGGAAAATTCTATTCATCAAATCCATAAATGCCGCTGGAGCATTGGTCAAGCCAAATGGCATTACTAAAACTCATAATGGCCATATCTGGTCCGAAAGGCAGTCTTAAAAACATCTTCCGGTTTGATCTTTAATTGATGGTATCCTGATCTTAAATCTATCTTGGAAAATATGCTGGCACCCTGAAGTTGATCAAAGAGGTCATCAATCCTTGGTAATGGATATCGATTCTTGATAGTGACCTTGTTCAGCTCTCGATAATCTATACACAGCCTCATGCTCCCATCTTTCTTCTTAAGAAATAATACCGGAGCACCCCAAGGTGATACACTCGGCCGAATAAACCCGAGGCTTAGCAACTCTTGCAACTGGTCCTTCAATTCATTCATTTCTGCGGGTGCCATTCTATAAGGTGCCCTGGATATGGGACTTGTCCCAGGCAGAAGACTAATGGAAAATTCTACTTCTCTATCTGGGGGTAAGCCGGGTAGATCCTCCGAAAGACATCAGGATAGTCTCTTGCAACCTCTATGTTTTTAATCTTAATCTTCATGTCTTCTTCACCAATAAGGGTTGCCAAAAATCCTTGACACCCTTACCTCAATAACTTAGTGGCCTTTAAGGCAGAAATGACTGGAGTGCAAATTTTATTCCTCATCCCTTCATAAACTCTTTCGGGAGTTCCCTCTAACTTAAAATTATTTTCTTCTGGTAACAGTCTACATGAACCCGATATGTTGACAACCAATCCATTCCTAGGATGATGTCAAATTCCATTTCTCCTAGTTTAATCAGGTCTGCCTGTGTCTTCATCTCACCTATGATGATTTTACATCCCTTATAATACTCGCTAGTGGTCACTCTGGCGCCTACAGGGGTTGACACCACTAGTTGATAGCTCAAAGGTTCGGATTCCTTGTTAATATTTGCAGCAAAAGATGAAGAAATAAAAGAGTGGGTAGCACCGGGATCAAACAATACTCGAGCAATATTATCGGATACACAGACGGTACCTTCCACCACGGCATTGGATGCTCGAGCCTCCTGCTGAGTGATTGCATTCATCCTTCCTTGCACTCTGGGTTGTTGTACTGATGCTTGTGTCATGGCCGATCGAGTTCTGTTGAAAGGTTGCCGATAGGCGGTAGCTTGTCCTCCTGCTGTAGGGGCGATGCCCATGGTTGGTCTTCCCGTTCCTCTGCTAACTCCTGGGTATCCATGCAAGTTTGGGCAGTCCCTCCTCATGTGACCCATCCTGTCGCATACAAAGCATTGCTTACCAGCGGCGCAACTGCCAGTGTGACTTCGGTTGCACCTTGGACACCCTGGTTTCCTATAAAGTTGGAGCGTTGGGAGGACATTGGTGATGCCGAATGGGGCAACCCCCTATTCTTGGGCCATGTGTTCATCTTGTTTCCCTGGGCGGGCATGAAGGAAGATCCAGTACCTCTGTCGGGCCTCAAGGACTGAGTTCCAAACTCGGGGCATTATTATACCGGGGGCGCTTCATATAGGGCAGTTCCCTGGTCCTTATCTCCTGATTCTCCTGCATGTCCCTTTCAATTTCCATTGCCTTCTCCACAGCTTGACTATAAACTTGCAGTTGGAAAGGGATCAGCTTACTCCTGATTTCTGGCCTCAAGCCCCTAACGAATCTTTTTGTCCTATCTTCCTCATCGGACACCAGTTTCTCAGCATACCTGGACAGTTGAGTAAATTTCGCTTCATATTGACTCACTGTCCATTGCTCCTGCTTTAGATCTTGAATTCCATCGCAAGTCGGTCCTTCACCACTCCAGGGATGTACTTTTCATTGAACTTTGCCACCAAGAAGTTCCAAGAGATCTCCCTTCCCAATGTCCTAGCTCCTCCTTTTACCATCTCCCACCAGCGTTCAGCCTCTCCTTGGAACATGAAGGAGGCGAAAGATACCCGCTGGTTTCCAGTACATTCCATTACATCCAGTATCTTTTCAATTTGACGGAGCCATTCTTCAGCTTGAATAGGGTCAACTCCTCCTCTGAAAGCTGGTGGGTTTAGCTTTTGAAATTGCTCAAGGGCTCTACGGGGGTTGTTTACACTTGCCAGCTGCAACAGCCAATTGGTATTCTGTCTGGTATTCCCCGATTGGCATTAGATTGCCCACTCAGAAATTCTTGACTTGCCGGGGGGTGGACGCTCCCGATTGCGCTGTGCAATGGGACGTCGCCCTCCGAGTTGGCATCGGTGGAGGAAAATTTAAGTCCATTTAATACCTAGAAGAATAGTTGAACTTAATCAATGGTAACTCAATGATAACAAGTAGAATAGTTCACAAACAAAACACTGATTTCATTTATGCATAAAATGTTTTCATGGTAACATATACATTAGCATGACTGCATTCATTCAAAACATACCAATGCAGTCATAAAGGGATACATGTTCATACATATTGCTATTGACAACCACTTTCTTTACAAAAAAAAAAAATATCACTTATGTGAATCAACATTCATTTTCTTCAAAAACAAAGACAACAAAAACAAAAATGTCACCCATCTAAACTCCTATCAAGGGGTAATGTTAGAACCCGAGGAGCTTTCCTCTCGGTCGTCCCCTACAGGTTCCTCTTCTTCGGGGTTCTTCTTCTAGATCCTCTTCTTCTGGATCTTCTTCTTCTGGATCCTCTTCTACTTCCTCCAGGACAGCATCAAAATCACATCCCCAATTTTCATTATCATCGTACAGGTCCATGTCTTCCACCCAACTGGAATTCCACCAAATACCTCCAACGAAAATCCTTCCGTCAGGGTTCATCTCATCATTAGGCAGGACTTCCAGGTCCTCAGCTGCTGGTGCGTTCCTTATGGCACTTTCTGCCTCACTAATGTCATCTTTCTCATTTTGCCCCAAGCGAATCCCTGCATCTGAACTGTCTGGGGGACCTCTCAGAATGACATCTGGATCGGTCTCATCAGATTCAAATTCCCAGTCCATCTGGTCCGCAATCCAACTTAAACTTAAACTTTCCGACTCCGGACCGTCAGATGATGATCCAGTCATCTCAGAATCTCTCATCTGTAGAAGTAAGAACTTATATTAGACGATGTATCTTCCAATTCTCCCCAAAGCGATAATTTGCATGAATATATAATCAAGACATGATAGAAAATCATCACTTATTTAACCCTGCCGATTTTTCATAAATTTTTCCCTATGCACAACTGTCCTTCCAATAGGTTTAACCCTGACTTATGTGATATTTTGATTGTTCTCTCTTTTCGGTGTCCCATAACACTGGAATTTCTTACAGAAGGGCTCGCACCCCTTGCAAGATCCATTTGAACTAAGGTATGCGGGTACCCACATTCAAATGTAGAGAACAGTTAAATATCCTACATTTCAGGGTTAAATACTCTAAGACTATACTATCATCCTAATACCCCATATCTAACTTACTCTAGCACACATACAAATTTCACATGATTTCCTGATCAGTCCTACATACTACATCTATCTAGGCTAACCTTGCCTAAACCAAGCTCTGATACCAACTGTAACGGTCCCAGGTTCTAATAAACAAGATTAGGCCTGCAACACCAATTATCTCCAATACTCTTAAAATAAGAAAATTTGGCAGCATCATCCTTAATATTTCCTTTATTTCTCTCTTACAATAACCAAAAATTTCGGCTCCAAGGCCTACTTATATTCACCAAGGATTTCGGCACACTCGGCCTACTTATCATGCCACATTACACCAAACCTTAACCATAAACATATACCATAACTTGATTTCCTCCATTGCAAGCATAAATCTTTTCATAAAACATTACAAGAGTTAACTTCCCAACGAATAGCATTCCCCACACATGGCCATCATTCCAAGTTCAAGAACATACATATCTAAGGAATTTCACAGCCTAGAACATTATATCACATACAAGTCCATGGTCTCAAATACTATAAAGACAAAAGTACCTCGAGTACATCCTAACAGGTTTTCCATAAAGACTTCAATAGAGTCCATATATACACATTTAATATAACAAGGCCAAGTCAAAATGATACCACAACATGTCATGCGATCCATAACTTAACTTTTCCAGTTAGAGAGGTCCCTTACCCTTATCCAAACCTGAAAAGATGGAAAGAAATAAAATGAGCTCGACAGCTCAATGAGTAAACATGTCATAGGGTAATGATATAATAATTTCATAAGATAACAGTTTAGAAGAGGTAAATTACAATGAGTCCCATAAACAACAACTTGTTCAAGCTACCTTACTTGTTCCAGGCTCCATACATATGTGGTTTACATGATTCCACTATCAAAAGTGGCATTTCGCTATATCAAGACGCAAAAGAGATAATTGTATGCGTATGTATGAAATTTTCATGGATTAGTCCCCTCACATCAACTCGGCTCGTTATATACATAAAGTGACATTCTAGTTTAACATAAGTACTATCAATCATGAATGCAACTTGACAGTTCACTATTACATGCCATTCAATCTAATGAAATTCCCCCGTCTTCCACTCCTACCGGCTCCCGCACGGCCTCCCTCCTTTTATAATTTCATATAAAACATATATGTTTCCCCGTCTTCCCCCCTCTTACCGGCTCCCGCTCGGCCCCTTCCTCCTTATATATATATATATAATATATGTGTGTGTGTGTGTGTGTGTGTGTGTGTGTGTGTGTGTGTGTGTGTGTGTGTGTGTAGGGCAAATCCCTGTCTTCCCCCTCCTACGGCTCCCGCCCGGCCCCTTCCTCCAAATAACACAAAAGCACCATACAAGGTTAAGTTATAATATTCATAACGAGCAATTGAAAACTAACTTACACGTCATATCCGAAATGATGTGCAACAATAAAGAAACATGTACTTGGGTTTCCCAAAATCATGGTAACGCCATAGCGCGCCACCTCCAACCCCGCATGAATATATGCATCATACATGTACTCACGAGTACACAACACAATGTTATGACATAAAGAGGGGTTATCCCCCGTGTACTTTAGTGAACATAAAGTAAGCTTCAAGTCAAATAATCGGCATCTATGGGGTGATTTTAGTATAAATCGTATGCTTCACATATGCATCACATTGTTTCTATTTTATAAAGAGTCAAGGTTATACCATATCTATATCGAATCGACTATCATGATGTTGATCAAGAAAAATAGCGAAATAAATTGCTAAATTGGCTTAATTAGGCATAATAAATATACTAGAACATGTATTCTACACACGCATATCATATCAATGTAATGTAGAGACACAACAATCATGTAATACTCCTTGCATTTCAATTGACCTAAAGCTAATCACCAAAACAACGAATTAATATGCTAAACCCTCTCATTTAAGCATGATTATTAAGGTAGAGCATGTACATTACCCATGCATCTCATCACAACCTAACATGGAAACACCACAACTAGGTGATACCCATAAATTTCATTTAGTTGAGGATAACCACAATAAAACAGCAATATATCAAAATTAACACACTTATGGGTCACCCATACAAAATTAAAATTCTGATTTTTCAAATCTTGATAGAAAAATATAACCCTAAGAGTTAGATTTACTCACAATGGTTTAAAGCTCTGAGACAGAGAGTTGGGCCTCGAGAAAATACTGCTTGGACGTGCTAGATCTTTCCCCCAACTCACCAGGGATCTCCCCCTCCAAGATCAGGTCCTCCCTCCCCAGAATTGCCGCAAAAACCTTTCCTTTGCCGCGGTTTTGCGGCAATGTAGCAGCGCCCCGCGTGCTGCTGCGGCTCTGCTTGCTGCGCGCGCGTGTCACTTCCTTCCCTCTTGTGGAGTCTTGACCCAGAGCTACAGAAACTGGGATTAAGGCTAGAGAGGTTGTCCTAGTTTCTTACCTTTAAGTTTTAGAGAGGAGATGAAATGGGGAATTGGGTTTCAAGTTCTTCACAAATGAGAGGGAAATTTGCAGAATTTGGGAGAGGAAAAATCTGCAGAATTTGGGAGAGGATGAGGGAGAAGGCAAACTTGATAGTCAACCCTTTGGATTGCAAGTTACTAGGTGGGGGTTTTCTCATGTTGCCACTTGGCCAAGTCCCCCCTCATTATGCCACATGGACTCCCACATCTCAATGAGATCATAGCCCTTAATCTCCCCCCTTGCATGCACACCTACCACTAATAACATACTTAGGGTAAGCTTGGTTTATTAAGGGAAAATGAAGGATTAGGTGAAATCATCTTTTACCATTGCTAAGTCATTAATTTGCCCAAAAACACATGCACCTAAGCCTTCATGCCATTCATTCATGGTCACCACAATTCAATAGTTAATAAAAACTTTTAAAATAAAGGGGAGTGGGTCAACTAATTAAGCTCAAGTTGTTGACATTGAAATATGGAGGGTGACTACTTCTAGGTAATGCCTAAACAAAAATTCTTAATAATTAAGATGAGGAGAAATTAGGTAAAATAAAATTTTGGTTGTTACACAGATGGCGTGCTGAGATAAGTACAAGTGTATCGATAAAACCGAATTATAAACATGCATTGAAAACCGTGTCGTGAGCAGAAGCATGTAAGCAAGTAGACATGATAAGTGATATCAAGCAGGAAGTACTCGTGGTATGATAAGACAAGATCAGGAGACTGGTGGAATAGGATACAAGTGGTAAAGCAGGGTATGAGCAGCAAATATAATAATAACCATAAAACCAGAAATTCGATGTAAAATCCAGTACAAGCAAATATGGCGAAGCATATCACAGATTCATAGCCGTCTAAGTTGCAGGTTTCAGTATGCGTCCCATTCCACATACTTCTACTTACAACTTAAAGAGCAGGTTATTATCTTGGCACTTTATTATTATTATTACTCGTCTTACCCTGATGTCTAGATATGTGAACTAGCGTCCCAGCACACATAGATCCACATCCGAGTAAGCAAGTTGTTATTGGAAACCAACGGGGGTATCAACGAACTATGTTTACAGTGGGTCCCGTACATGCCCGGGACCACGACCCAGGACGTTCCATCGCTGGTGTATGGAACCGGCCGCAAGGCCTCAGGAGGGTCTTATGGATGCCCTTATCATGATGGTACCAGGAAGGAGGGAGCCAGCACTCCCCTCGGTCGCCTGGAGGCCCACAGGTCAGACCGGAAGTTTTAGTTGCACAACATGCCTAGTACCACTGTAAACACGAACACATATTGATAGCCGAAAGTTTCCCCCGACCCGATGCAAGTTGTTCCTTTTATAATTTATTATGTCGTTATCAAATTTACGGGAATAGCAGATACGAGACAGGATCAGGAGTTCAGGAGTACATGAGTACTTTAAAGTCAGGTCACTGTATATATATAATACAGGATAACAAGTACAAGATTCAAGTCACTGCATGTAATGCAGGATAACAAGTATAGTATTCCCGTAAATGAGATAATCACAGGTTAAGTATATCATGCCGGGTGTCAAGTGATAGCATGACAGGAGGATGATAATTGGCAGGTGACCAAACATGTCAAGAGATTGATATTAGTCCGGTGGCAAGTCATGTCATAACAAGGGGTCTTGCCAAGAAGTAGCAGGTCTGGTGATAACATATCATTTGGCATGTGAGACAAACTGGTGTGAGATATTAGCATGCAATTGACAGGTATTAAGTAAAGCATGTCAAGTGTTAACATATCAGACAAGTACATGGCATGTGATAGAATAGTAGCTGAGTACAATCAAGCGGAGCTGAGCAAGCTGGAGTGTACAGACAGCAATCAGTCTTTAACACTAGAGCGTCTGGCATGATTACCGGGACGACTCGGCTTAAAGTGCGAGTAGAAACTCCGGCAGTATCTCGCCTAGACGAATCTAGTGGTAAAGCGCTGAACGCTGATCATGATAACCAGGCGGAGCTGAACAAGCTGAAGGCACAGGCAGCGAACAGGGTTTAGACACTAATGCGCTTGGCGAGGTCACCGGGATGACTTGTTTTAGAATACGAGCAGAAAGTCCGGTAACAACTGGCCTAGACGAATGTAGTGAATAAAGCGCTGAGCGCTAAGCATGCTCACCAGACGGAGCTGAGAAACCTGACGGTCCCAATCACGTCTCTTTCGAGATAGTGAGGGACCGGAGGCTGAAGGGTCCGGAAGCCAAGTACGCTCGGGGTTTAAGCGCACTCTCGGTGACTACTAGCCATCCCAGGAGTGGGCAGAAAACCCGAGTCCAACGACCACGAAGGGTCGGCCACGCATGGTATAAAGCAGTAAAATACATCACAGGCATGGTATGTGTACAAGAATGAAACTACCCTAATATAAGCATTCGTCACAGAGCAATACATGTCCAGTCATTGGCACTCGGCCATACACAAATACAGGGACTCAGCCCAATAAATAATACATGAAAACATGGAATAAAATACATGTCGACCCGACGAAGCGGGGAAACCCAAATGGAGGCGAGAGCGAGAACACTCGCCTAAATCTTCGGAAAAGCTGAAAACTCCGAAATCCATGGAACTCGCGCACGCGCCATAAAATATAATAATATGAAAATATTGGAGAGAGAAGGTGAAGAGGGAGAGAGAAAGAGTTAGAGAGAGAAAGGGGGAGAAACCTAGAGAGAAAAAGAGACACAGGGAGACGAGGGCTTTGAGAGTGAGACGCGGGGGTCGCAGACGCGGGAGTCGCGTCGCGGGAATAGCAGACGCGGTAATCACAGACGCGGGAGTCGCGTCGCGAAGATGCCACAAACACGGGGTTCGAGACCCGCGTTCAAATTAGGACGCGAGGAGAACGCGGACGCGGTCGTGGGTTCCGCATCGCGTTAGCACGAGGAGATCACAGACGCGGGTATTAGCTCCGCGTCGTGTCGATACAATAACGTGAAGGCCGCGTTAAAGAGGTCGCCTGCACGCGGGGGTGAGATCCGCGTCAGCAAATAACAGAGAGGAGGGAGATTTAGAGAGAGAGGTAATCTGGAGAGAGAGGAGAGAGTGAATTAGGAAAGAGAGAGAGAAAATGTGGAGAGAGAGAGAGAGGGCAGGTGAGAGAGAGAGAGAGTCAACAGGAGAGAGAAAGAGAGAAGGGGGCGGTTGCCCCCCTCTCACAGCACAGCGCCCCCTCTGGGGGCGCTCGGCCAGGCCGCCGGCCAGGTGGCGGCGCCGGCCACCGGCAGGGGAGTGGCGCCGGCCACTCCCCAGGAGAGAGGGAGAGGAAGAGGGGGCCACTGCCCCCTCAACAGAGAGGAAGAGAGGGGGCTGTTGCCCCCCTCAGCCCACGCACAGGGGGCCCGGGTGGGCCCCCTGGCCGCCCACGGCCGCCGGCGCTCCGCCGGCGGCGCACAAGCCCGGGGTGGCGCCGGCCACCCCAAAAGGTAAAGAGGGAAAAAGGGGGGAGTTTTGTGGTGGTGGTGGAATTGATGTTTTTGGTGGTGTTTTGAGGAGGTGGTGGAGGAATTGGAGGAGATGGGAGGAGGAGGAGGAGTTGGGTGTTGTAGGGGTGGAGTTTGGGTGGAGAAGATGGTGGTGGAGGTGGTTAATTGGAGAAGAAGAAGGTGGATTTGATGATGGTTTTGAGGAGGAAGGAGATGGAGATGGTGGTTATGTTGTTGGTGATGGAGGAGATGAAGTTTGGCCGGAGATGGGGGTCCTCTACGCCGGCGACGAGGTGGCCGGAGGTGGTGGTGGCCGGTTGGGTGCTGGCCTCTCTTGGAGGAGAAGAAGAAGAAGAAAAGAGATGAGGAGTGAAGAAGAAAAGAAAGAAACAGAAAAGAAAAAGAAAAAGAAAAAAGGGTGTGATGATGAGGGATGTGATGGATGGGAGAGAGGGATGGAGTGTGTGTCGCCCACGTGAAGAGGAGTGGGCTGCAGGGGTTGGTGGGAGAAAAGAAAGGAAAGAAAGAAAGAAAAGAAAGATTTGAAAAATAATAATATTATAATATGGTCGCGAAAAATCGACTGTTCCAGAAAAATCCCCAAAAACACCCGGAAGTAGAAAACGTCATCCTGAGGAATAATATGAAATCGGTTTTCAGAAATAAAATCCCGTTTTCAATTAAAAATCCGGAAGTCAACCGCCGATACCGGTCTACACCGGGTCGGCCGGATTTTGATAAATTCTGAAAAATCCCAGAAAATGTATTAAAGAATAAAGTATGATTTTAAGAAGTAAAGTGAAAGCGGAATTCAGAAATTCAACTCCGATTGTAAACTAAAAATCCTGGAATCAACCAGCGATACTGGCCGATACCGAATCCGGTGGAATTTTCATAAATTCATAAAATACTCAGAAAAAGTATTTAGATGGGAAATGTGATTTTAAGAAATAGTGTAAAAAGACACTTCTTGTAATTCCAATCCGTTTGTAAGTTAAAAATCCGGGAATCGCTCAGCGGCACCGGTCGACACCGGTTTTGAAGATTTTCAATTTAATTCAGAAAATTCCAGAAAATCATAGAAAATCTAAAATATTGGAAAACGATGTTTAAAACTGAAATCGGTCAAATCGGAATACCAGAATGTCCAAATCAAGCAATTCACTAGGATCGGGTTCTCGGTTCAGATCAGAGCTGACTCCGAGTCCGTGAATCCGGATCCAAGACAAAACAATCATATAAAGAATTCATAATACAAAATAAATATAGGAAGTAAATCGAAAAATACGATCGAAAAATCTGAATACGCAACTAAGTACGTATACTGGGAGCGGGGTGTTACAGAGACTCTTCGTGAGGAGATTGTTGAGTTGGATGTCAAACAAATAGTCTCACATCGGCTAGACATAAGAATAATCTTGCGTATATAAGATTTGAGCAACTCTATCAAGGAAGCTAGTCTTTTGGGATGATGCCACATGTCTTACATAATTATATAATTAAACTCATAAATTTCGGCCTTTGTGAGAGACTTTAGATCAACATGGAGAACATAAAGACAGGCTGGGGAGATCAGGTCTGTGTCCTGACTTAGAAACCCTTCCACGTTCTACTTAATCGAACCCTAGGACTCCAACAATGAGGCGGAGGGAGACTTTATGGCTTATTTTTGTGATAGTGTGAGGAGCCAACGCCTCTTTTTATATAGGGATAGGAAAAGAGTTTTACCCGTCATAGAACTCCTAACTCCACACAAATATTATAATTTAAATAACTATCCATATTTATAACACGTGACAAGATACACCAAAAGGACACCCGCTTTATAACCACACGTGTATTTTGTGTCAACCGGTTTAGTCCAGTCAATGCTCATCATTAATTCTGGTTTTATCAACTCTATAAAATAAATAGTTTAATAATCAATTAAAGCCCTATAAATTCTTACATTTCAGAGCTTCCAGTAATTGGGTGGGTTTTGTACAAATTGATTTGAGGTATGAAGTTCATTCGATACAATCAAGGTGGACGCGAGCCTCCTTAGTTTGATGGAAGTGGGAGAAAAAGTTATAAGTGAAAAATGAGGATGAGAAATGTAAAATTGTAATGAAAAATTGAGATTTGTGTAATTCACATTTCTGATGTTAGATTGTAATGTGAAATTGTAAATGAAAAAATATTTGTGTTTTTCCGTGTTTGGTTAGTAATATAAACGTGAAAGTGAGAAAGTTGATCATAAAATAATATTAAATTAAATATTAATTCTAAAATAACGTTTTTGGACTCCAAGATTTACGTGATATCAAAATTTAATGAATTAAGTTACAACTTATTACAAGTGAGATTTATATGACACAAAATTAACTGTAGCACTCTGAAAGTAGAGAAATGATAGTGTAAAAGGGATGTGTAAAAGGAAAAAAAGAAAAGGAAAAGAGTTTTCTCATTTCTCATTTCCAGTTCAAAATAAACAAGAGAAGTGGGAAATGAGTTTTTTCACTTCCTATTTTCATCTCACTTCCATAAATCTAAACACGAAGTGTAAAAAGTCATTAGGCCGAGGTAATCGGTCATGTTCGCTTGCATCTTTGTGGGTACAAGTGAGAGCGGAGCTATTTGCACTGGAGATTTATTCTTTAAGCTTAGTTGTCTGAAGTGATTTTAAAGGCCCAAAATTAGCCTCATACATAAATCATAACCATGATTAAAGTTTCTGTAACTACATCAAAACTCTAAAGTTGGAAAAGAACGTTGAGAATAATACTTTTATATTGTAACACACTTTTGTAGGTCGAGCGTTCATATTGTGGGACCAAAACCTGAACAATTAAGCAATGATACTTTTGATTTTTCACGCTAGTATTTTTGTTTTAAATCAACTTTTTTAATGCGTAATTGGTAAGAGTTGAACCTGGGCTACTTTGATACTGTATTAAAATCTTTGTCACTACATGAAAACTCCTGACGTTGTAGTGAGCACTGAGTATAATACTTTTATATTCTGATAGACATCTTTTAATCAAGAAGATGTAGTCTATAAATACATATCAAAACGAAGTGAAAACTACAAAAGCCATACATAAAATCTGTAATGCTTATTGAAACTAAAATACATAAAACATACTTAAAGGTTTATTACACAACGGCTTGAGTTCATTGTTGCGAGTGAGGCAACCAATGAGGAATCCACCAATAGAGATAGATGCGCCGGAGAAATACCCACACGACAAGAACAGAGAAATAAGAGAGAAAACAAGCAACACAATATTTAACGAGGTTCGACAATTTGCCTACGTCCTCGAGACAAGGGAGAGAGAGATTTTATTGATTCAATAATCAATTACAACTTGTTCCTTGCTTTAAGGAATTTCTAAGGGAGATTTTCAGTGGGATACAATTCATAAGCGCTTTAACCCATATTTATAACCAGAGAGTCTCAGGGATTTAGGAAACTCTGATTGGATTCGACCCAAAATAGAAAAGGAGTCTGAATCTTGAAAGGAGAACAAAACGCGTTTATCGGTCGACCGACCCTTCTCCTCGTCGACCGGCCCGGTCGACCGTGACCAACCGAGAGTTGGCTCATGTAAGTCGGTCGACCGCTCCGGTCGACCGTTCCTTTGCCATGGTCAACGGGCGGTCGACCGGGCCATGTCTGTGCACGTCGTGCACACCGGTCGACCGGGCGGTCGACCAGGTTTTATCTTGGCCTGCAACGAATCTTGTTCTTACTCCTTTTGACTACCCATCTCTGCGCTATCTTCCTGATGAGTTAAAAACTTTTTCGATTCCTTTTATCTCCTCTATCTTCCCTCTCTCCCTACAATTTTTCACCTCGGAGAAGATTTTTCAAATCTGAGCCGAACTCTAATGAACGCCTAGCAAAATCGACACACGATCTCGGCTTGAGCGCTCCAAATGAAATGGCACACGATCTCAGTGAAATCGACACACAATTTCGACTTGACTAACAGACGAAACATGTTCTTTCAAACGAATCGCCAGCACGTTGACAATTGATTTCCACTGATCTCACCTTATCCAAATTGAGTTTGTCATTGCCACCTGCAACTCTCACCAAACTCTAATATCAATTATAAGCTTCCAACTTTAGCTCAGCTATCCAAACGGAATGCACCATACATGCCTTCCCATCACTCCACCTGAAGATAAATACCATATGAGCCGACCAATGAACGTGTTTATAACTCAGCAACTTCATGGAACTCTATTCCAAATGACCTCAAGAAGAACCCATCAAACCTTGAGCTGTTGAAACCTATTACAGCCTCCTAATAGAAAAGATTAGTGATGTTGGCATTTGTGCCTTATATTCAAGGATGAGTACACTAGTTGCCAATAAAGAAGAAATCAAAGTCAAGTGAGATCAGAAGTCTCATGATATTCATAGATGATATTCATAGGGAACATGGATCCAAATTTAATTATGAATAAAATTCATAATAAAAGGCGATCAAGGTGGATGAATGCACTGGTTGCCAATGAAAGAAGAAATGAAAGTTAAGTGAGACCAGGAGTCTTATGATATTCATAGGGAAACATGGATCCAAATTTAAATATGAATATTGTTAGACTATTGAGTATTTTTGCTTATTGGATATTGGGTGTTTAGTTACCTTGTAAACCTATACCCATATCTTATTTGTTCATCACATGTATGAAGAGAGGTAACCCCCAATCTAAGATTTAAGTTGTCCATACTCTAAAACTTAATATGGTATGAGTGCACCATCTCCTTCTCCACAAATTGTTGCCACCATATAAAAAGAAGAAAAACCCTAGCCCAGCCATCTCTCCTTTCACCGTCGCCATTACATATCTCCAACCATCATCCTCTTCTCTATTTCTTCTCTGTCTTCATCAAATCTGGACTGCTGCGCATATGTCTTCATCAGATCGACACTGCTGCACCAATCGACATTATCCACATCATCGTCGAGCCCGTCGACTACATCAAAAATACGCAATGAAGCCTTTTAAATCTCTCCAAAACTCTCGCCAAAGCCTCCATATCTTCTCCTGCTTCTGCCATCCCTTTTTCTCTCTTCTCTGCCTTCGATAAGCACCAGAAGTCTTTGTTGACACCAATAGAAGCATGTTGACCATATTCTGCACTGTTTATGCTTTGTTTTAGCAGTCGACCATTGCTTGCTGATCAATTTTGTTCTGCACTATTTGTGCTCTGTTTTAGCAGTCGACCATTGCTTGCTGATCAATTTTTGTTCTGCATTCTTTGTGCTCCATTTTTTGCTCTGTTATGTTCTGTTTTTGTTGTCAGCCACTGCACTGCTGATGTTGCTAATCCAAAACTTCTCCCCTACTGTTACTACACTTTTCTACAATCTCTACATCTCCTCTACAATCCTTGAGTCTTGGCTGTGCTTTAGGTTCTCTGTTCTGCATTTTTTTAGTAGACTGTAGAATTGAGTCTACACTCACTGCTGCGATCTTCGTCTACTGCTGTTGTTAAGGCAATCTAGATCTTTCTTACCTTCATCTACTATTGGTATCTATTATTACTGAAGTACTGAGTTAGAGGATCCAGAAGCCTCTTTTTTACTGAGTTGAGGAACTCTTAAAATCTCAATTTTTACTGAGCTTGAGGAACACTTAAAACATTATTCTACTGAGCTTGAAAAACTCTAAAATCCTAACTAGATTCAAAATAGTAATGAATATTTAACTTTTTGTACAGAGATTCAATGTCGACATCAATAATTCAGCAATGTAACATCACTATACCAATTTTGTATTTGTTTCTTAGTTTTTTTTTGTTTAGAAAAGTTTATTTAGAAGATTTTTTTGTTACTCTTTGTAACAAGTTGGCATGATTGACATTTATGCTCGAACTAGAGAGAGAGTATTAGACTATTTGGGTACTTTGCTTATTGGATATTGCGTATTTAGTTATATTGTAAACCCAAACCCACATCTTTTGTTCACTATTTATATAAAGAGAGATAACCCCTAATCTAGAGTCTAAGCCATCTATTCTATAAAACCTAACAAATATGATCATAAAAAAAAGGTGACCACTTCAATGGAATTTCAACAACTATGATTTAAGGAAAATTTTCATGATGATTAGGTTTTTTTTTTTTTTGGAGTATAAAAAGCAAGATAACCAATGTGTTCCTTAAAGAGAAAGATGTTGATTAAGACACCCAAGCCAAGTAAGAAAGAAAAGAAGTAGAGGAGGACCAAGTGGAAAGAGCCATAATTTGTAATTCTAGACTAGGGGTAAGAAGATGCTAGTCATCACTGGGTGATGGGATTCACCAACTACCGTCATGAAAAATAACGATCTTCAACTAGAGTTTGTCGCGGTCACAAACTTGAGAATTATGCTTCTTTACCCACTTTTGTGGCTTATCTTGGTTCCTATGGCTGTAAATAATTTGACATTCTCATCAATATCTTCAACCTGTTCAGCATCAGAACGGGCTACAAGATCTTCACCCAGTGTCACATTCGGTAAAGTCCTCACCGATACCAACCAACTGGAGGTGGTGGAGTAGCATCAACCTCCACCCGCTGCGATACATCCTTAGTCTTCAGTCTCTCCACCTGCAGAGAGATGGTAGACTTCAACACTAAAATCTCATCAAATGTGACATGCTGACTCAACACGATCTTCTTATTTTTGGGGTCCATATCCTATAGTCTTTCATATTTTTTTGTGAAACCCAAAAGCTCAAACTTCTTTGCTCGCGGATTCACCTTGCCATCTTTGGCACTAAAGTAGGTTGGACTTCCAAATACCCACAGCAAATCATGATCTTGAGCAACTTTTTGAGACCAAACTTTCAGAGGAGTTTTACCTCCTATCACAGTCGACGATAATCTATTTATGAGATGGCTATCATACACAATCGCCTTAGCCCAAAACGCTTTATCTAATTGTGCATTAGACAACAAATACCGAGCCTTCTTCAGTAAGGAACGGTTTATTTCCTTAACCAACCTATGTAATTCATCTGTGAAGTGAGTACCAATACCAGTGTCTGGCCAAATCGTAGGAATTGGTTCATGTATCTTTCAACATTACCAATTTGTAGCTCCTTGATCTTCCTACTAGTCTGCTTCTCCATCATATCATTCCACTTCACCAACATACTTAGGGCTTCATACCTTTGTCTCATGGGATATATCCAACAATGCCTAGATAAATTATCAATAAAAGAGACAAAGTACCTATGACCTCCAAGCGATGCAGTCTTAGTAGGTCCCCAAACACTTACGTAAACACTATCAAGAAGACCTTCAGAGTGGTGAGTAGTGGTGCCAAATTTTACCTTCTTCTTGTCCAGAATGCCGGGTTCATCTAATTCCATGTTGCAGGTAGATGCACTTTCCAATGATCCCTTCTTTGCTAGAGCTTGCAAAGACTTTTCTCATCCGTGTCTGAGCCTCATCTGTCAGACCTGTGTGTAAACATCATCTGAAGAAATAGAAGTCTCCACCTGACCTGTAACTGTACTACCCTTCAAGTAGTAGAGATTGCTCCAGCGGACGCTCTTCATAACCACCATTGAGCCTTTGGTTATCTTGAGAACACCATCTCGTACGGATATCACAAGACCCAATATTTCTAAAGCACCAACAGAGCTTTTGAGTTGAGGTACATACCTCACTTCCTTCAATTCTCGTACTATCCCATCAAACATCTTGATATGAATTATACCTATCCCTTTCACGTTACATGGATGATCATCACTTATGACAGTAAAACATCTATCTAGCTTCTCAAAGCTAGAAAATCAGTCCCTGTTCGGACACACATGATAAGTACCTCTTGTATCTAAGATCCACTTAGTATTATCTAAGTAACCAATAGTAGGAGTAGTAACAGAGAAAGAGAATACCAATGAGTCTGAGTCTGATCCATCTGCTTGTAAAGTATTGGCATAAGTACTGACCACCTATGCTAGATTTGCCTCGTCTTTAACTCCTTCTCACCTTTGACCTTTGGACAATCAACCTTCCAGTGCCCTAACTCCTTACATAAGGCGCACTGGTTCTTCTTCAGATCTCTGAAACCTGATCTGAATTTCGACCTTCCCTAATCACCTCTGCCCTTCCGATTGGAACTACCGTCAATGCCTCTGCTGTTGTGCTCCCTGAAGAAGACACTATGTCCTTGCTCCTTACTTCATAATTCACAAGAGCAGCAGACACCTCATTATAGTTAAGAGATTTTCTGTCATTGATCAATGTAAGAGTAAAGTCTCATACTCTTCTTCAGGAAGAGAATTCAATAGAATCAGCGCCTTATCCTCTTCATCGATCTTCAAATCCACATTAACCATGCCTGTAAGAAGCTATATATATATATATATATATATATATATATATATATATATATATATATATATATATATATATATATATATATATATATATATATATATATATATATATATATATATATATATATATATATTTCATGTGTTCATCTATAGAGATTCTCTTCTTCATCTGGAAATGATAAAGCCTTTTCTTCAACTGCAACCGCAATTCGATACTTTCATCAAATACTTTTTTCAGGATCTCCCACAGCTGTCTAGCAGATGTTCATGCAACACATGATACTTGATGTCTTATGTCAAACAAGACCTGATCAAGCCACACACCGTCCGGTTCATCTTATTCCAATCTTTTTCAGTAGTAGAATCGTGCTTTTTCTTTAACTATAGAGTATCTTCGAGGTTTGATACCGTCAATGCATCTATCACCTCACATCTCCACATACCAAAGTTATTCTTGCCATCGAACTTCACCACATCAATCCTCAATGGATGTGGATTCATAAATTTCACCGTAGATGTACTATCTCTAGCCATCTTCTCAACTAATTCCTCAAAGCAATGCGAAAGCAAATGGAGTTAAATCAAAACTATTAGATAAAGCTAGGATCTTTACCTCAAAGCGAAACCCTCGAAGAGTTTTCGAAGCGATCTACTCCTCTGAATTGATTCCTCGAGCAATCCAAACGTTGTTTTGAGATCGACACACGATCCCACAAATAGTCCTAATGCTGCTCCGAGATCGACACATGATCTCCGCCAAACAGCAACCATGCTCTTGGAATCGACACACGATCCCGCGATGAACTTGGGATGCTCTCATACCACTTGTTGTGCGTGAGACAATAACCAATGAGGAATCCACCAATAGAGATAGACGCGTCAGAGAAGTTATTGGAATTTAGATTTTTTTATGATAACAATTGTGATGCAGATTCATTAGAGCTCAATCTCAAAAGCTTATGATGAGTTGTAAGTGCTCAAGACTACTCAAGAATATTAGCTATTTTTGTATATTTTTTATTTTTGTGTATTTTTTATAGAATGTTAAAAGCCTTGATCACACACAATATAATCTTGTAATCAACATATACCTAAGTCTAGTCAACTAATATATCCTCTAGTCGACTTGCCTCTTTTTATAGTCGACTAAGTCTTTCCACAGATATATATTAACTTTATGTTTCTTTACTATAAGCAGTATTAGTCGACTTACCTACACTACAAGTCGACTAATCCAAGTTGTAGTTGACTAACCTTTCTGCTGGTCGACTATTTATATATTTCAGAAACTTATCATCTGTATCAAGATATAGTCGACTTGCTTCCTTGACTAGTCGACTAACCCAGGCAAAACTTGTTCTATTAGTTGACCAATTTCATACCCTAGTCGACTATAGACAGTTTCTGATTGTTAAATAGTTATTGTTATTCTGGTATTTATCCAACGTTCTGGTATTCAAATTTGAGTTAATAACTTCCCTAACTAACCATTGATTTCATCTATAAATAGGGATGCTGTCCTAGGATGTTCACACCAATTCAATATCATTAATTTTCTGTCCAACTCTGTTAAAAAATTCTGTTTTTCAGAAAACTAGTTTTTACTTTCATTTCTTCACACAATTCTTATTCTATTGTGAAGAATTCTGAGAGTCCACCTATAAGAAACCTTGTTCACGATCACATACAAGTTTTAAGGCTTATAGGAATTTTATAATTATTCAAAGAGAAGGGTTGTACAAGAGTGTCTTCTTGGTATAGAGGAGAAGTTGTACAAGTTGTTATCTTCTTGGTGGAGAGAAGAGTTGTATGAATTTGGCAAAGGTTATTGTTTCAAGTGGTGTATAAGGAGTTGATTTTGGGTGTATAAAATTAGGATAAGAAAAATCTCAAGCGGGTTGCTTGGGGACTGGACGTTGATCACGAAGACCAAACTAGAATAATATCTCTCGTGTTTGCGTTTGCATATTTTCTGAGATTTATTTCCTTTCTTACAAGTATTTTATTTAACGCTATTCATCTTTATTTTAGTATTTGTGTTGACATTATTTTTAGATCCTACATTTGGTATCGAGCCCTGCATTCCCGGTCAATACCCTGCATACACGGTCAACACCCTACACACGAGGATGGCAACAGAGTTTCCTTTATCACAATTCAAAGAAGGACATTTTATACAACCTCCACCACTATTTGATGGATCAAACTATAATTACTGAAAGTGTAGAATGAAGATCTACTTGCAATCACTCAATTATGAACTATGAAACATAGTAGAAGTGCCATACACCAAGCCGACCACCAATTATAATGCGTGAAGTGAAGAACAAAAGAAGTCTGCAATTCTAGATCCCAAAGCAATGAATGCGCTGTTCTGTGCCTTGAACAAAGAAGAATTTAATCGGGTGTCAACGACCAGATCAGCAAATCAAATATGGCAGATTTTACAGGTAACCCATGAAGGTACTAATAAAGTTAAAGAGTTTAAAATTTCTGTTCTTATTCACACGTTTGAACTCTTCAAAATGAAGAACGAAACAATTTCAGAAATGATTACAAGGTTCACCGACACTACAAATTCCTTAGTAGCCCTTAAAAAGGAATACACTCAAGTTAAAAAAGTTAGAAAGGTTCTTCGTGGACTCACATCAGATTGGGAGAAGAAAATCACTGCAATAGAAGAAGCAAATAATCTCTCAATAATATCATTAAAAAACTTATTGGTAATTTAATGACATATGAAGTGCAATTTGAAGATCGAAAAAGAATGAACAACAATCTCAATCAAAAAAGAAAGTACTTGCCTTCCATACATCCTCAGATATGGACAATTTAGATGATGATGAAGAGGACATGACAATGCTCTCAAGAAAATTCTGAAAGTTCTTGAAATAAGGTAAGTTTAATTCTACATGTTTTAATTGTAATAAAATAGGTCATATAAAGAAGGATTGCTCATTGCTAAAAAACAAAAGAAAATTCAAGGTCAAAAAGTTTAAAAAGAAGAAAGATTATCAGGCATCATGGGAGAATAGTGATTCATCTTCCTCTGACGAAGAAGAAGCCACTGAAACTGCAAATGTTTGTTTTATGGCTCAAGAAGAAGATAAGGTACAATATACTGAATTATTAGATGCATTTTATGAACTATATAATGATCTTAAGAATGAAAAGATTAAAAATAAAGTTTTAAAAAAAGAAAATGAAAGACTTAACAAAGAAAATTCTGCTTATATTTCTCAAATTTCTTCTATAAATTCTCAAAAGAATGACTATGAAAAAGTTATATCATCATTGAAAAAGGATAATGAGAATTTCTTAAAAGAGAATGTTTTACTTAAAAGAGATACTATTTCTTTAAATTCTAAAATTTCAATTTTAGATAAAGAAATGTCAAGTTTTAAAATTAAGTATGAAGAAATTTTAAAAAATGTGACAAAATTTAATAAAGAAAAAGAAAATTTAAATGATTTATTGTCTTATCAAAAGATTTCAAATAATCATTTTGGTCTTGAATTTTCAAAAGATAAGTTTGAAAAATCTACACATGTTGGTCTTGAATTTTTTAAACATAAATCTACACATGTTTATGAAAAGAATCATAATTCATATAATTCTTTTGTGCAAGAAAATGAAGATATTATTTCAAAAAGAATTAAGAATAAATATATATGGATTCCTAAAATTTAAGTATGATGGATAAAAATTCTTATATTGCATCATATGTACATCATATATGTAATTCTTGTGATTATATTTATACTAATAAATGGAAACTAAATTCAAATTGGGTTTGGATACCAAAAGGTTAATGTTTTGATCATGTTATGATTGGTACCATTAACAATGTTTATCTTATAGATATCTTATAAAGAAAAAGTGATTTTTGATAGAAAATTTTATTTCAAAAACTTGATAATGCAAAATATATATGTATGTCATCATATGTTTTTGAAGGGGGAGAACACCTATTTTTTATATTTGTTATAACATGTTCTCTGCAGGGGGAGTTTATCTCTGTAGGGGGAGTTATATGCACACTACTTGTCATCATCAAAAAGGGAGAGAATGTTGGAACTTAGATTTTGATGATAACAATTGTGATGCAAATTCATTGGAGCTCAATCTCAAAAGCTTATGATAAGTTCTAAGTGCTCAACACTGCTCAAGGTTATTGGCTATTTTTGTATATTTTTTATTTTAAGTATCTTTTTATAGAATGTTAAAAACTTTGATCACACACACAATATAGTCTTGTAGTCGACTTATACCCAAATCTAGTCGACTAATATATCCTCTAGTCGACTTGCCACTTTTTATAGTCAACTAAGTCTTTCCACATATATATATATATATATCAACTTTCTATTTCTTTACTGTAAGCAGTATTAGTCGACTTACCTACACTGCAAGTCGACTAATCCAAGTTGTAGTCGACAACCCTTTCTGTTGGTCGACTATTTTTAGTTATCAAAAACTTATCATCTGTATCCGTCTTGATATAGTCGACTAGCTTCATTGACTAGTCAACTAACCCAGGCAAAACTTGTTTTATTAGTCGACTAATATCATATCCTAGTCGACTATAAACAGTTTCTGACTATTAAACAGTTATTGTTATTCTGGTATTTATCCAATATTCTTATATTCAAATTTGAGTTGATAACTTTCCGAACTGACCATTGATTTTACCTATAAATATGAATGTTATCCTAGGACGTTTAAACCAATTCAATATCATTAGTTTTCTGTCCAAACTCTATTAAAAAATTCTGTTTTTTAGAAAACTAGTTTCCACTTTTATTTCTTCACACAATTCCTATTCTATTGTGAAGAATTCTGAGAGTCCACCTATAAGAAATCTTGTTCACGATCACATACAAGTTTCAAGGCTTATAGGATATTTTGTAATCATTCAAAGAGAAGGGTTGTACAAGAGTGTCTTCTTGGTGTAGAGGAGAAGTTGTATAAGTTGTTATCTTTTTGGTATAGAGAAGAGTTGTACGAATTTGACAAAGGTTGTTTTGTCAAGTGGTGTACAAGAAGTTGATTTTGGATGTACAAAATCAGGATAAGAAAAATCTCAAGCGGGTTTCTTGGAGACTGGACGTAAGTCACGATGACCGAATCAAGATAAAATCTCTCATGTTTGCGTTTGCATATTTTCTGAGATTTATTTCCTTTCTTGCAAGTATTTAATTTAACGCTATTCATATTTGTTTTAATGTTTATATTAACATTATTTTTAGATCCTACAAAAGTACTCACACGACAAGAACAGAGAAACAAGAGAGAAAACAAGCCAACACAATATTTAACGAAGTTTGACAATTTGCCTACGTCCTCGGGGTAAGGGAGAGAGAGATTTTATTGATTCAATAATCAATTACTACTTGTTCCTTCCTTCAAGGAATTTTCAAGAGAAATTTTCAATGGGATACAATTCCTAAGGGCTCTAGCCCATATTTATAGACAGAGAGTCTCAGAAATTTAGGAAACCCTGATTGGATTCGACCCCAAAATAGACAAGGAGTACGAATCCTAAAAGGAGAACCTAACGCGTTTGTCGGTCGACCGGCCGACCGACCCTTGTCCTCGGTCGAGGTCGATCGGGACCAACCGAGAGTTGGCTCATGTCAGTCTGTCGACTGCTCCGGTCAACCGTTACTTTGCCACGGTTGACCGGGAGGTCAACCGGGCCATGTCTGTGCATGTCGTGCACACCGATCGACGAGCGGCCGACCGGATTTTGCCTTGGCCTGCAACGAATTCTTGTTCCTGCTCCTTTTGACTTCTGATCTCTGCGCTATCTTCGTGATGAGTTTAAAAAACTCTTTTGATTCCTTTTATCTCCTATATCTCCTCTCTCCCTACAGTCATGGCATGCAGAGACTGGTTTAACATTTTATTGAGGCTAGATATAATCCACTTATACAACAAGAGAATTATAACTCTGTTCGTTTTCATTTTTTTTACCAACCAGTGTATATACAACGTGATTCTATGAGACATAGAGAATATGAATTATTATTATTTTAAAAGAAGCTCGCGGTTAATCGCTCCCTTATACATACTCTTTTCACATATATCACACCTCATGAAATTCGAACCAGTTCCCATTAGAGAGCAAACTCAATGACTTACTGTGTGATCAATTAATGAGACTTACTGTGTGGCCACATATGGAGAGCCAAGATGTTGGAGAAGGATTCATCTAAATAAGCTTCTAAATGTATTATGAAAAATCTCTTGACCTGTTGTTAATGGGGGGATTTGAACTCATAACTTTCCACAAAGGTAACAAGTGTCTTGTCTTTTGAGCTACACTCAGTTGGCTCTTGGGGAGACGTTTGCTCACTTTTGGTGTTCATACGTACAAATAAAAGTGCTATTTATTCTTGTTACCTTTAAATAAAAGTTAGTCTTAAGTTTGGAGATCTCCATAATCGGGTCAAGCACTTTATCATTAGTGAAACCTCGGTGGGCCGAAATACTAGACACTTGATTAGAAAAAAATTTAGATAATTATGTGCGAGTGATAGCTTTCAAGTGTATTATCATGTGTAAGATTGTATGGTTTTTCGAAATATAACCACGCCATGAACCTAAATACTGTTTACTAAGTCCTATAAGACTGTGACAAGACCTAATATTTTCACCCCAAAGAATGATGAAGGCCCCCCAAAAATCCCCAAAAATTATTACAAGTTTGCTATTTTTTTTGACTATTTCACTTGTAACGGTCCCAGAATTGATAGATTCTCAATTAACATAAATACCCTTATTAATCAAAAGATTATCATAATCTTCTATGATTTCTTTAAAACTTCGCAGCATCTCCTTTGTATTTAATCACCTACCCCAAATATACAGTATATCTATATTCAGCCTACACGGCTTGTCTCAATTAAATACATAAGTCAACTCAAAGTTTCACCACATAGTCATAATAAGATTTCGGCTTGACATCGCCTAGTTATCATCAAGTCCATATAGCAGATAAATCTTACCACTAATATCCACCGTAATATGTGCTCAAGAGTACACCTCTCGGCATCCACAACATAATTCAGAATTTCTATATCTCCAACTTAATCAAAGTCATTACAAACTGCCTCCCCTTTAATTAAAAATATATCCAAAAATAATAATACCTACTTCATGTACATATCACTAATGTTATGAGTTGTACAACAAAATCTTTCAAGGTAATAACACGTAACTATATCTGTAACAAGTATACTAGTAATGAAACTTTTTTCTCAAAACGCTTAAAGTCTAAGCTGGACCTCCATCTCGCCGCAACCTGAAAACATAATAATCTGAGGGGGGTGAGCTCAACAGCTCAGTGAGAGAGAGAGAGAGAGAGAGAGAGAGAGAGAGAGAGAGAGTCAGAAGAGTATTAAGGAAAGGAAACTCAATAATGAGTGAGTTTTTCTTCAATAACCACAGCAAGTATGGATGGACAAAATGAACGAGCGGAAAGCAATATATCATAATGAATAATAGACACTATTATCTATATAGTCTATGTGAAAGTTCAACTTTTCTAGTAATTGATTTTCCTTAATTTTATTTAATTTCTCCACCGCAAATTGCATGGTTATGAGTTGTAGTAACATACTCACTCAGTTATTTTTCATATATACATGAATTCATCATATGTACTCGCAGCACGTATCATCTGTGCTTCTTATATAACATACACGGAGCGCATCAACTACTTCCAATTACATATATAGTTATCTATCCCGGTGATACAATATTACATCACACTTTTACGAATATTATTTACCTGCTCAAGTAATTCAATAATAAAATCACTTCACCCTTCTACATTCACACAAAATATTTAATGGACACATACTATACATGATTCATATGCACATACAAATTATAAGTGAAGTGTGAGATTCTCCCCCTCCTACCGTCTCTCGCCCGGCCCCTTCCTCCATAATATAAGCATATATATAAATATGTCATAACACAATGAAACCGTCTTTCCCCTCCTACCGGCTCTCGCCTCCCCCCCCCCCCCCCGCCCCTTCCTCCAATATATAAATATATGACATAACGGTAACACCGTCTTCCCCCTCCTACCGGCTTCCGCCCGGCCCCTTCCTCCAATATATAAATATATGATATAACGGTAACACCGTCTTCCCCCTCCTACCGGCTCCCGCCGGTCCCTTCCTTTAATGCATAAAAATAACACGACATCTGTATACAATATCACATACACACCAGCTAATGAGGTAACATACACAATGTCAGTAGCGTTGTAATATATTTCTTTCCAATCACCAATCATGTGATTGATATGCAGCACATAATTAATTTCGTATAGTTATCCATTATATGCCCGCATCCAGACATACATATCACTTACATTTATCATTCATCCATGATACTTTAAAATAATTCATTACATTCTCAATGCCCGTCCTAGGTCATATGATTTGTTCTTTAAATAGTTATGATTCTTATTCACATGTTAAGTATTTTATGAATGAAATTGACTACACTGTTAGTCCATGACCAGGATCTTAGCATGCTTAGAAGTTACTAATAGTCCACTAGATTCACACCTGCAGACATCATTTATTTCAGTAGGAATTATTACTTGAAAACGAGAGTACATACTTCCCTAGTCACCAAGCACATCAATCAACAAATCATCATCAACAAATTATCAGTTGTATATAGTTATATGATATATCATAATTGTATATGTATATGTGCTATACAATTAACTGTATCCATAACAATTAGGTAATAATCATAATCGGCATATATCTATTAGATCATTGGTATGTTAATTGATAATTGTAACTTAGTCCATGTTCATATCTATCTAGTATTCATATTTGAGCACAAACTAGCCTGTTGTCCTATGAACGAACACTCATATCATACAATTTAGAGATTTAGGGTCGATCGGGTTTGGATAAGTTACTGGTGAAATACATCACTAGATTTTCTAGTTAATTTACTTTTTTTCATAGATCCACGACATCCACTATTCAAAGTAATTTATGTTCTTAGTTTAATATATATTACTCTAAACGAGATACTTCCATTTAAGTTTCCTCTTTACTATCATACCAAGATATATATAAGTCAAAGATTATATGTTTGGTTTGAAATATACACTTAGTTTGCATTCAAGAAATTATATGCTAGTAAGAAGTCTTAGACCAATATGCAGGATGTATTTTACACCACAAGAAATCAAGGGGTCGAACTCAGAAAGAGATCAACAACTTTCGTATAATTAACATTTTCCTTCTGATCAGCACGGGAGACTTATGACATAAGCTGGTATAATATCCATGCACTTCAATTTTTTGCTACTTGGAACTGGTATAGGGTGAATGAATTATTTTCATCGGTAATATCCAAATAGATCTCTTAAATCTAGTTGATTCAAAAATAAAAATAGCTTAATTTAATTACCAATGATTTAACAATTTAAATCAGTATGTTATTATAACATTTATTCTCTCATTCAAAAGCAAAACATGAGTATAGTAAAACATTCATATAATTGATGTTGAAAAGTTGACCCACTGCATAGGGCGCTACACCGTGCCAGACATCAGTCCTATCCCTAAAGGAACCTAATGTTATTAACACTGTGACAAGTTCCTTCTAACAATTCCAAAGATCAATGACTTACGTGTCTCAATATTAGAAACGAAACCAAATCGGTTCGTCAATTCAATCAACTTGGCTATCCTCCTCAAGCTTTGAAACATTCAATCAACCCTTTTCACCTTCAACTCATCTCACTGACACATTAAAATGTGTAAAACAAAACCAGTTTTAATTTGTATACTAGGGCCCCTCTTTATTCTACATCAAGAAGAATCAATTTCTGATTTATCTAGAACTAGAAGTGATCAATGATTTGCACTAGTTATCCATATCCAATGTTCTAAATATCCCTGATATAACCCCGATATTGCGCCGATATTGCGTTTAGGGCACCTAGCTGCAATGATTTGGCACATCCAAACCGATATAGCATTTTTCATCTAAAATCGCCGATAAATAGGCATGGACCCGATATATCGGCCGCAATTTCGACGATTTTGGACCCGATATAGCGTTTTACACCCAATTTCTAGGTTAGGTATTTGGGTAATACAAGTGATGTGACAATGTGACATTTTTAAAGATTCTATACTTGGATAGTGATTATAGATTCATAGACTTAATATAAGTTATCGAGTTAAACATATCTTAAACATATAAGTATGATATTTTATGTAGATTTATATAATTTATGCACATATTGTCTCATTGAGATTCGATTTAAGACAAGAAGATATGTATATTTACAGTCCGATTATGACATCCGATTTTTAAAAATATCCCCAATATATTCCCGATATATCCCCATCCCAATAAATTTTTCCAGCCGATATAACTGCTGTGGCCGCCATTTAGAACACTGTGCATATCTCATCAAAGACTATTCCTTATTATTTGTGTTTAGTATCAGTGAGTTCTTTAGGTACATGGTTCTTAGACACAAACTTGCTGCTTAAACACCTTTATGGCTTAGCCTTTCTGGACAACTATTGATGTTTTTATAATAACTTTATTTTACAAATTGAAATAGAACAAGGAATGATTTATTAGAAACTAGACTTCACTACTATTCCAACGATATATTACATGATACCGTTAAACCCCAACACACTGATGATTTGAGCCCAACTTTACAGATTATGATCTTTAACAGATTTCTGCACCTATAAGGAATGTTTTTGAGTCAAAACTAAATAACCATCAAGGAAAATGGCATCCAATGTCATCAAGGGTAATGGCAGCCAATAGTTGTGATCATAAATAGTTCATGAATTGTGAGGGAAGAATCAATTGAGGCAATAACTTGACATGAACTCCCACTCACAATAGATTTCAATAATTTCGATGTTAAAATTTCAAAGCAATAATTTAATTGTATTCATGGGGAAAAATTTAAGCAATCAACCTAATTGAGTCCATGAATTTGTTCAAAAAGCAAAAGGGAATTTGAAATAAAATTTGATCAAGCAAATTTTCCTTCACCACATTATGAATACTATAATATTCTATTGCCTTCTATTTAATCAATATGTACAATTGTATTAACCCATTAACATCAAGATCAAAATCATGTCACCTCATGCTTAAGGAATTCATGCAATATCAATAAGGTTTCAAATAACATGGATCAATAGAAGATTTTCCCTCACCTCCGTTTTCTTAATCAAGTCTTCAAATTCATCTAATTCTAAAATGACAACATGAAGGAACATGGCTTTAAATTTCTCAACATAAAACAATATAAACTTTTTCATTTTTCACCAATCACTAACATCTAGATATACACTTGATATGAGGGAAAATTTCTTCACAAATTCAAGAAATTTCAGAATTTAAACAAGGCAAAGAAAGAAACTGATTCAAGATAAACTCCCTCACCTCCTCGAAGTTACCCCGTTCGCCTCTGCCTTTGGCATCGCTCGGCATGGCTGCGGCGGCGCCTGGCCACCCGACCATGACCCGCCCTGTGAGAGGGAGAAGAGAGAGAGGAGTTGGGGGAGGAAATGGAGGAAGAGGAGAGGGGATTTGCGAAAGAAGGATCTAGGGTTTTTGGGGTTTGAAGGAGGTGAACGTGAGATTCATTTCAGCCCTAGAAAAATGAAGGAGAAGAATGAGATATTTCTCTCCTCCTTTTCTCTCCTCCTTTTACACAAAAACCCCTCTCAATTGTATTATTATGCATACTCGCAATCTCTCTCTCTTATCTCGTCATGTCACCTATACACACAAATTTCTAGGTAAATCCTAGCCCTTCATCAACTCATGCCATGCACACCTACCCTCTCCCACTAACTATTAAGAATATATTATTATAGTATCTTTCTTGGTATTTACTTAAATTATGTTGTATTTACACAATATACCAACGCATCCATGTAATGTGTCTACTCATAAATAAACATATATTTTATATCCATATATATATATATATATATATATATATATATGCCAAAATGTTCATACACCTATATTTGAATTTATTAAATCTTTATTTCACCTCAAATTCCCCCATAATCAAAATTAACATAATTAAATTATAATAAAACTTTCATTTTACACAAAACACATTCAATCATCGTCTCAATAATTCTCTCTAATCACGTTAATCAAATATTAAGATTTTAAATTAGGATTTTAAATGATTGGGGTGTTACATCACTCTTGGTGAAAAGTCCAAAAAACTCCTCCCTTCTATCCTTCTCCCCCTTCCTCCCCTCCTCTTCCCCGCTTCCCTTCTGCGACCACCTTTGCTCCTCCTCCTCCCTCCTCCCCTCCAAATCCTGCTCCTCCTCCTCCTTCCTCTCCCTCCCCGGCCTCCCCCTTCCTCTCCCCACCTTCGCCCCTCCCCCTCCTCCTCCCCCCTCACCGGCCTCCCCCACTTCTTCCCCCCGACCCTCCGCCTGTCGGCCTCCGCCCCCTCCCCCCAACGAACTCCACCCCTACCATAGTTCTATTCGGCAAGAACTGGCTGAACAGAACTGATCTGTTCGGCTAGATCAAGCTGAATAGACCAGTTCTATTCGACCAGTTCGATCAGAATCTAGTCTGTTGGGCCTAAATCCGATCGAACACCAGATTCAGGCCGAACAGACTTTGATCTGTTCGGTCAAAACTGCCTGAACAAATCCAGGGGTGGAGTTCGCTGGGGGGAGGGGGAATGGAGGCCGATGGGGGGGAGTGGAGTTTGTTGGGGGGGAGGAGGGGGCGGAGGCCGACCGGGGGGGAGGCGAGGGGGAGGGAGGAGAGCAAGGGGAGAGGGGAGATCACCGGTGAGGACAGAGGGGATCAGGGGAAGGCCAACGAGGGGGGAGGAGGAGGGGATGGAGGAATGAGGAGGAAAAAGAAAGGGTTTTTTTGGGGATTTTTTAATTTTTTTGGAGTGCTTTTATCAGTTTTGGGGGGTGCCTTCAGCCATGGGGTGCCTTCATCATTCTTTGAGGTTGAAATATCCACTCCCGACAATGACTAACAATACGAGAATAGAAGGGTATAAATAGTTTACAATCAATCAAAATAAAATTTACTAGCAAAAAAAAAAACTCTACCACCAAAGAACCCATTCTTTAATTGTTCAAATTTTGATGTGTTAGTCAACTACAGCCACAATGATTCAAAAATGCATGATCATTTGAGAATGAGATTCTAAATCTTCACAAGGAAATTTTTTTTGGTACATGTAGATGGTATGCAGTGGCTTAGTCAGGATATTGAAGTCGGGGCCACTTTTTTACTTCAGTTTCTAAAAAGTATGTTTAGAACCTTAATCGGATTTATGCATATGTTGCAGGAAATGCGACTGACCATCTAATGTTGCATTGACAGTACATGATTAGACTCAAAATCGTGGTGTCATACATGTGGCATCAGTGGGCGCATAATAGCTCTCAGAGAAGTTAGTCTCAGTTGCAGTGATGTCCATGATGCAAGCAGCATTGGCTCTCCATGATGACGGAGATGTTGTTGATGGTAGGCCATAGCCAGTGGCAGTAGCCGACATGCATGAAAGGGATCGACGAACGAGTGTTTGTACAAATACCTACGTTGGATGTTTGTTCTGTCTATTGAATTTGTAGTTTATTTTTTATTTTTCTATTGTGCTCTGTTCTTACTAAAATTTAAATGTAAATTTAATTGCTTATTCTGTAACAAAACAGATGGGTACACGCTTTTGATTAAAACAGTACAATAATATCAATAATTACAAACATTCTCTCCAAAAAGAGTATAGTACTTACAAACTGTTAGACTTTACTAGGCCGACCCATGAGAAAGTCGGGCGCCCAAGCCCAATCAGGGTCTAGGCCTAGCCCAAGAGGCTGGTCTATTCATTATCTTGATTGATCTAGCAGAGCACTCAATATGAGCCATCGGATCGAATCGATGGACAAAATCTGCTGAGAGATTAGGATACTCCTATAAGAGTTAGGATTAGGGTTAGCTTCCTTTATAGGAGGTCAAGTCTTCCCACTTTCTACATGTAATTATTTGCAACTCCTCCTCTTCTATAAGCTTCCAACAATGGTTGTTTGTTCTTCTAAGTTTGTGAGTCATGACGAAGGATTCTTGCAAAGTTTGTTATAGTTCCTTCCACTGTCAAGAAAATACTCTTTCGAGAAGAAACCCTTCACTTCAAAGAGGTACCCTTTCGCTACGATATCTATATGATTTATGTAGATATGCATGTAGATACCTAAAATTATTACACAAACTACCTCGTAACAAGCTGGGAAAGCACATCAATAGGTTGCTTGAAGTTGACAAAGTTGACATAATTATAAAAACTTAAAAACATTTGATTATCACGTAACAAGAATTCTTTCATTAAATAAGAGTCAAGTAAACACTAATTCCTATTAGTACTGAATATTTTAGACTTTAAGCACTTAGATTATCAATACACATATTGTCTACTTCTTGCATTTCGATGAAAATTATTGATAATGCAAGTAGGCATAGTTACATAAAAAAATGAAAAAAATTAGTTGCAAACAGATGGATATTCAATATTATTTTCATCATAATTTGTTTGGATAGTCAAAACATGAGGTTTTACGAAACTAATCAATTAACAGATGAATTAGAGAGAGGAATGGACCCAAGTGTAAGTGGGGCCCGAGTGTGGAGGAGCACAAGATTAAAATGACATTTATTTTTTGATTTTTTTTCCTTTTGTTTTTTCTCCTAAAAAAAGAGAGAGATTTGGTAGGTCTGTCTGTAAACTTCCTTTATATAAAAACTTTGCACCATTTTATACAGTTTTGTTTCGGTGCATCCTATTATTACACTGGCAATTGAATAGATAGGAGAAGTATAAAAATGTTAGGCCAAGTCTTGACTGATTGAAAGTTAAAAAAAATGTAATCTATTTATCAAAAATTCAGTCAATCTTCGAATCTACTTTACTTTGAAGTTAAAATAAAATCAGCATATCGAAAGGAGGAAAAAAATAATCTTATTTTCACATACAATGAAACTAACACGTGTCATATTCATAGTACGAGGAGTGCTGATGAGACCCATAACGGTAGGCCCCGGGACGTGACCAGTATGTGGCCAGTCGCAGGCAGGCAATAGAAAAGTAAGAGGAGAGAGAAGCATTTTCTTCTCGGCTAGGAGCTGGCCACGTCTTCAGCATCTGTAGACCTAAAAATATCTGTGTCATTACTCTTATAGTACAGTTAGCTTCATTTTGTTGGTGTAGCATAATCTAAGCTTAAATTTGAACTTTATATAATAGGGCCCCACTTTTTTATCTAGTGGATTGCACGTGTTTGGACCTGTAGAAGTGGGAGGAAAATAGGAAGTGAGTTTCCCGCTTTCTTTATTTGTTTTTGAATTAAAATGAAAATAAGAAAAAAAAATTTTTTTTTACTCTTTTACACCTCTTTTACACTATTATTTTCTTACTTCAAGAATGTTACTGTTAATTTTTTAATAATCTCACTTATAATAAGTTGTATCTTAATGCATTAAATTTTTATATAATGTAAATCTTACTTATAATCGAATTACAGTTCAAAAATGTCACTTCAGACATAATATTTAATTTAATATTATTTCGTGATAAATTTTGTGGTCAACTTTTTCATTTTCACTTCTACATTACTAGCTAAACACTGAAAAATATAATATATTTTTCCACTTACACTTTCACATTGCAGCCAAACACCGAAAAATCTATTTCCATAAATCTCAAATTCTCATTGCACTTTCATATTTTCCGCTGTCACTTCTCAGTTTCCATTTTCCTTGCACTTCTATAACTTCAAGCACGCAGAGTGCTGGTTGACTTTGAATTGATGAATGTCATGTTTTCTTGATACCTGTGATTACGAAATATGATTCAATTTATTTATTATTATGCAATTTATTAAGTAAACTGAGTTTATCTCCAAATAAAGTGAACCTCTTTTTGCCTTGTTAAAAAATATGACTAATTTATATAATTAAATTTTGGCCGAACGTTAAGAGTAGATGAACATTCACATGGATTTATAATAGATTTCAGACTCTAGAGACTTGATTAAATTCTGTTGACCTAAATTCTATTGAGCTTTGGGTCAAACGACGCACACGCGCTCGACATTATCAGTCATTTGTGACGACCTTTGATCAAAGCCGCGTTGCTGGTCTAGGGGTAGTTTTCTCTCCTCTGCGATTTTGCAGTTCCTTAATGCTAATATTGTTGGTGCTAAAGTATATTTTCCAAGTTTTTTTGGGATATTCTTAAGTTACAAAAAAAATTATAAGCAGGCAAAGAACAATAATGCTTCAAATCTAATATATATGAATAATCAAAAACATGAGAAAAGACATAGCTTGTGGGGAGCAGTCATGCAAACGCTACCCTAAAAGACAATAGAACATCTAGGTGTTGTCGTGGACGTTATCCACTAGCGGTAAAATCCTCCAGAATGGTCCAACACCCAGCTCGAGCGCGAGTCTAGATTCCTGCTCAGATGAAAATCGACGGCCCAGAAAACCAATATAATAACAGAGAACTAAGAGAAAGAGAGAAGGTAAGAATAAAAAGTATTCGTTTGTAGACAGAGTTCTATCAGAGACTTTAAGAGGGAGAGAAGAGAAAGTCATAGTGTATTTTAGCTTCTGAACTGAAGTTCTATTTATAACTGCATAGCACATGAGTTCAACAACTTGATCTCAGAATCCGAGGCAGTTCCAACAGCATGATCTTCCGATCTGCGATAGCGGGCGAGAAGTTGTGCCATAGTGTGAGATTCAGATGGATAAGGCAGGAAGAAATCGAAAAGGAGAAGGCGAGAGCCGAATGGATCAGGTATCAGATGAGAGGGCGAGATATGGATGGATTCTGGGTCAGGCAAGGCGAAATTCGGATGGATCAGGCAGGGCGAAATTCGGATGGATCAAGTGGAAGGAGATTTTTGTGAGCTCTTTGAACTCGATTGGCGGCGTGCTAGAGAGCGACCAATCATCTGAATATGAAGAAAAGCCCACTAGGGCTAAAACAGAACCCAAGAGGGCTAAATTAATGAGAAAGCTCGAGAGGGCTAAAAAAGAACCCAAGAGGGTTAAAATAGGGCCCAAGAGGGCTCAGATCGAATTCTGTAATGTTGGAGGAACATGGGTGATGGTGGAGCCGACATCGGTGAATGTGAAAGGATCAGCGAGGACTCGGTCTTAGCTAAGGCGGAGGAGGATGCGCGAGGCGACGAGAAAAGCTCTGATGTTATATGAGGTGAAAGTGGCCTGGCACTAGGCACACACTATGCGATCGTTACCTAGCGCAAGCTCGAGAACACCGAGAGAATTTCGATTAGTAGAGAAAAAAATTGAGAGGCTCTAATACCATGATAATTTGGAGAAAAAGTTTTAGTATGTATATTCATAACGCAATTACATCAATATATATAGATACAAGAGAGAGTAGATAGATAAAAAAAATGAGTATAAGATAAGATAAGATAAGGGTATCTAACTATAGAATAAAGATATCTAAATATAAGAGTATCTAATAATTTTGAAGCTATACTTCAAGGAGAGAAGCCCAACAGTAAATAGAAGTTAGATCTCTCTAATTCAGATTTAGATAGTATAGAATCATCTTTAGTTTAAATCAATTCATATCTTATTCAAAGGGAGTTTGAAATATTGTTTTGATCTTATCAAGTTGTTGTAATTATAAGAGATGTAGTTAAGATTTTAACAAACAAGTTATCGTAAGTATAAGAGATGTAGTTAAGATCTTAATAAACAATTATAACAAACTCTGATAATAAATATGGGAGGGAGGCTTGAGCTAAATGTGCCTCTTGTATCCTTTGAAACCTCAGTGGAAGCTTATTGGTGCAACAAAGGAGCTTGGAAAACATTTATAATAGAGTCAAGTATTACTAAAGTTTTTTTTTCTTTATAATGTTTTCTTCTTCTTCATTCTATTTTTTTGATTCACCGAGCATCATGTATAAGTAATATGATATCTAGGATATGATGAAACTAAGTTAAATAATGCTTAAGTAGCTAGTAACTGATCTCTCATGTTATGCTCATAGTCATGATTTTGTTAGGTCAGATAAAAACTAAACAATCATTAAACCATCTAAGATTTTTGATAAATTAAAAGTGAGTAGTATCAATCTACTCTATGCTTAGAGAAAATGATTTAGGCCTGTTGAAATTCTTATTTAGTTTAATCATGTTTTAAAATCAGTATCTCGCTTGCCTATATAGCTCGTGAATTAATAGGTTATGATGATCACATATAATTTATGTTTTTTATAACTAAATAGAAAGTAAAGATTTTAGTGTTTGCATGCCTTATCTTTCGATTTGTAAACATTTAGCCGTGGTATACATTGTGATAGTTTGAGAGAGCGTGAACTAGTTACTTAGTTTCTTCATGTTAGTAGATTCTTTTCTCTAAATTATTTTCTTATTGATATGTTCTTAAAGAAATGATAATCAACTATCTTTCAATTTATTTTTTTAATTTTCATGAATAATTTCTAAGTCATAAAAGAATATCTCTTCCCTATCAATCGACTCATATTTTCACGTACTTCACTTTATGCTTGCACTTGCTGTTTAATTTAGTTTTGTCTCGAACATGTAGACTAAACAGTCAATGTTGTAAAAAAAAGTAGCTAATACATAATTTCACTGATTTGAGCAGACACCGGTTGGATCCTGGACACCAAGGAAAGGGTGTCATTCTTGGTGAATAGATGAATGTGACGTGTCCTCTATTGTGACATCTACTGTAAAACACTATTTGAGTTTTATCAAATAATAATAATAATAACAACATAAGAAAAATAAAAAAAATGATAACTTATATGCAGGCGTTGGGAATCAAACTCAGGACCCCAGTAAGGAAGAAGAGAGAGTAGATCATTATGCCATATTAGCATGTAATCCAAAAGCACTCGAATTTAAATTTGAACCTAATAAGCTAGTAAGCCTATAATTTTCAAATCTAAACCGAATTTCCCTTAGATTTTTAGCAATCTTCAATTCTTATCTAAACTACTAAATCAAGCAATCTAAACCTAACTGAAATTCAAATTTTTAAGATATCTAATAACTTATATAAAAACTCAAACTCCTTCTCCTTTCTTCTACATCAAGAGAAAACCCAAAATCCAAACTCTCCCCACTTTTTTTCTTCTCTTTTCTCCTCAAGCGGATAGTGAACGAAAAGGAGTTTCGAGGTACAGGGATTGAGAGCAAGTAAGGAGGAACAACTCAAGTAAGTAGATCTAGATTGTGAATTTAATTTCAGTTTTTTTTAAAAAATATAAATTAAATTAGAACCACAAGAATAATTTATTAATTTCAGCAATCTATTACTCAACTTATCTATTCTTGTATGGCAAAACTCACCGCAATATAATTATTGGTTCATAAAAACTTACCTAATAAATTTTTTGTATGATTATTATTTTAATACTCCACAAAGCCTTGATTTGAGCAAATCAAATCCTAGTAAGTAAACTAGTTTTTTTAATTAATATATTAAAAATAGTTTATTCAATATCATGTCTATACAAGGGTCATTTATAAAATTTTTACACATCTAAACCAATTAAAATTCAACTAAAATACATGTGAGAGGGTACTAATGCACAAAAAGAATTTATACACTTTACAAAACTTCTACAATTTGATCTAAAAAAATAGCCGCTGCTCTTGGCCAGGCCTAGAGTAGCTCGGCACTGTACAAACCCGCTTGGGTATTTGCAGAGCCAGGCCGGCCAATCCACATCGGGCCTAGCCTGGCCCTGGCCTGGACTTGGTTGCCGGGCTGGGCTGCACAGGGGGTCAGCCCCCTGTGCAGCAATTCCCAAGGAAAAAAATTTTTTGGCAGAGGCCCACAAGCTACTTTCAGCCCAGCTCTGCATGGGCTGCCTCCTCTAGATCCATACCCGCACAACAGAACCCGACCCAACAGAAAAATTCAGACTCGTTAACCTACAGAAAAATAATTAAAATGATTAGTTAAAAATATCAAAAAATGGAGAAAAATATAAATAAAAGTATACAATACTTCTATGATAAAATTTTCAGAGGAATAGCGACATAAATTAAGTCAGATTACCCCCTTTAGAGTCTGTTTTTATTATTTTAAAATTCAAACCCGTTAAGAAATTTAATGTTATAAAGCCTTTAAAAACTCAGCAAAAGAAAATTTAAAATTGGTCAAATTAAACCTATTAATTTCATGTAATCCAAAAGATCATATTCCCAACTTTAAGCTGATTAATCAAGAAAAAAAAGATCCTAACAATTTCTATTGAAATAATTTATGTAGATTTATCGGGATCCTAGGGTTTCAGTGCTTTTGAGTGTGATCTACCTCAAGTGAGTGCATTTTTTTCCCTCCTTCAGTTAAATAAGAATTTTTGTGATAAATGATTTTATCTAGTTATTTATTTATGCTATAAAAGCAATTTAAATAATTAAGCTAGTTTTCTAGTATTTAGAAATTTTATAGTTTCATGAATTACCTCCATGTATTATCTGTAGAATATTTATGTATTTTTATATGCAATAAAGTTCACTTGTTCTTAATAATAAACCTATATGATCACTACATGACATCAGTTAGGACTTTGCCATTAAGACTCACCGGGATGATATTGTTGGCCCAGAGGTCCTTCACTCTAGTTTTGATGATGATTAACTCATGTAGTTATAATTTATTAATAATCTTGTGCTACTTAGTTTCAGATACTTGATCAAGATATTAGTAGATGATTAGCTTTAACAAGAGTGTTTTGGAGCTTTCACACATTGATTCAAGAGCTCAAGCGTCAAGATCGCATTTAGTACTCAGTTGGAGTCAAGCTCGGTAGATCGCTTTTGGATCAAGTATACTTGGAGAAGGAGTTCTACAAGAAAACCTCGGTTTGTGTTTAGTATGTTTAGATCATTATAAAGATTAGATAGTGTTGATATGCTCAAGTTTACATACACACAAAAGTTTTAAGTTTATTGGTTTTGGTTTTTCGGTTTAACCGGATTTTGGATTTCATGTCAAAAACATAGATATAATATCTTTTGTATATATTGAATTCTATCCATATACAATATGCTTCAAATTTGTTTCAATAGCATATTTTTGTATTTACATGAGTTTTAGAGAAAACGATTTTCCATTTCAAAAATTCAAAGTTTGAAAAAAATACAGTTTTTGTATTTAAGCCAAATTTCAATATCACAAAAATGGTTCAAATAGTTTATAATATGTGTTGAACTTGAGTCATACATATTTGTATTTCAAAAATTATTAAAAAACTAATTTTTGTGAAATTTATGTGTATTTTATGGGATTTTTTAGAAGGCAAAAAGTCAAGTTTTTAATCCCTATAAAAGCTGGACCTGGCCTTCTGCCGGTCGACCAGAAGGTCGACCGCTGTAGAAGTCGGTCGACCGGTCTGATCGACCGACGTGCACAAACGTACACAACAGCTTGGGCTAGTGGGCTGATCGACCGGACGGTCGACCGTCCAGAGAGCTCTGCTCTCTGGAAATGGCCCGGTCGACCGGCAGAGGGCTGCTGCTCTCTGTATCCAGTCCCGGTCGACCGGAGGTACAACAGTCATAAAAATGACAGTTGACTGGTCGATCGGGCGGTCGATCGACAGCAGATTTTTTCTGCTGTCTTAGCCCAACGGCTTGTTTTTTGGAATAGTTATAAATACTCATTCCTTTGGGCTATTTTGATTAACAATTTCAAGAGCAAAAATTCCTATCTTCTTAAGTATTTTAGCTACAAGTTTTAAAAGAGTTTTTGGGTTTAAAAGTTCTTTCTTTATTTTTTAAAGTGTTGGAAAAATCAAAAAAAATAAAGTATTTGGAAATTGATTTTTGATCTTTATTTCAACGTTTATCTTGTGATTTTCTCAAGTATTTTTCTTTACTATTTTTAGTTCCAAATACTTTGTTTTCTCACAAGTTATCATATCCATCCTATCTATTAGGATATAGTTTTGTCGAAAAATTGGTTTGTGGTTGTTGATACCACCAAGAGTTGTAAACCTTCTTTACTTTGTGTTATCCTTCTAGTGAGAGCTTATTGTGTTGATATCCCTCTAGTGAGAGGTGATTGTGGAGGTTGTGTTTGGTTGTTGGTATCCCTCTAGCGAGAGGTGATTGTGGATGAGTTTGGTTGTGTTGGTATCCCTCTAAGTGTAGAGGTGATTGTTGTGGAGTTATAGCTTGTGTCTTATCCCTCTAGTGAGAGGTTGATCTTATTTGGCTAAGTGCCCTCGCTCTAAGTGTAGAGGTGATTTGTATTGTGCCTTGCCTCTTGTGTAGAGGTTGTATTGTTGGAGAGAGGAGTTGTGTACTACTAGTTTGTATTACCTCAGTGGAGGTTTCCTGTGTGGAAAGTCCTGTGTGGACGATATAGTGAAAATCTTTCTGTGTGAAGGCAGGGACATAGAGCAGTGGCTCGAGCCTCGAATCATATCTTGGTGTTTGCGTTTGATCCACTATCTCTTAACTTTCTCTCTCTCATTGGGCATTGCATCATATTGTTCATATCATATATATGTTTGAGTTTGATTGTGTGCCATACTTGTGTTAAACCAAGAGAGTTTTATATAGCACCTCGACTCTTATTTAGAGGAATTTAGAGGAGATAGTCCAGAGCCCTTTATCGAAAATTCGGCTACACTCTTTGGTTACACTAAGTGTGTTGCAATTTGTTTTAATTTCACACTATTTGACATTAGATTAGCCTTACACCTATTCACCCCCCTCTAGGTGTACTTTCAATTGGTATCAGAGCCTACGCTCCTGATATTAGGTTTAACCACCTAAGAGTGAGATCTTGGTTGCTAATCTAGTATTTGCATTTGCACACTTATTAGTTTACACACACTCATGGATTATCTTGCATCTCCTATGTTTGATGTTTCTAACATCGACATGTGGAAGCTTAGAATGAGTATGTGCCTTAAAACCCTAGGCTTGCATATTTACCTTGCCAGTACCAAGAAATCTTATCTTGATAATAGTAAGCATATAGAGAACAATGCATAAGCCCTTGAGGCACTTAGGAGCACTTTAAGTAAAAAATATTTGTGTATTGTTTCTCATTATGATTCCGCCTTTACAATGTGGAACACCTTGACCTCTCCAAAGCTTCAAGCGCCAAACGTTGTGGAGAAGGAATCTAGTGGGGATGAATCCGAACAAACTTGCTACATGGTCCAAGGGAATAACTCCCTTGAGGTAAATTCGGAAACTCAACAAGATGACAATGCTAGTTCTTCCGGTGATGATTATGTTGATGCCGATGCATTAAATGAAGAACTATATCTTGTTTGTGAAAACCTATTAAAAAATATAAACTCTTGAAAAAGAAAACCTTTAAATTAAATAAAGAAAATAAGGATTTATTTTCTAAACTTTATATTGCTTTACAAGAGAGGGATGAGATTTCAAATGAAAGGGACTCTTTGAAATCTCAACTTGAACTTGCCTTAAATGAAAACAAAATCTTAAAAAGTAAAAATGATTGCGATGAAGTATTGAAAAAAAAATGAAAAACTATCTTCAAAACTTATTTTTATTTTAAAAGAAAATGATTCTTTGAAAAACCAAATTGCTTCTATTTCAAAAGAATTGGATTTGATTTCTAACGAAAATAAATCTTTGAAAAATGATTTAGATTCACATGTTTGTCATACCTCATCATCTAGTATACCTATTGCATGCTATATCTCTTCTACTATTATTGAAAATGATATATGTATGTTAAAGAAGAGTGTTGATTATTTGAGCTCTACTTTGAGCCAATGTGCCATGAACCACACACGGTTGGAGTCCATGTTTCGAAGGAAACAAGTTTCACATATGCATGTACACCATACATGGCATACAGATGCTTCTCGTGCTCACACACATGACACCAAGTATGCTCATGTGTACACTTGTACACATTGTGAACGTAAGCGCCACCTTGCAAAGTTTTGCTATGATAGAAAATATGATTTAAATTTTACAAACAAATTTATTTGGGTTAGTAAAGGTGCTAACCCCCATAGACCCAATAGAGTATGGGTACCAAAATCCACTCCTTTTTTAATTGATGTAGGTGTGAACTCTCACATGACGTGAGAGGTGTTGGTGCCTTTAGGTGAATGCGTTCCGAGCTATATGGTGACACTTTTGGATGCATCACTTTCAAGAAAAGTTTGGTAGGAGGACCATCATGATTTGGAGACTATAGAGATGTGCCCTCTTAGTTTTGGTAACTATCTCTTACTCCCATTTAGTTTGCATGCTTTTATATTGTTGATTTTTAGCATGTTTTGATTTTTCATGATTATGAGGTTAAATGTAATGATAATTAAACTTGAGATATACATGATTAGTATTTGAGATACACCCATGTTTATATGGACTATTACTTTTATGTTCTCACTTTAGTTTAACTATTACGTATATCCTTGTCCTAAGACATGTACATTTATATAATGATCATATTGGTTTATATTTCGTTTTTGGCTTCATGTTTTGATTACATGTTTAAATGTAAATTTTTATTAAAACATGTGTATATACTTATATATCTAGTGAGCCACAAATTGATTATTATATATTTGTCCTTAATTCCTTATTTGTACCCATTAGATGTACTAGTATAGCCTAGTTTTGATGATTCTTGCATTTTCACTTGTATTCCCCATTTTTGTACATGTTTTTTTATTAAGTTTTATGTATATGTTATTTTGTCTAAAATTATTAGATATACATGTATACCCTTGAGTCATTTGTATTTCATGCAAAATTTTTATGGATTCAATTATGTTTGGATATGTATGTATACTTCTAGTTTAGACATAACATACATATGTCTTGAAGTTTGAATTATTTTGATGAAAATTAGATTGTCATGTTTTTCATGCTTATAAAGAAACTTCATAATTGAGCTTAATTGCCCATTCCCATGATTTTGTTGATTACATGATTCTTACACTCATATTATTATTGTTTACTCATAATTTATGAGCTTTATATATGCTTTATAGTCCTTGAGTGTCGATGATCGTGTGACTTACATGTTTTTCATGAAAAATATTCATGTTTTATTTCTTGCTTGAAGGATTTCACACTAGTTTTCAAGATTATCATAAAACTAGTTGCGTATTCTTCATTTTGGAAGAATTTTCAAACATATTAAATTATTTTCAAATCCTATTTTTTGAAAACCCCTTCCATCGAAAGGCGGACGGATGGGCGACCATACCTTGTATGCTCAAATTGAAAATCTATTTAAATATATGCATGAAAGGGAGGTATTTATGAGTTATACACTTGATCCTCATTATATTTTCAATTGGTATAACAATTGATATTTTCATGTTTGTATACTCATATTTTGTTTTTCTATATATGTATGCTTCAAACTTCAAATAGTATCAATTTCGATTGATATTTACATTTTCATATATATACGTGATTTGATTGTGCTTACTATATTTTTACATTTTAAAGTACAAATTATATTTATGCTAAGCTTGATTTACTCCTTAATGTCAATTATTTTTTTGTTAGTATCTTATACAAGTTTATGCATTATTTTTATTGGTATTTCATAAAGGGGGAGAAAATTCATGTTTTATCTTTCAATTGGTAACTTTCAATCGAGTTTAATTTTCAATTGGTATCTTACTCCCATTCTTTATAATGAAAAATACTTTATTTTGGTATCTACTAACATTTTCAGTATTGGTATCATATTTCATTTTAAATTGGTATCTATATTGATATGAGTTATGCTTACCTAAATCAATTTGGTTTTTACTTTCAATTGGTATCAAAATTTTACAAGACATTTTTTTGGTATCAAGTTACTTGAAATTGATTGTTACTTTCAATTGGTATCAAGATTTCCTATATTTATATATATATATATATATATATATATATATATATATATATATATATATATATATATATATATATATATATATATTTCAATTGGTATCAAAAACATACAATGTGTCATTTTCTATTGGTATCAAACTTTACAAGACTTTTTAAATTGGTATCAAGATATTTTCAAATTGGTATCTTTTAGTATCTTAAAAATTTTTGTTTACTTTCAATTAGTATCTTCAAAATGTTTTGTTTATTTTCAATTGGTATCATAAATTGGTATCATGTTGTTTCGATGTATACCTTTATCATAAATTGGTATATTTTTCAAATGGTATCATAATATTTTTTATTTGTATTGCTTATATGCAAGTGAAGCTTAACATCTTTTCTATATATAGATTCATGTTGAGTGTATTTCATATTGAAGTGATTGACCTTTCTTTAGTATGTAGTACACGTGTGTAGTAGGAGCTTCACATCTCCTTTTATACATTGTATATTATGCTTTATGTGGTTAAGATATAGTCATCTCTTTTCATGTAAATGCACGTATGCAGGGGGAGTTAACTTTACGTCTCTCCTCTTCATGAATATATATCGCATATATATCTTTATTGCTTGATTTGTTTTCACCCCTTTGTTGATGATTGACAAAAAGGGAGGGAGAAATTCGGAGAATGATTTTGAATTTATATGCATGTTTACTTACAATTGATATCATATATGCATGTTTATTTTTACAATTGGTATCGAGCATATATGTGTTATGCATGTTTGTGTTGAGCATTCATTACATATCTTTATGTTTATTACTATGCATGAGTTAAGGGGGCTTCTATGAAGCTTAACTTTAATCCATGCATATATAACTTCATGAGTTTTGTCATCATCAAAAAGGGGGAGATTGTTGGCCCAGAGGCCCTTCACTTTAGTTTAGATGATGATTAACTCATGTAGTTATAGTTTACTAATAATCTTGTGATATTTAGTTCCAGATATTTGATCAAAATATTAGTAGGTGATTAGCTTCAACAAAGGTGTTTTGGAGCTTTTACATGTTAATTTAAGAGCTCGAGCGTCAAGATCACATCTAGTACTCGGTTGGAGTCAAGCTCGGTGGATCGCATTTGGATCAAGAAGACCTCAGTTTGTGTTTAGTATGTTTAGATCATTGTAAAGATTAGATAGTGTTGATATGCTCAAGTTCACATACACAAAGTTTTAAGTTTATTGGTTTTAGTTTTTCAGTTTAACCGGATTTTAGATTTCATGTCAAAAATATATATATAATATCTTTTATGTATATTGAATTCTATCCATATACAATATGCTTCACATTTATTTCAATATCATGTTTTTGTATTTATATGAGTTTTGGAGAAAACAATTTCCCATTTCAAAAATTCAAAGTTTGGAAAATACGGTTTTTGTATTTAAGCCAAATTTCAATATGACAAAAATGGTTCAAATAGTTTATAATATGTTTTGAATTTTAGTCACACATATTTGTATTTCAAAGATCATTAAAAAACTTATTTTTGTGAAATTTATGTGTATATTATGGAAATTTTTAGAAGGCAAAATGCCAAGTTTTCAATCCCTATAAAAGGTAGACCTGGCCTTCTGCCGGTCGACCGGACGGTCGATTGCTGCAGAAGTCGGTCGACCGGTCCGGTCGACTGACGTGCACGGCAGCTCGAGTTGGTGGGCCGGTCGATCGGGCAGTCGACCATCCAGAGAGCTCTGCTATCTGGAAATGGCCCCGGTTAACCAGCCGGTCGACCGGCAGAGAGCTGCTACTCTCTGTATCCAGTCCCGGTCAACCGGGCGGTCGACCGGAGGCACAACAGTTATAAAAATGATCGCTGGCCGATCGACCGGGCGGTCGACTGACAGCTGATTTTTTCTGCTGTCTTGGCCCAACGACTAGTTTTTTGGAATGGCTATAAATACCCATTCTTTTGGGTTGTTTTGATTAACAATTTCAAGAGCAAAAATTCCTATCTTTTTAAGCGTTTTAGCTACAAGTTTTGAAAGAGTTTTTGGGTTTAAAAGCTCTATCTTTATTTGTTTTAAAATGTTGAAAAAATCAAAGAAAAATAGAGTACTTGGGAATTGGTTTTTGATCTTTATTTCAACATCTATCTTGTGATTTTTTCAAGTATTTTTCTTTGTTCTTTTCAGTTTCAAACACTTTATTTTCTCACACTTGAGCTACCATATTTATCCTATCTATTAGGATCTAGTTTTGTAGGAAAATTGGTCTGTGGTTGTTGATAACACCAAGAGTTGTAAACCTTCTTTACCTTGTGTTATCCCTCTAGTGAGAGGTGATTGTGTTGATATCCCTCTAGTGAGTGGTATCCCTCTAGTGAGAGGTGATTGTGGAGGAGTTTGGTTGTGTTGGTATCCCTCTAAGTGTAGAGGTGATTGTTGTGGAGTTGTGGCTTAGTGTCTTATCCCTCTAGTGAGAGGTTGATCTTGTTTGGCTAAGTGCCCCTCCCTCTAAGTGTAGAGGTGATTTGTATTGTGCCTTGCCTCTTGTGCAGAGGTTGTATTGTTGGAGAGAGGAGTTGTGTACTCCCAATTTGTATTACCCAGATCCTCAGTGGAGGTTCCCTATGTGAGAAGTTCTGTGTGGACGATAGTAGAAATCCTTCTGTGTGAAGGCGGGGACGTAGAGCAGTGACTCGAACCACGAAACATATCTTAGTGTTTATGTTTGATCCACTATCTCTTAACTCTCTCTCATTGAGCATTGCATCATATTATTCATACCATATATATGCTTGGGTTTGATTGTGTGTCATACTTGTGTTAAACCAAGAGAGCTTTACATAGCACCTTAACTCTTATTTAGAGGAATTTAGACGAGATAGTCCAGGTCCCTTCACGGGGAATTCAGCTACACTCTTTGGTTACACTAGGTGTGTTGCAAGTTGTTTTAATTTCGTATTATTTGTCATTAGATTAGCCTTACACCTATTCACCACCCTCTAGGTGTACTTTCAGACTTTTGTGACATTTATCTGATGACCGTCATGTCCCTGTTATCTAACTATTGAAAAAATATTGTTTTATGGTAACAATCTCGTTCTGCTTATCATGTTCACCGACATATATATCCTATTATACATGTATCACAATTTCACTTTTGATGTTGTTGCTATTGTCATTACCGAGTTATCCCAGCAACTTTAGGTAACATGTACATTTAATAATCTTGATAACTAATTACATGATATTAAACAACTTATACTGAGATTAAAAAAATTGATGGAGGAGACAGCGTCTGTATTTTGGCGGACCTATAATTTAGGTTGCTCAGCCGAAAGAGGGTTCCATTGCAGGGTTCTCGTGGGGTAACTGGCACCCCGTCCTATTCTTATTCCTGTTATGCATGTTATACATGTTACCTGACCTGTTATACATGTTCCTGACTACCTTGCAGTAGGGCCTGATTCAGCGCCAGAAGTCTGGGTCATGGTCTCGGGTATGCACGGGACCCACCTAAAACACAGACAATATCTCTAACTAATCAATTTCAATGACTGAGGACCTTTTTGGTTTGTGTAGTAGGCGTAGTATGAGATGTGTCTATTACATGTGACAATTAGTGTTCGCTAACATAATTAATAATGAAAAAACCGAATTCTTATCTTGACGTTATACACTGAACCTGATTTATGCATGTATGTTATGATAAACATTTGATTATACTCATGACCTGATGTACACCTGATTGTATCCACTGACTGGCTTGGTTACTATTGATCAGCATGATTTTATACCATTTTTATACTCCTAATTATTTATTATTTGTATATAAATAATGCTACTCGGGTATATTTGATTATATTTTGCAGGGAATAGGTAAAAGGAAAAAAAGGAGGAATCCGGATAATTTCAGAAATTAAATGCCGCAATTTGTAAAAGATTGGAGGATGCTTTTTGAGCATGCTGCGGTATTTTGATCATAACTTTGGCTACAGGATCTCAAAAACAGCCATCCAGGTGTCTATAGAAAGAAAATTTAGAGAGCTACAACTTTCCTGTTAATGACGTCTTCTAATTCATCCATTTGTTGACTCAAAAATGACAAAGAAAGTCTGCTTCTATTTCTGGACTGGACTGAAATGCAACTTAGAAAAAATCCAGGGAGCTAAAGATAATTTTTCGTGTTATTTGTACTCTCATTTTTATTTGATTATAAGTGATGAGATTTCTCTCATGAGAAGAGTGCATTTGTATGATGAGAGTGAGAATATCATGTAAGCTTATAAAAGCCAACATGCCTAGGGTTTGGGGGAGTTTTTTTCTTTTCTAGGGTTTTTGTTTAGGTTTTATTATTTTCCTCCTTGAACTTGTGCGAAGATAATCAAAGCTTGGATTTTGATCAATTTTTCAAAGTTATTTTCATCTGATGGATGTCTCTTCTAATTTCAATCTCAGTTTTAGAGGTAAGAATTTTATTTACAGCATTTTGTTTTATTTTATTTTATTTTTTTTTTGAAATTTCTCTCTGTTAGTTTTAGTTTAATCTTAAGATTTAAAATAAATTTAAAAAAAAAAAAAAGAAAGACAATGTACAGAGGCGCCAACAGGCGCCTCTGCACAGCAAAAACAGAGGGCGCCCCTGCGCCCTCCATTTGAAAAGGAGGGGGCGCCCCTGGCGCCCCAATTTGAAGAGAAGGGGGCAGCCCGCCCCCTTGCAGGTGAGAATTTTTTTTAATTTTTTTAATTTTTTTTATTAATTTAATTTGATTAGTTTAATTCATTCATATTTGCAATTAATTATTTAATTAAATTCAAATAATTTTAAATTGATTTAATTAGTTTAGGTTTTTGTTAGTTTTATCATGCATAACTAATTTGCTGCGAGTATTTAGGGGAGATGAACCTAACCTAAATTCATGTGATTATAAGTAGATCTCCTACCTAAGGTAGTTGCACACACCAATTGACCTATAACTTTTAGGAGATTATTTCTAGAGTCACTAGTTATTTGACAAGGTATGTGTCAATAGTCAATGGTCCATGCTTAGGGTTTTTACTGCTTTTTCTGCTGTTAATTTATTTTGTCATTTATTTACCTTTGATGGACCATGTGATGTAGACAATACCATGTGCTTAGATCTAGTGTTCAGACTTAGTTTGCCTATTAGAAATAGAGATTTAGGAAGTGACAACAAACCAGTATGGAGACCGAAATTGACCGCGTGATGCAAGTTTAGGGGATTTGATCCTAGGTGCTTGACTTTTCTTTTACTCTAATTAGTTCACATAGTTCACAAGATCCATAAATCTTTTGATCCATTCGTGTAGAAGTGTCATAACCAAAAGAACCACCTGTCCCTGTGGATCGACCCTCAAGTGCTACATCGAACGACCGTGCGCTTGCGGTAATTTTAAAACGAGGAGACAGAATCTCCCCAACAAGTTTTTGGCGCCGTTGCCGGGGACACGGTATTCTATCTTTAGTTTTGACACCTATACCGAATTGTAAAAAAAAAAAATCAAAAAAAAATCAAAAAAAAAAACAAATTAAAAAAAAATAAAAATAAAAAATCCTTTCCCCATGGCCTATCCAAATTCATTTGGTTACGATCCATTTTATAGGCCAGACCCTCCCTTCCATCCACCAAGCTCTCTTCCAGATTTTAATGAATACATCCATCCCCCGAACTACTCATTTTCTTCATACCATCCTATGAGTTGCCATCACTGTCAAGATCCAAATCATTCTTCTGAACAGTGTCCTTCGATAGGGTATTCGTTGGGACCAGGTCAAAATCAATTCCACACATTTCAAGGACCTGCGAGCGAGCCTTATCCATCAAACTTCAATTCAGAGGGTTGGAATTGTCCTCAATTTTCTTGGGACCAATCATATCAGAATTCTCAACCTAATTGGTCCTACACTGAACCATCACCTCTATCTTGGGGATTTGACAATGATTATGAGAAATCGATGAGCACATTAGAGGAGAGTTTTAAAGCCATGCAGCAAACTATGGCCGAAACCAATCAGCAGTTAATCGAGGCATATGCTCACATGGATAAGATAATGACTCATCTCAATCAACCTGTTCTAACCATAAGTCCAGATCAAGTTCAAGAGTTCCATCAACTTTCACAAATTGAGCTAAATGGCAATCAGGTGGACAAGGAACCAACACTAGAGGAAGCTTTTGAAACTTTCAGGCAAACTTCAAAGCAAGTGCTCTATGACACTAGAGACTGCTTAAACAGGCCAGCAAATGAGTTGGTTAGTGAGCAAGAGAAGGATCCCTTTTCTAGTCAACTAGTTCATGAACCAACGCCGACTCGACCCATGTCCATTCAAGAGCACATCAACTTTCATAAGATGAATAAAGGCCAAAATGTTAGACCCGAAGAGCAAATCGTTGGCCATAGTGACATGTCTAATCATTCCATCGAGATACCCTTCGAGTCCCAATCATTTCATCTTAATCAATTTGAAGAGCTTGAACATGAGAAGCCTGTTGAGGAAGTTGTGAAGGTCCATGAGGTGTGCAAACGTGATGATCCTCAGTGTCTGGATGAAGTGATTAGAAATTATTTGGCTACACGTACACCTCATGTGGAGCCAGTTGAATCTTGCTGTGAAGATGAATGTGATAATGATGAATTTTTGTTTCAAGAGAAATTTGAGGATGAATTTTCTAAGTTCTGTGAAAAGATAAATGTTGAGGAGCAGAAAATTGCATCCACTCATATGGAGAAAATAGAGCACACTGATCAAAATTGTGAGGATGCCTACATGGATAATGAGCCTTTGTTTCTTGACGAGCTTTTTGTTGAAGAGTATGATCACAATGATGAGAAAACATGTATTAAGAATCTTGAGTTTAGAGTTCCCTTTGAGAAAACAAAACTCAATTTGAGTATCTTCACTTTCGATGAGCCAACAAATGATCATACTTTTCAAAACTTGATTCAAGAATCACTAATTAATCAAAGCTCTAAAAACCTATTTGAAGACGAACTCATATATTTGGATGAACCGGTTAGGGATGCTTTGATTAGTTACACACCTCGAAAGAAAATTGTTGATCTAAGTTTTGAGGTGATATTTGAGGATGAGCTTAAATTTGTAGGCAATCATATTGTGGACACTCCAATTATATTGTGGGAAAATGATGAATTTGTGAGGAGGAACGGGAAGAAGAGAAGGAAGAGACGGAGGAAAGTAATGAACAAGTTGGAGAGGATGAAATTAAAGATGACAAAAAGATTAACCTCTCCACTTTGTCCATTAAAGAGAACCCATTGGAATGATGGGAAGCGAGCTCGAGGGAATAGACCTAGAAAGATCTAGGTATGGGGGAGGTGTGAAATTGTACGTATGTAAATATTTGTTTATGTTTATTTTATTTATTTTTTTCTTTTTGTTGTTGAGTCTTTTTATTTATCTTTTAGTTAGTTGAGTCAGTTTTAGTGAGTCTTTTATTTCTCTTTCTCTAACCTATCTGTCGAGTTTTTTTACAAGTGATACAGGATAGGCAAGGAGGCATCCACCACATACAAGGAGTATTTTTGTTGTTTCGGCAGCTGGATTTCCTAGTGCACTGTGAGTATTTCTAAATCTAGCATACTATTTACATTTCTGTATCTTTTGTATGCTTGGAATGTATGGTCATCATGATTGTGTGCACGTTTTGGATGTGTAAATTACATGCCATATTCATTCTATCTCTGTATTCAAGTATGCATGAGGACATGGCACAGTTTAGGTGTGGGGGGAGATTCATATTTCTTTTGTTTTAGGAGTCTTTTTGGTTTTGTTTTAGTTTTAGGGTTTTCACTTTATTTCTCTTTTCTTTCTTTATTGAGAGTCTTTCAAAAAAAAAAAAAAAATTGTGCAAAATTTGAAAAATTTCTACAAATGAGTAGCTAGTATGTAAGTGATTTAGTATCCATGAGTGGATTTTAAGGGTAAGATTAAGATGAAAGAATTATAAAATCTTAAAATAAAGATTATAATCTAAAACAGACATACCATCTAAACTTAGTCTAAGTGATTATGTACCCAATAGCACTTACACTATTAGTTCATAGGCTTGGGATATTGATTGCAACTAAAAAAGAAAAAAAAAAAGAAGAAATTTTTTTTATATAATAAAATAAAGATTAATAAGTCTTGTTTTATGGCCTCAGTTGCTTGAGTAATTAAGTCCGTAGGAGTGTCTCTACACTTATTGCCCTAAGACCATCTGGTTTGGGAGCATTGACCTAAAGCTCGCTATATGGGTAGCTGAGAAAGCCTAAGAGGACAAGACACTATAAAAATATAATAATTTTGATTATCAATTAGCTAGGTATCTTGGCCTCAGGAAGCCTCGATATTTACGCGAAAGATAGTTAAAAAAAAGAGTATAAAGAAAAAAAAAGAGAGAAACAAAAAGAAGAAAAAGTATGAAAGTTGCAATTAAATATTCCCAAGGTTAAGAACTACATCACGATCACGGGGTACATAGGAACTGAAACTTAGGACAGGTGGTGTAAAGTTTTGGATTTGAGACTTTATTTTATAGCCAATATGATTTCTGGAATTGAGATTTTACTTGAAAATGAAACTCTTGGAAATTGATGATCTTACTAACTAGTTACCCAAAAAAAAAAAAAAAGATTTGTTTTTCTTTTCTTGATTTTCGGTTATCCTTATTTTACTTTTATTTATTTCTTAATCTCTAAAAACTTTCTTGGATTTTGTGGGTGTAATCCGCTGAAAACCCTCACGAGACAAAACTCGTCCTCTAGAGTTAACCTAGGGGTTTAACGGCTTGTTGCACATGCTAAGTGCAACTGTGATTCCTACGAAAGTGAGTTAGAATAGTTTAGTTTTTCTTTTTCTTTTTATTAATTTTGCTCGAGGACTAGCAAAAGATAGGTGTGGGGGTATTTGATCAGCATGATTTTATACCATTTTTATACTCCTAATTATCTATTATTTGTATATAAATAATGCTACTCGGGTATATTTGATTATATTTTGCAGGGAATAGGTAAAAGGAAAAAAAGGAGGAATCCGGATAATTTCAGCAATTAAATGCCGCAATTTGTAAAAGATTGGAGGATGCTTTTTGAGCATGCTGCGGTATTTTGATCATAACTTTGGCTACAGGATCTCAAAAACAGCCATCCAGGTGTCTACAGAAAGAAAATTTAGAGAGCTACAACTTTCCTGTTAATGACGTCTTCTAATTCAGCCATTTGTTGACTCAAAAATGACAAAGAAAGTCTGCTTCTGTTTCTGGACTGGACTGAAATGCAACTTAGAAAAAATCCAGGGAGCTAAAGATAATTTTTCGTGTTATTTGTACTCTCATTTTTATTTGATTATAAGTGATGAGATTTCTCTCATGAGAAGAGTGCATTTGTATGATGTGAGTGAGAATATCATGTAAGCTTATAAAAGCCAACATGCCTAGGGTTTGGGGGAGTTTTTTTTCTTTTCTAGGGTTTTTGTTTAGGTTTTATTATTTTCCTCCTTGAACTTGTGCGAAGATAATCAAAGCTTGGATTTTGATCAATTTTTCAAAGTTATTTTCCTCTGATGGATGTCTCTTCTAATTTCAATCTCAGTTTTAGAGGTAAGAATTTTATTTACAGCATTTTGTTTTATTTTATTTTATTTTTTTTCTGAAATTTCTCTCTGTTAGTTTTAGTTTAATCTTAAGATTTAAAATAAATTAAAAAAAAAAAAGAAAGACAATGTACAGAGGCGCCAACAGGCGCCTCTGCACAGCAAAAACAGAGGGCGCCCCTGCGCCCTCCATTTGAAAAGGAGGGGGCGCCCCTGGCGCCCCAATTTGAAGAGAAAGGGGGCAGCCCGCCCCCTTGCAGGTGAGAATTTTTTTAATTTTTTAAATTTTTTTTATTAATTTAATTTGATTAGTTTAATTCATTCATATTTGCAATTAATTATTTAATTAAATTCAAATAATTTTAAATTGATTTAATTAGTTTAGGTTTTTGTTAGTTTTATCATGCATAACTAATTTGCTGCGAGTATTTAGGGGAGATGAACCTAACCTAAATTCATGTGATTATAAGTAGATCTCCTACCTAAGGTAGTTGCACACACCAATTGACCTATAACTTTTAGGAGATTATTTCTAGAGTCACTAGTTATTTGACAAGGTATGTGTCAATAGTCAATGGTCCATGCTTAGGATTTTTACTGCTTTTTCTGCTGTTAATTTATTTTGTCATTTATTTACCTTTGATGGACCATGTGATGTAGACAATACCATGTGCTTAGATCTAGTGTTCAGACTTAGTTTGCCTATTAGAAATAGAGATTTAGGAAGTGACAACAAACCAGTATGGAGACCGAAATTGACCGCGTGATGCAAGTTTAGGGGATTTGATCCTAGGTGCTTGACTTTTCTTTTACTCTAATTAGTTCACATAGTTCACAAGATCCATAAATCTTTTGATCCATTCGTGTAGAAGTGTCATAACCAAAAGAACCACCTGTCCCTGTGGATCGACCCTCAAGTGCTACATCAAACGACCGTGCGCTTGCGGTAATTTTAAAACGAGGAGACAGAATCTCCCCAACAACTATTCATTTATTGTTTGGCATGTTATTCCAACCTTATCATGTATATTTTCTTTCATAATATGCTTACACGTTACATGCATGTGCACCTTCTCTTTTTCTTTTACCACTCACTAGGTCGCTTATTGACGATCCTGAGTTTGTTATACTCAGATCCAAATCCGAGGACATTGCAGGACCAGGAGTACTTTGAGTGTGCTGCAGATCTCCAGTAGACCATCCTCAGTTCAGTTTGTGAGGACTTATTTTTTGTTCTATTCTTATTATGCTTATAATAAGTGAACTTTTAAGATATTATTGTACTTGGTTTTGAATGCTGGAATAAATTGTAAACTTTATGTTTTGATTTAATACATTGAGGTTAGCGTATTTATATTGAGAATACGTCGCCGACTCTCATCACGTACCCAATTTTGTGTATTTTGGGAAGTGGGGCGTGACAGGATTTTGTTGGTATCAGAGCCAGGTTTTTTTAGGGTGTATAATTAAGTAATAGCCAAGCTCTTACCGATAATGTTAAAAATCATACATTCCAGCTACAAGCAATAATGTTTAAAGTATATTTGAAGCCTATTTATATATTTTCCTAAATTTTATTTTGATTTTCTAGAGCAATGGCCCAACGACCTCCCTCCTCTCGTATTGCTGCTCGTAATGAGACCACTGATCTGATGGGAGTGCTCTGTGGTATGATGGAGTCTCAACGGGAACAACAGCACTCCTTCGAGACGGATTGTTGGCAGCTCAACAGATTGCCACAACGGCCATAGAGAGGTCAATGGCACCTCGGGAACCAAAGCTTGGGAACATCTCTGACTTTAGGAGGTTACAACCGACCATCTTTGCCGGTACAGAGAAGTCGTTGGATGCAGAACAATGGTTGATTGATATGACCAATCTCTTAACTGTAGCCCGACTTGTAGAGGAAGAGCGGTTGGAACCATCAATCGCTTGGGAGCAATTCATGGACAGCTTCTATGAGAGGCTCTTTCCTAAGATATCTCGAAGAGAAATAGAGCAACAGTTCATCAACTTGCAACAGAGGAGTCAAAGCATTGATGAGTATGCTGCGAAATTCTTAAGGTTAAGCCAGTTCGCTCCATACATGGTGGCAGAGGAGGAAGACCGGTCTAACCGATTCCAGCTGGGTCTGAGATTGGACATTAAGAAGTTCTTGGTCACACAACCGCTGAGGACTTACTCTCAGGTTCTCAGTGCTACCCGTAGCTTGGAGCAGGTGGTAGAGAAGGAGAATAAGAGCAGGGTGCAGGCAAGGCCGCTGAAGCGACCTTTTGACCAGGTGATTAAGAGACCTTCATCCAGGTTCGACAGTGCTCCACATAACAAACAACAATTTACTCTTTCCCTGCAGGCATTAGTTTGTGAATTTTATCAGCTGCCGGGACATCATCGAGGGGAGTGCAGAAGGGTGAACGGACTATGCTTGGCTTATGGAGCTAGAGATCATCAGCTAGTGAACTGCCCGTCCAAGAGGCAAAGGAGTGTCATGCCCGTTGCTCCAGCATCAGAAGCAGCCAAGAGGAATCCAGTACCTGCAAGTAGAGGAGTTCCACTTCACAATGATAGGTGTTCAAACAATCCCACAGGAGGGCAGGAGCAGGTCGTGGGAGAGGCCAGGCTTTCAATCTGACTGCAGAAGAGGTAGAGGCATCAGAGGAGGTGGTGGCAGGTAGCATTCTGGTTCATTCAGTTCCAGTCATATCTCTATTTGATTCCGGTACTTCACATTGCTATATATCTACTAGTTTTGTTATGATGCATTCTATACCCTGTAATGATAGGGACACTCAATGGGAGATTAGTACGGAAAATTGGATTATAACCACCAGTAGAGTATGCAGATCTTGTTCGGTAGTGATTTATGGAAGGGAGTTTAATACAGACATGTTGTGATAGATACTGGTGGATACGATGTGATCTTGGGCCTGACATGGCTTAACAAGTATCATGCGGTAATTGATTTTTAGAGTAAGAGTGTAATATTCTGAATTTCGCATCTATCAGAGTTTCAGTTTATTGGAGAATCTAGGGCATCCAGACAAAAGCTGAAAATCACCTAGAGGGGGGGTGAATAGGTGATGATGCTAATCTAAGGGCAATTTAAAAATTTAAAGCTACAACAATCACCAATCAAGAATCACAAGATGAATGCAAGCAATTAAGTATGACAATGAATATGATGAGCAATTAATAAGTGCAAGCAAAGTAGAGTAAGGAGTGTAAGAACAAGAAAAGTAAACCAATCGCAAACACAAGGATATGTTATCGAGGTTCGAGCACCCAGCTCTACTCCCCGCCTTCCCCAGAAGGATTCCGACCACTTCCACTATCACAAAGATCTCAAATACAATGGAGTACCCAACTCCTACAATCTCAAGTACAAGTAATTTCCTTGGTAGTCAAAAGACCACAAACTCTCTCTTTCAAATATCTCTTCCCTTACAAAGGTCCTTAGAGAATATTGAGTAGGAATGAAGCTCTTGTTGTAAGTGAAGAAAGAAAATTAAATCAGAGAGTATTTGAAAACCCTTCAGAAAATCAGTGAGAAATTCAGCACAAAAACCAAGAAATAAGTCTCTTTTGAAAGCCTTAAACTTTTGAATTTTCTAGCAAATAATTGTTGTAACAAATCTCTCTCCAAACACCCCTATTTATAGGAGAGGGCTAGGGTTTAGGGATAAGATATAATTACTGATGTTTAGGAGGTAATTAACTCAAAATATATCCTTAAACGAATTTTTAAAAACAAAAGACAAAACTAAACAGCTCACTTAAAATCTGCCCGTTACTGTTCAACGGACACATCGGTCGACTGGGCCGGTCGACCGGTAGATCACAAATCCGACCGTTATAGGCTAGCGGTCGACCGACCCGGTCGACTGAGAAAACCTGTGAGCAAAAACAATATATCGGTCGACCGCCCCGGTCGACTGGCAGACATGCACACGGATACGTGCATCTGCCAGAACCGCGGTCGACTGGTCCGGTCGACCGGACCAGACTGACACAGACTCGGTCGACTGCCCCGGTCGACCGGATCAGGTCAAAAATCAATTTTAGAAAAGAAAACAAAGAGGATTTTGATTTTAACAAAAATACTTTTGAACAGGGAATAGTATAAAATATAAAGATGTATATGTAGGCAAAAACTTGTAGGCAAAATATTTTTATATAATTTATAAGAAATTATTTTAGAATGAGCATGTGCGCAAAAGCGTGTGTGATAGAGCTTCAAACCTATCCACTATTCTTTAACATACTATAAACTGAAAAACAAATTACATGAAGACTTCTTGAGCTATCTTCAAGTCTTTGAGCCATCCAATGCCTTGCTAGTGCCTTCTCTTCTATGATCCTTCCTTGATGTGCAATTTGCCTTCCTTACTTTGTGGAACTTAGAAGTTCTTGCAATAGCTAAGCGAATAGTCTCTAAACATGGTACAAAACCTGAAACTCATCTTAACAAACTTGTTAGTACCAAATAGCTCATATTTGTTTTGTCATCATCAAAACCAAAAGACAAATGGAGAGTGTAACCTCTTGGGCCAACAATCTCCCCCTTTTTGATGATGACAAAACAAATAGGCTATAAACAAAAATATAGGGGAGGAGAAAACTCCCCCTCAAATTATGCTATATATAAAAAGACACTTAAGCTTAAAACACAAGAATTCATTTGAAAACAAAAGATTTATGCACTTGATACCAATAGAAAGAAATTGAGACAAAACACAAGAATTCTCAAAATACATGAATTCAAAAACTCATACATACATAAACATAAAACTCATAAAACAAATCTTTAAAATTAAAGCATATAAATTCATATGGAACCAAGACCAAATGAACTTGTTTTTGTCATGTAAACTTATTCTCCCCCTTTTTGTCATACATCAAAAAGGGTTATGAAAAACATGTCTATTCAATAATACAAACATTAAGTTCTCCACAAATAAACGAAAATCTAGCAAAATCAAGAGGTTTAGTGAAAATATCGGCTAGTTGTAAATCCGTGGAAACATAATCAATATCTATATCACCTTTCTCAAAATGATCTCTAAGAAAGTGATATCTAATTTCAATGTGCTTGGTCTTACTATGTTGATTTGCATTTTTGGTCATGTGTATAGTACTAGTATTATCACAAAATATTTTTATATGATCAAAGTGCAAATCAAAATCAAGGAGAGTATGTTTCATCCAAAGGACTTGTGCACAACAAGCCCCCGCGGCAACATATTCCGCCTCGGCGGTTGAGAGAGCAACGGAATTTTGTTTCCTAGAGGACCATGAAACAAGACAATTACCAAGAAATTGACATGTCCCACTAGTACTCTTTCTATCTACTCTACAACCCGCATAGTCGGCATCTGAATAGCTAGTCATTGAAAAATCTCTAGTTTTCGGATACCAAAGACCCATTCCAATAGTGCCCTTAATATAACGAATAATGCGTTTTACCGCAATAAGATGAGACTCTTTAGGACACGATTGAAATCTAGCACAAAGACACACACTAAACATGATATCCGGCCTACTTGCCGTCAAATATAAAAGACTTCCTATCATGCTTCTATATAATTTAATATCAACATTTTTACCTTGTTCGTCCTTATCAAGCTTGGTTGTAGTTGCCATTGGAGTGTTGCAAGCCTTTGATCCTTCAAGCCCAAACTTCTTTACTAGCTCCTTTGCGTACTTGGCTTGGTTAATGAAGGTTCCGTCTTGCAATTGCTTGATTTGGAGTCCAAGGAAGAAATTGAGCTCACCCATTGAAGACATTTCAAATTCAAGTTGCATGACCTTCTCAAAATCCTTGCATAAAAGCTCATTAGTAGATCCAAAAATTATATCATCAACATAAATTTGCACAATTAAAATATCATTATCAACATGCTTAGTAAAAAGAGTTGTGTCTACTTTGCCTTTAATAAAATCATTTGAAATGAGAAAACTAGAAAGCCTTTCATACCAAGCTCTTGGAGCTTGTTTCAATCCATACAAAGCTTTATCAAGTTTAAAAATAAAATCGGGATGAACATGATCAACAAAACCGGGAGGTTGAGAAACATAAACTTCTTAATTAATAAAACCATTCAAAAATGCACTTTTCACATCCATTTGAAAAAGTTTAAAATTTTTAAAACATGCAAAAGCTAGTGTCATCCGTATGGCTTCAAGCCGTGCTACGGGTGCAAAGGTCTCCTCAAAGTCAATTCCCTCAACTTGAGTGTAACCTTGGGCCACTAACCTAGCTTTATTCCTAATGACATTTCCGGACTCATCCATCTTGTTTCTAAAGATCCACTTAGTACCAATTATTGGTCTATCGTGGGGCTTAGGAACAAGGTGCCAAACTTGGTTGCGCTCAAATTGATTGAGTTCCTCTTGCATGGCAAGCAACCAATATGGGTCCGTCTTGGCTTCGAGAATGCCTTTTGGTTCAAAATGAGAAATGAAAGCAAAGTTACCACATAGGTCATGGAGTTTGGAGCGCGTTGTGACTCCTTTAGATGCATCACCCAAGATGAGCTCCTTAGGATGATTTGTAGCGTATCTCCAAGCTTTAGGAAGCGGTTGAGTGCTTTCCTCCTTATCCTCTTGAACTTCACCTATAGATTCTTGCTTATCTTCTTGCGCAGGTGAGTCCTTCAAGGATAGTTTCTCCATGTTTTCACCTAATGGTTCAATCTCTACAACATTCTCAACAAACACATTAGATTCTTCAAACTTAACATGCATGGATTCTTCAATGGTTTGAGAAGATCTAATGAAAACTCTATATGCTTTGCTAGTAGAGGAATATCCAACAAAGATAGCCTCATAAGCCTTAGCATCAAATTTACCCAAATTATCCTTAGTATTCAAAACAAAACACTTGCATCCAAAGACTTTAAAATATGCAACATTTGGTTTTCTAGAATGATACATTTCAAAAGAAGTTTTTGAAGAATTTTTGCATAAATAAATACGATTCGATATATAGCATGCGGTGTTTACGGCCTCGGCCCATAAATATTGAGGGAGGTCATATTCACTTATCATTGTCCTAGCCATCTCTTGAAGTGTTCTATTTTTCCTTTCTACTACTCCATTTTGTTGTGGAGTTCTAGGACAAGACATTTCATGCTTAATTCCCTTTTCATCACAATAAGTCATGAAGAGTTGGTTAATAAACTCACCACCTCTATCACTCCTTATTCTCAAAATCGGAAAACCCTTTTCTTTTTCAACTCTTTTTCGAAAAATCTTAAAATGAGAAAAAGTTTGATCTTTATGTTGCAAAAAGAAAACCCAAGTAAAACGGGAGAAATCATCAACCAAAACAAATGCAAATCTACTTCCATTTAAACTTTTAGTTTTAGTTGGTCCAAAAAGATCCATATGAATTAATTCTAAAGGCCTAGTTGACATGATATCCTTGATTGGTTTGAAGGAAGACTTGGTTTGTTTCCCAAGTTGGCACGCACCACAAATGCGGTCTTTCTCAAAATTCAAGCAAGGTATACCCTTCACCAATTCCTTTAAATTAATCCTAGAAATATGGTCAAAAGATGCATGTCCTAATCTCCTATGCCAAAGCCAAGAATTTTCATCAAAAGCATTCAAGCATTTAGTAGAACAATCTAAATTAAGCATGTCAATAATATAAACATTATTATCACGAAAACCGGTAAGAATACAATCATTAGATTTAACATCAAAAATCTTGCAAGAAGTATCATCAAAAACAACTTTAAGTCCACGGTCACAAAGTTGACTAATGCTAAGCAAATTATGTTTCAAACCATCAACTAAAACAACATTCTCAATAATAGGAGATGCACCAATTTGAATGTTACCTATACCGATGATAGTTCCTTTGGAGTCATCCCCGAAGGTGACGGTGCCACCTTCCATGTACCTTGATAGGGTTGTGAAGTTATTGATGTCCTATGTCATGTGTCTTGAACAACCACTATCAAGGTACCACCGCTCCCTACGTCTTGGAGCCTTGGTGTGTACCTACATCAAATAATTTAGGACTTGATTTTGGTACCCACATTTTCTTGAGTCCTAGAGAGTTAGTTTCATTGACCCAAACAAGATTATTGGTTCTATTTACTTGGTCATAGCAAAATTTAGCCAAATGTCCATTCTTACCACAATAAGTACATCTATACACTCTACCATATTTAAAAGCATAGTGAGCTGTGTGATTTGTGAGCATGAGAATTTTGAGCATGAAAAGATTTAGCATGAGGAGTGTTATTTGTAGTGTGAGCATGGGGAGTCTTAGCATGTGAAGTGTGCTTTTTAGAAAACATGTCCTCAAGTTTCTTAGTGTTAAAAGTACAATCCTTTAAAACTTTTTCAAAATCATTTATTTTAGATTTAAAAGAAGAAATTTCTTTTATATCAATAATAGGAGATTTTGCCTTACAAGAACTCTTGTAGGCACAAAATTCTTTTTGCATGGAAATGAAATTAGAAGAAACATCATCTTTTTCTTTAGAAACAATGGCAAGTTGATTCTTAAGAAAAGCAACTTCTTTTTGTAATTTTATGCATTCAAGTTTCTTGTTATCATAAGTTTCAGAAAGTTCTACAAAAGCATGCACTAGAACTTCCTTACTTACATCATCATCTTCATCATCAAGGGATTGAGGGGTTACCTTGGGTGTGTTTGCCATGAAACACATATTAGCTTGATCCACCTCCTCTTCGGACTCGCTTTCTGAATCCCACGTAGCTTTGTAAGCTTTCTTTTCCTCCGGCTTCTTTGGCTTGAAGGAGGAAGTCATTTTCTTCTTGAACTCCGGACAATCCGCCATGATATGTCCGGGTTTGCGGCAATTGTAGCATATGATCCTCCGCTCCTCTTTGCCTTCAAATTTTCTCCGGAAGTTGAGCTTGTTCTTCCGGTACATCCTCTTGACGTTGCGAACAAGTAGAGTAAGCTCCTCATCTTCTTCTTCGTCAACTTCATCATCATCATTGGTGGATGAAGTCTTGAAGGCTATGGATTTCTTCTTTGAAGTAGTGGCCTCTTCTCTTGCCTTCTTCTCCATCTCATGGGTCTTTAGGTTCCCAATGAGACTAATGAGGTCCATCTCGTCCTTGTCGTTCAACTCCTTCAAGGTGGTGGCCTTGATCTCCCATGATGAAGGAAGAGCCCGAATTACTTTCCGCACCTTTTGATCGTTGGAGATGTCATCACCTAAGGAAGAAAGACCATTAGTGATTTTAGTAAACCTTGTAGCCATACTATCAATAGACTCATCATCAAGCATTTTAAATGACTCATATTGGGACCTCAAGAGATCTATCTTAGCTCTCTTGACTTGTGAAGTCCCCTCGTATGTGACCAATAAGTGTTGCCAAATCTCATAGGCGGATTGGCAATGAATTACCCGTGTAAGGTCATCCTCATTCAAGGCGGTTAATAGGGAGTTTTGGGCCTTGGAGTTAGCCTCATATAGTTTAAAGTCAAGGTCGGTCCAAGTGCTCTCATCACCATCGGGTGCTTCATAGGGTTTGGTCAAGGACTTGGCTACTAAGCTACCCAAAGATTGCAAAAATATAGTCATCCTAACCTTCCAAATTGGGAAATTGAGTCCATCAAATTTAGGTGGGGATTTAATGTTATCGGCCATGTTTACTAGTGATGAATGAATGAAATGAAAATGTTGATTAGCAAGTTTTAAGGATCTCTCTATGGATGTTAAGCCAAACCTAGAGTCCAAGCTCTGATACCAATTGAAAATCACCTAGAGGGGGGGTGAATAGGTGATGATGCTAATCTAAGGGCAATTTAAAAATTTAAAGCTACAACAATCACCAATCAAGAATCACAAGATGAATGCAAGCAATTAAGTATGACAATGAATATGATGAGCAATTAATAAGTGCAAGCAAAGTAGAGTAAGGAGAGTAAGAACAAGAAAAGTAAACCAATCGCAAACACAAGGATATGTTATCGAGGTCCGAGCACCCAGCTCTACTCCCCGCCTTCCCCAGAAGGATTCCGACCACTTCCACTATCACAAAGATCTCAAATACAATGGAGTACCCAACTCCTACAATCTCAAGTACAAGTAATTTCCTTGGTAGTCAAAAGACCACAAACTCTCTCTTTCAAATATCTCTTCCCTTACAAAGGTCCTTAGAGAATATTGAGTAGGAATGAAGCTCTTGTTGTAAGTGAAGAAAGAAAATTAAATCAGAGAGTATTTGAAAACCCTTCAGAAAATCAGTGAGAAATTCAGCACAAAAACCAAGAAATAAGTCTCTTTTGAAAGCCTTAAACTTTTGAATTTTCTAGCAAATAATTGTTGTAACAAATCTCTCTCCAAACACCCCTATTTATAGGAGAGGGCTAGGGTTTAGGGATAAGATATAATTACTGATGTTTAGGAGGTAATTAACTCAAAATATATCCTTAAACGAATTTTTAAAAACAAAAGACAAAAATAAACAGCTCACTTAAAATCTGCCCGTTACTGTTCAACGGACACATCGGTCGACTGGGCCGGTCGACTGGTAGATCACAAATCCGACCGTTATAGGCTAGCGGTCGACCGACCCGGTCGACTGAGAAAACCTGTGAGCAAAAATAATATATCGGTCGACCGCCCCGGTCGATTGGCAGACATGCACACGGATACGTGCATCTGCCAGAACCGCGGTCGACTGGTCCGGTCGACCGGACCAGACTGACACAGACTCGGTCGACTGCCCCGGTCGACCGGATCAGGTCAAAAATCAATTTTAGAAAAGAAAACAAAGAGGATTTTGATTTTAACAAAAATACTTTTGAACAGGGAATAGTATAAAATATAAAGATGTATATGTAGGCAAAAACTTGTAGGCACAATATTTTTGTATAATTTATAAGAAATTATTTTGGAATGAGCATGTGCGCAAAAGCGTGTGTGATAGAGCTTCAAACCTATCCACTATTCTTTAACATACTATAAACTGAAAAACAAATTACATGAAGACTTCTTGAGCTATCTTCAAGTCTTTGAGCCATCTAATGCCTTGCTAGTGCCTTCTCTTCTATGATCCTTCCTTGATGTGCAATTTGCCTTCCTTGCTTTGTGGAACTTAGAAGTTCTTGCAATAGCTAAGCGAATGGTCTCTAAACATGGTACAAAACCTGAAACTCATCTTAACAAACTTGTTAGTACCAAATAGCTCATATTTGTTTTGTCATCATCAAAACCAAAAGACAAATGGAGAGTGTAACCTCTTGGGCCAACAAAAGCATCAAGGAGATCGCGTCATCACAGAAGCCGAGGAGATGCCGAAACCAGTGGTGGAAGAATTTTTAGATGTATTCCCAAAGAACCTACCCAGATTGCCACCAGATCGAGTCCTAGAGTTTCCATAGATGTCATTCTGGGTACGGCCCCAATCTCTAAAGCACCGTATCGGATGATGCCCATGGAGCTTGCAGAGCTGAAGAAATAGTTGTAAGAGTACTGAGACAAAGGATTTATCAGGCCTAATGTCTCACCATGGGGAGCCCCGGTATTGTTGGTGAAGAAAAAGGATGGTAGCAGGAGGATGTGCATTGACTATTGTGAATTGAACAAGGTCACCATCAAGAACAAATATCCTTTGTCCAGGATTGATGACCTGTTCGATCAACTTGGTGGAGCTAAGGTGTTCTCGAGGTTGGACCTCCGTTCTGGATATCATCAACTGAAGGTGAAGAAGGACATTTCAAAAATAGCCTTTAGGACTCGTTATGGTCATTACGAGTTCCTAGTGATGCCATTTGGAGTGACAAATGCCCCAGTAATTTTTATGGACTTGATGAATCGGGTATTCTCTCCATTTTTGAATAAATTTGTAGTAATATTCATAGATGATATCCTGATTTATTCTAAGGATGAAGAAGGGCATGCAGATCACTTAAGGATTGTGTTGCAGACCTTAGACGGGAGAAGTTCTACACCAAACTGAGCAAATGTGAGTTCTGGCTTAAGACTGTAGCATTTCTGGGTCATATTGTTTCAGGTGAAGGCATCACGGTGGATCCCAGTAAAGTTCAGGCAGTGAAGGATTAGCCCATTCTGAAGTCGGCAACAGAGATCAGAAGTTTCCTAGGACTGGTTGGATATTATTGGAGGTTTGTGCAGGATTTCTCAAAGATTGCAGGGCCTTTAACCAAGCTTACTCAAAAGGGAGTAAAGTATGTATGGACTGCGGAGTATGCTGCTGCTTTTGAAGAGTTAAAGAACAGATTGATCACAGCCCCAGTCTTGAAGATGCCCTACGGGACTAGAAGTATGGTCATATACAGTGACGCATCAGGGCGAGGTTTGGGGTATGTGCTAATGCAGCATGGACATGTGATAGCTTATGCATCCAAACAGCAAAGCGTCATGAGAAGAATTATCCTACACGTGATCTGGAACTGACAGCAGTCATTTTCGCCTTAAATATTTGGAGACACTATCTGTTAGGAGATCAAGTGCTAATATATAATGATCACAAGAGTTTGAAGTATATCTTCACTCAAAAGGAGCTAAACATGAGACAAAGGAGATGGTTGATGGCTAATTACGATATTGATCTATAGTATCACCCTATAAAGATTAATGTAGTAGCGGATGTCTTGAGCAGAAAGCCTAAAGCTTCTATGGCCAGATCACTCAACAGAAGGAGTTATTCGAGGAGATGAGACGGATGGACGTAATGGTGATACGAAGGGCAATATCTCCTGGCAAATTGATGGTTATGCAGATTCAACCAACCCTATTGGAGAAAATCAGGGAAACTCAGGGCAGAGACCCCTAGTTGCAGGAATTCAGGGAGCAAGTGAAAGCTGGATTGAGGTCAGACATGCAGATCTATGCGGATGGAACGCTCCGTTTCGACAACAGAATTTGTGTGCCGCAGGGAGAGGTTAGGTAAGAAGTGTTAGCTGAAGCCTATAGTTTAGCATATTCCATACATTCAGGAGGGACAAAGATGTACCAAGACTTGAAGCAATGGTTCTGGTGGTATGGGATGAAAAGGGAGATTGTACGGTATGTGGCAAAGAGCCTAGTATGCCAGCAAGTGAAGGCGGAACATCAGAGGATGGCTGGACTTCTTCAACCTCTGCCAATTTCAGAATGGAAGTGGGAGCACATCACTATGGATTTCGTCACTGCTTTACCTCGCAGCCAGAAGGGTAACAATGCAGTGTGGGTTAAAGTGGATCGTCTCACGAAGTCAGCATACTTCATTCCTTTCAAATCAGCACAGTCTACCGAGTTGTTAGCATAGAAGTACATGCAGGAGATAGTGAGACTCCATGGCATACCAGTTAGCATAGTATCCGACAAAGACACTAGATTTCTTTCTCACTTTTGGAGGAGTCTCCAGGAAAGTTTGGGGACACACTTGATGTTTAGCATAGCGTACCATCCGCAAACTGATGGGAAATCAGAGTGAACGATCCAGATTCGCGAAGACATGTTGAGAGCTTGCATGCTAGACTTCAAGGGGTCATGGAAGACCATCTGCATTTGGTAGAGTTTGCCTATAACAACAGCTACCAAGCCAGCATTAAGATGGAGCCTTTTGAAGCTTTGTATGGAAGGAAGTGCATGTCTCCTTTGTGCTGGGACGATATTGGTGACCGGAGACTATTGGAACCGGAGATCATAACACAGACAGTGGAGAAAGTTAAGATTATCTGAGAGTGTCTCAAGACAGCTCAGGATAGACAGAAGAAATGGGCAGATTTGGACAGAAGGCCACAGGAGTTTGAGATTTGAGAAAAGTATACTTAAAGATATCTCCAACGAGAGGAGTAATTAGATTTGGCAACAGAGGGAAGCTGAGTCCTAAGTTTATAGGACCTTTTGAGATTTTGGAACGAGTAGGATATTGGCCCAGAGGCCCTTCACTCTAGTTTTGATGATGATTAACTCATGTAGTTATAGTTTAGATATTTAGTTTCAGATATTTGATCAATTTATTAATAGGCGATTAGCTTCAATAAAGGTGTTTTGGAGCTTTCACTTGTTGATTCAAGAGCTTGAGCGTCAAGATCGCATCTCGTACTCGGTTGGAGTCAAGCTTGGTGGATTATGTTTGGATCGAGTCGACTTGGAGAAGGAGTTCTACAAGAAGATCTCGATATTGTGTTTAGTTTAGAATGTTTAGATCATTTTAAAGATTATATAGTGTTGATATGCTCAAGTTCATAATACACACACATATTTTAAGTTTATTTGGTTTTGATTTTTCGGTTTAACGAATATTAGATTTCATGTCAAAAACATAGATATAAATCTTTATATATATATATTGGATTCTATCCATATATAATATGCTTCAAAGTTGTTTCAATATCATGTTTTTGTATTCACATGCGTTTTGAAAAAATCGGATTTCCATTTCAAAGTTTGGTTTTTGGAAAATACCGATTTTGTATTTAAGCCAAATTTCAATATCACAAAAATGATTCAAATTATTTATAATATGTGTTCAATTTTTGTCACACATATTTGTATTTCAAAGATCTAAGAAGAACATATTTTTGTGAAATTTATGTGATTTTATGGGATTTATTTGATAATAAAAAGACAAGTGTTTACATCCCTAAATAACTGGAGCTGGTCTTATGCCAGTCAACTGGACGGTTGACCGCTGCAAAAGTCGGTCGACCGATCCGGTTGACCGACGTGCACGCCAACTTGGGCTGGTGGGCCGGTCGACCGGGCAGTAGACCGTCGAGAGAGTTTTGCTCTCTGGAAATGGCCTCGGTCGACCGGCCGATCAACCGGCAGAGAGCTCTGCTCTCTGTATCCAGTCCTGATCGACCGGGTGGTTGATCGAGCAGTCGACCGGGAGAGAGCCGTTGCTCTCTGTTTCCAGGCCCGGTCGACCGGGCGTTCGATCGGTGGCTCAACGGTCATAAAAATGACCGTTGTCCGGTCGACCGGAAGGTCATTTCTGACCTTTCCTGGCTGCCAACAGGTAGAATTTGTTTGGGGCTATAAATACCCCTCATTTGAGCTGGTTTTAAACAACAATTCAAGAGCAAAAATTCTCATCTTCTTAAGTGTTTTAACAACAAGTTTTAAAAGAGTTTTTGGGTTTAAAAGATTTATCTTTTAGTTGTTTTAAAGGGTTGAAAAAATCAAGAAAAGGAGAAGTCTTTGGGAGTTATTTTGATCTTTATTTATATTTCAATTTAGAGTTTTTTCTAAGAGTTTTTCTTTGTGATTTTGATTTTCAAACTCTTTATTTTCTCACACTTGAGCCTATCTATCTATCCTATCTATTAGGATCTATTTTTGTGGGAAAATTAGTTTGTGGTTGTTGATGCCATCAAGTGCTGTAAACCTCCATACTTTGTGATATCCCTCTTACGAGAGGTGATTGTACTGTTCCCTCTAATGAGAGGTGATTGTGGAGGTTGTGATTGAGTTTGTTGTTATCCCTCTTAGTGAAGAGGTGATTGTTAGAGTTGTGGCTTTGAGCCTTATCCCTCTATTGTGAGGTTGATCTTGTTTGGCTAAGTGCCCATCCCTCTAAGTGTAGAGGTGATTTGTATTGTGTCTTGCCTCTTGTGTAGAGATTGTATTGTTAGAGAGAGGAGTTGTGTACTCCCAGTTTGTATTACCCAAATCCTAAGTGGAGGTTCCCTGTGTGGGAAGTCCTGTACGGACGATATAGTGAAAATCCTTCTGCGTGAAGGCAGGATCGTAGAGCAGTGGCTCGAACCTTGAAATATATCTTTGTGTTTGCGATTGATCCACTATCTCTAAACTCTCTCTCTTTTATATTGTGCCTTGCATTATTTCATATTGTTCATATCATACTTATATGCTTGGTATTACTTGTGTGTGCTCATATTTGTGTTCAATCAAGAGAGCTTCAAATAGCACCTCAACTCTTATTTAGAGGAATTTAGAGGAGATAGTTCAGAGCCCTTCATCGGGAATTCGGCTACACTCTTTGGTTTCACTAAGTGTGTTACAATTTGTTTTTATTCCGCATCATTTGTCATTAGATTAGCCTTATTGCTTATTCCCATAATTGTGCTTTTTCACATCATTCTTGTACACTCACATTACTTAATGTTTTTCTCATGACTTTGTTTTCTTGAGTATTATATGTGCTATATAGACTTTGAGTGTTGATGACTGTGTGAGTTTCATATTTTCATGAATATATTCTTATTTTATTCCTTACTTGAAGGATTTCGTACTAGTTTTTAAGTTTATCATAAAACTAGTTGCGTATTTTTTCATTTTGGAAGAGTTTTCAATTATGCTAAAATTATTTTTAAACTTATTTTTGAAAACCCCTTCCATCAAAGGGTAGTTGGATGGTTGACCATGCTTTGTATGCTCAAATTGAAAAATATTTTAACTTGTACATGATAAGGTGGTCTTTATGAGTTATACACTTGATTCTCATTTTATTTTCAATTGGTATCACAATTGATATTTATTTTGTATACTCATATTTGTTTCTATATATGTATGCTTCAATTTCAAATAGTATCAATTTAGATTGGTATTTACATTTTCATACATATATGTGTGTGTTTTAATTGTGCTTACTATATCTTTATGTTATAGAGCACAAATTTTGTTATGCTAAGCTTGATTTAGTCCTTAATGACAATTATTTTTCAATTGGTATCTCATACAAGCTTGTGCATCGTTTTCATTAGTATTTCATAAACGGGGAGAAAATTCATGTTTTACCTTTCAATCGGTTTTGTTTATAATTGGTATCTTACTCCCACTTTTTATGTTGAAAAAGGATATTTGTTAATTGATATCTTAGTTTTCAATTGTTTTCCTATACTCCTAATGAAAATTATTTTCAATTGGTATATGTTTCATTTTCAATATTGGTATCAAGAATCTTTAATTGATATTATTCTCTATTTGGTATCTTTATTGCAAAATGATTTTAGTGTTTAACCAAAAGGTTGGTTTATATATTTCAATTGGTATCATGCTTCATTTTATATTGGTATCTATATTGAATTAAGATGTGTTTACCTAAAAATTTGATTTTACTTTCATTTGGTATCAATACTTACAATATATATATTCTTACATTTGGTATCAAAATTATATAATATTTTCAATTGGTACTAATATTTACAATTGGTATCAAGATTTACAATATATATTTATTTCAATTAGTATCAAAAATTCACAATGTTTCATTCTCTATTGGTATCAAAACTTTACAAGATGGTTTCAATTGGTATTTTTTGGTAAAATTTTGTGTAGTTTCTACTGGTATCATAATTTGGTATCATAATGTTTTGATATTCATTACTTATATGCAAGGAAAGCTTAATATCTTCTCTATATATAAATTTATGTTGAGTGTATGTCATATTGAAGTGATTAACTTTTCTTTGATATGTAATACACGTGTTTAGTAGGAGCTTCGCATCTCCTTTTATACATTATATATTATGCTTTATGTGATTAGGGTACAGTCATCTCTTTTCATATAAATGCATGTATGCAGGGGGAGTTAACTTTACGTCTCTCTTCTTCATGAATATATATCGCATATATATAACTTTATTGTTTGATTTGACAAAAAGAAGAAAATTTTCTTTTGAGTTTATCTTCTGCCCCTTTGTTGATGATTTGACAAAAAGGAGGAGAGAAATTTGGAGATTTATATATACATATTTATGCATGTTTACTTTTGTTTACTTTTACAATTAGTTTGTTTTTACAATTGGTATAAGAGAAATTGATATCATGCAAGTTTATATGCATGTTTATTTATGCATGTTTATGCATGTTTATATTAAGCATTCATTGCATATCTTTATGTTTGTTGCTATGCATGAGTTAAGGGGAAGCTTCTGTGAAGCTTAACTTTAATCCATGCATATATAACTCCATGAGTTTTGTCATCATTAAAAGGGGGAGATTGTTGGCCCAGAGGCCCTTCACTCTAGTTTTGATGATGATTAACTCATGTAGTTATAATTTATTAATAATCCTGTGATATTTAGTTTCAGATATTTAATCAAGTTATTAGTAGGTGATTAGCTTCAACAAAGGTGTTTTGGAGCTTTCAATTGTTGATTCAAGAGTTCGAGCGTCAAGATTGCATCTCGTACTCGGTTGGAGTCAAGCTCGGTGGATCATGTTTGGATCGAGTCGACTTGGAGAAGGAGTTCTACAAGAAAATATCAGTATTGTGTTTAGTTTAGAATGTTTAGATCATTGTAAGGATTAGATAGTGTTGATATGCTCAAGTTTCACAATACACACACATGTTTTAAGTTTATTTGATTTTAGTTTTTCGGTTTAACCAATATTGGATTTCATGTCAAAAACATAGATATAAATCTTTATATGTATATTGGATTCTATCCATATACAATATGCTTCAAAGTTGTTTCAATATCATGTTTTTGTATTCACATGTGTTTTGAAAAAATCGGATTTCCATTTCAAAGTTTGGTTTTTGAAAAATACCAATTTTTGTATTTAAGCTAAATTTCAATATCACAAAAATGGTTCAAATTGTTTATAATATGTGTTGAATTTTTTTACGCATATTTGTATTTCAAAAATCTAACAAGAACATATTTTTGTGAAATTTATGTGATTTTATGGGATTTATTTGATAATAAAAAGACAAGTTTTTACATCCCTAAATAACTAGACCTGGCCTTCTGTCGGTCGACCGGACGGTCGACCGCTGCAGAAGTCGGTAGCGTGCACACCAGCCTGGGCTGGTGGGCCAGTCGACCGGGCGGTCGATCATCTAGAGAGCTCTGCTCTCTGGAAATGGCCTCGGTCGACCGACCGGTTGACCGACAGAGAGCTCTGCTCTCTGTATCCAGTCCCGGTCGACCGGGCGGTCGACCGACAGAGAGCCATTGCTCTCTGTTTTCAGGCCCGATCGACCGGGCGAAAAATCGGTGGCTCAATGGTCATTAAAATGACTGTTGGCCGGTCGACCGGAAGGTCATTTCTGACCTTTCCTAACTGCCAACGGGCAGAATTTGTTTAGGGCTATAAATACCCCTCATTTGAGTTGGTTTTAAACAACAATTTCAGGAGCAAAAATTCTCATCTTCTTAAGTGTTTTAACAGCAAGTTTTAAAAGAGTTTTTGGGTTTAAAAGATTTATCTTTTAGTTGTTTTAAAGGGTTGAAAAAATCAAGAAAAAGAGAAGTCTTTGGGAGTTGTTTTGATCTTCATTTGTATTTCAATTTAGAGTTTTCTCAAGAATTTTTCTTTGTGATTTTGATTTTCAAACTCTTCATTTTCTCACACTTGAGCCTATCTATCTATCCTATTTATTAAGATCTATTTTTGTGGGAAAAATGGTTTGTGGTTGTTGATATCACCAAGTGTTGTAAACCTTCTATACTTTGTGATATCCCTCTTGTGAGAGGTGATTGTGTTGATATCCCTCTAGTGAGAGGTGATTGTGGAGGTTATGATTGGGTTTGTTATTATTCCTCTTAGTGAAGAGGTGATTGTTAGAGTTGTGACTTTGAGCCTTATCCCTCTATTGTGAGGTTGATCTTATTTGGCTAAGTACCCATCCCTCTAAGTGTAGAGGTGATTTGTGTTGTACCTTGCCTCTTGTGTAGAGGTTATATTGTTGGATAGAGGAGTTGTGTACTCCCGGTTTGTATTACCCAAATCCTCAGTGGAGGTTCCCTGTGTGGGAAGTCCTGTGTGAACGATATAGTAGAAATCCTTCTGTGTGAAGGCGGGGACGTAGAGCAGTAGCTCGAATCTCAAAACAATCTTTGTGTTTGCGATTGATCCACTATCTCTAAATTCTCTCTCTTTTATATTGTGCCTTGCATTATTTCATATTGTTCATATCATATTTATATGCTTGGTATTGCTTATGTGTGTATGACCCGGGAAAGAGGGAGACAGTGAATTGCCGTAAAAGTTTTCCTTGAATCAAATGAAAAAGATTACAACAAGAACTGTTCCTTCCGGTTACAAGGGAGAGAGAATATTGAATCTTGAATTCCCCCTTTGTTTAAGGCTGGGTTCTTCGTGTGGCGGTGGAGAGTGAATCTTGTTCTCCGTTGACCAGATGATCGTCCTTCAGGGATCTCCTCTTTGGCCGGTAGAAAGAGTGACACAGCTCTGTCTACCAAAACTCTAAAAGAGAAGGTAGGCGAAGGCTAGCTCGTACGCAGCGAACTTGCTGAAGAGTTGATCTGCTTCTTCTCTCCTTCTGATTGCCGATTGCCGATTTCTCGATTCCCGGATTGATTCTCTCCGATCTCTCCTCCTTGTTGATGATCTCCGATCGCCTCAACCTCATAGTAAACGAGGCTATTTATAGAGGTCCTAGGGGTGAACGTGCCCCCTGAAAACGCTCCACAATGAGGGCCAACTTCCCCGCTACATGGGCGGTAACTAACCCACGTGCCCGCTAAAGACATGCCACGATGGGGGCTGATTTCCCTTACGTGTGGGCAGTGATTGGTCCCTTGACCAAGGCGGTTATAACTAAGATGCGGGTTTCAAGCCAACGCGTCTTGATGCTGAGACGCGGGTGTCGAGCCAACGCGCCTTGACGCTGAGACGCGGGTGTCGAGCCAACGCGCCTTGACGCTGAGACGCGGGTGTCGAGCCAACGCGCCTTGACGCTGAGACGCGGGTGTCGAGCCAACGCGCCTTGATGCTGAGACGCGGGTGATAGTCCCTCGCGTCTAGAGCTTGAAACTTTGCTTTTCAATAGCTTGTCCTCCAGTAACTTTTGGACAGCCTACAGAACCCCCTCCAAAGTTTTCGATATTCCGCAGTTAACTGGGACGGATTTCAAAATACTTTGGACTCTAGCTGAATTCACCTTCATGGCTGGACTGTTGATGCTCCGGGTTCGATCTTATCTGAAGTTGGTCTTCGTGAGTGTACTGTTTGAACTCTTTGAAGCCACCAGAGTTGATCATGTTGAGTGTCTAGATGCACAGTCTAAACCTCCCCGATTGCTTCTAGTCTGTCACGGGTGTGCTTTAAGCCAGGAGTGGTTGGTCGTCTGCTTGCGTCAGTGTACTGTTGAACTGATTTTGCAGAAGCAGGAGGCCGAACGTAGGTTCTTTTTAAAAAGCCGAGATGGTACTGCTTTAAAGACGCGATTTCTGTAGAGTGCGTCCTTTGGCAATGGAAACGCGCCTGATCTTCTATGAGGCAGACGCGATGTTGGGCCCGCTGGGTCGGACGCGGACTTTGTAGAGAGACACGACCTTCCGAATGCATTTATGGAGATGCTGACGGGGCATGTCCATCGAAGAGGTGCGTCCCTTGGGTGCGAATCTGTGCCGTGTGATGATTACGCCGCCAGCTGGCCTGGGGAACCGGCAGGATTTCACCTTTTGGCGCGCGGATTTCTTGGTTCATTAACTGATCCGCGCCACGTGTCAAATGACGACTCGCTGGGGAGTCGTGACGCATGATCTTCGCGAAGATTTGCTCTACGCGTCATGCGATGATTTGCTGCAGCTTTTATCGGGTCACACGCCGCGTATCTTTGCGAATCCTTGTGCCTATAAAAGGCATCAGTCAGAGAGACCTCTTTTCTTCTCTGAACGCACTTGCTCAAGAGAGTTCTCTTCTTCCTCTGTTGAACTGTGGATGAATTCAACTCCCTGATCACTGGCTGTGAATACTGAACTTAGGTAAGACTAAGTTCTTTCAATGAGACGCGGCGTCGAGCTTGATGAGACGCGGCATTGATCCGTAGAGTGAGACGCGGTCATCCGTCCATAGGAGCTTAGATAGGACTAAGTCCTTTTGATGAGACGCAGCGTCAATCACAGGGTGAGACGCGGTCATCATTCCATAGGAACTTAGACTTCACTGAGACGCAGCGTCAATCCATAGGGAGACGCAGTCATCAGTTCATAAGAACTCAGATAGAACTAAGTCCTTTGAGACGCGGCATTGATCCGTGGGGACAAACGCGGCTTTGAGTAACGCGAATTTGTCCTGTCAATGAAGACGCGACTTGAGCGGATGCGAGGGACGCAGCCTTGCGTATTTTCCACTAATCTCAGAATGGACTAAGTGTTTTCCCTTAGAAAGGGCCCCGTTTGCTGAAGGAACGCGATTTTGAGTCACGTGGACGCTCCTTTAAAACGCAGGTGAACGCCTTCCAATTTGAGAAAGGTGACGCAGATTCTTGGACGCGGTTTTCCCATCTGCGTTCAATGCAGCCGGACGCGGCATCCCTATCTGCGTTTAATGCAGCCTGACTTAAAGATTTTCAGAGATCTTTGACCGTCAAGTCTTCGCTGACGATTGGGAAACCGGGTCATCCGTTGTTTCCCGAAGCAGATGTCCACGCGTCGGTTTTCCATTGGGCTTGGGCGTTAATGCCCTTTAATGCAAAACCGGCGCTGACGGTTTGAGATCAGCGCCTGCGATACTTCCCGAAGCGACGTTCCACGCGTCAGCCTCCCGTTGGGTTTTGGCGGTCGTGCGGTCATTAAGGCCGGCGGTTTTAATTAATGAACCATTAATGACCGTTATCAGGAGTTGCCTATAAATAGGACTCACCCCCTTTCTTTAACAGCGGCTGCTTAGACCGCGCTCTGTTTGAGAACGAGTACTCTGAGGGACTCTGCCTTCTCCCTTCAAGGACCCTATCAGGGGGTTTGCCTCCATGGATGAAGGTGCCTCTGTGGATGAAGATGACCCAGAGCTTTCATGCTTCTGTTTGGTCTCTTCAATAGATTATCACTGTCAAGTGATTTCAATGGCTGGAAGCGTCTCTTTGAGCACTTTTTACGTCCGCGTCTCAATGCAGATAGTTCAACTCTTAACAAAGGCTTCTGCGGGTATGCCATGCCCACTTACCATGACATTTTAGATCCAACCAAGTTTGAATTTCAGTACGCCCCTTAAAGAGATATCATCTGGACCTTCTTGTGAAGTTGTGGTTGGTGCATTCCTTCTGGAATTTGCGCCGCCGACTTAAACTTCCTTGGACGCGAATATAGAAGTCTTTGGTGCTTGGCCGCGGCTTTACTCATGAAGCTCGCGTTTTAAGGCCACTGACTTGGATGAATTCCAACTCGGGTTGAAGGATTCAGACCCGAATCTTGCAACTCCTGTTCCTTCAACAGAGAGATGGCAGTTTTCGGCGTCTGAGTCTTATCGTGTTTCGCAGATGCAAATCTTAGACTGCGTTTGAATCCTGTGTGTGCGTCTGCAGTCACCGCGGGGATTTGGTTTGCTGCGCGGATCATTCCCGCGTCTGCAGTCTTTGACAATAGCCGCGTCTGTGACTTAGTTTTTCTTCTGTTGAAGTGTACTAAGCTCTGAATTGTCTGATTCCCTGTTTGCTTTTTTGCAGGTAGGCTTAGTCATCCTTCTTCATGTTCGCTAAGTCCGTAGGAGAATGTATCGGACGGCGAACTTGTTCGATGTTCGTCCACAAGGGAATATATTATGGTCCTCGTCGTCCACAAGGGAATATATTATGTCCCTGACGAGGAATCGACTCTCGCCAAGGTCTCTTCAGATCCACTGCACCAATCATGCCTGCTGGCAAGAGATGGTCAGGGTAAGTATGGCGGCGAGGAGGTTACGGTGGACACGGCGGCAGGTAGGATCCTCTTTCTCTCCCACCCCAGAAGTAACATCAAGGACTCCTCATGTCTGCTGGATGGTCTGCTGGGGGAAGAGATGTTCATAAACGAAGGGTTGCCGGACTTTCTACTTCCACCGGACCTCAAGAACACCATTGCTCTTAGCTTAGTCAGCTAGGGCTCTTTCGATGTTTACATCATGCATCGTAGTGTAACCAGCTTCTATTGTAGCCACAAAACATCGCGCACTTGGAATCAGACGCGGCTTTAAGGAGTGAGTGGAACCTCTGAGAGGGAGAGGGATTTCTTTGTACTCCTCAATTGTAACACTCCATCTTATTGTAAGAGAGCGTTTTGACTGTAACACTCAATCTTATTGTATAAGAGAGCGTTTTTGACTGTAACACTCAATCTTATTGTATAAGAGAGCGTTTTTGTATCACTTTCATGTACCTGAAAATAAATAAAAGTGACACTTCTCTTTTTGCCTCTTCCATTGTCTTGAACTTTTTTTTTTTTAATTAGACGCATAGAAGCAAAGAGTCTTTGACTTTGTCAAAATTATGATGGAAATTTTAATAAGTCAAACTTTGGAGAAAGATCCTATTTCAGGAACTCTCACGATACTGTCAGAGGTGTAATATTAACTTGACAGGGGTGAAATTTTTGATGGACCTGCCACTTTAAAAAAAAAGGTGACAAGTAGAATTGGTACCCCCAGGGAGGGTGAACTTTTATCAAGTGTTTGGGATTAACTTGATTGAGCTCAACTGGGGGTTTGATGGAAACACTGTTGATGGTGTAGTATTAACCTAACAATGTTTTTAGGTAGACTTGTTATTCTGTTAAAGAGAATAACAAGTGGGACTAGACTCGTGGGGAATCTAGGAAAGTTTGTTACCATCAGAGGTGTGATATTAACTTAACGGGTTGGAAGTGGTCTTATCAGAAGTGTAATGTTAACTTGACAAGAATGTGAGTCAGAGGTGTGATATTAACTTAACTCAAAAGTATCACTGTCATAGGTGTAATGTTTAACTTGACAGTGAGGGTAATGCTAGAGGTGTAATGTTGAACTTAGCATTGGTCATCTCGGCTTGCATAAGGAAGTCCGAGGGAAAGTCATGGCCATAGGTGTATTGTTGAACTTAGCAATGACTTGGATGCTAGAGGTGTGGTGTTAACTTAGCATCATCCATTTCAGCTTCGGTGTGGAAGTCTGAAGAAAAGTGACTGTCAGAGGTGTAATATTAAACCTGGCAGAAACTTGAGTACTGTTTAGAGGTGTGGTGTTAAACTTTAACAGTAATTTGTCAGAGGTGTGATATTAACTTGACAAAGATTGACTCATGATAAGAGTAATTTGAGGGCCTGTCATTCTATTGATAAGAATTGACAAGTGAAAATTTAAAGTGCCAGAGGTGTAGTGTTAACTTGGCAAATTTGAAAATTTGATACTCCGTGTAGAGTTGACAAGCAAGATTTGTACTCGACAAGGAATATTGAAAGGTTTTCATTACCAGAGGTATAGTGTTAACTTAGTAATGGTTGTATTTTGTAGACCTACCATTCTGTGGATGAGAATTGGTAGGGGATTTTGGAGGAAAGAGTGGAGCCAAGTCCACTTTAGGATTTTTAGCAAACCCTCAACTATCAACGGATTTGAGGTGCCTTTACCAACTACCGTTTGAGTTGGGCTAGCCATGCTATTCCCCTCAGCATGATGAGTTGTCGAAGACTTATGTTGGACTTAAAAGCCAACATTTTCTTCTATCCTTAGCCGTCGGGGGCGTCGGATATTAATAAAGAAGCTCTTCTTGTTTTGATCAGAGGTGTATTTTTAACTTGATCAGCGGAAGAATACCATCTAAGGATAGTACTTCTTCAGGAACCTGCCATTGATCGGCATCATAAGTGTATCGCCATTCGAGGTTATGAGGCGATATGACCCATTTGAGTAGACTGACTCTACTACAAATGGTCCTTCCCATTTGGGTTGGAATTTTCCTTTTGTCTTGTGTGTCATTACCATGGGTCTTCTGACGGCTAAGACAAGATCGCCTTTCTTGAAAGTTCGCACTTTAACTTCCTTGTTGAAGGCTCTAGTAATTCGAGCTTGGTAGAGCTCGATTTGCTGTTGGGCCTGCAGACGCTTATCATCTAAGGCCTCCAGTTCTTGGAGTCGCTGTCGATGCTTCTCCTCTGTTGTCATCTCCGCTGTCAAGGCGACGCGTAGAGATGGAATTTGGATCTCTAGTGGGAGTACGGCTTCACACCCATAGACCAAAGAAAATGGCGTAGCTTTAGTTGGGGTTCGCACAGTTGTGCGGTAAGCCCATAAGCATTCACCCAACTTGTCGTCCCAGTCTCGTTGACTTTTCGAGACGAACTTCTTGAGAAGCTTGCCAATAGTCTTGTTGAAAGCTTCTGCGAGGCCATTAGCGGCGGGGTAGTATGCCGTTGAGGACACACTCTGGATTCTGAACTTAGCGCAGAATCTCTGGAAAGCCTGGCTGATGAACTGAGGCCCATTGTCGTGGACAATTCGCCGAGGTACGCCGAAACGGTAAATAACATGGTGTTTCACGAATTTGATCACGTTCGACGATTTGACCTCCTTCAAAGGGATGGCTTCGGCCCATTTGGAGAAATAATCAGTTATTGCCAAAATGAACCGATGTCCTTTTGATGATGGTGGGCTGATAGGACCAACCACGTCCATGCCACACACTTCAAATGGCCAGGTAGAGGCCATAGAGTGGAGGTACCCTGGTGCTTGATGGATGAAATCGCCGTGCACTTGGCAGGCGTGACATCTCTTGGCATAAGTGACGGCATCGGCAATCATCTTGGGCCAGTAGTAACCCAATCTTTGGAGTCGATGTGCCAGTTTTGGGCCAGGTTGATGGGCTCCACACATGCCGTCGTGGGCTTCTTTCAATACCTCTTGAGCCTCCTTTGGTGAGAGGCACCGGAGCAAGATCCCGTCATGCGATCGACGATACAATGTTCGCGTAATCGCATTATAATAGAATTTGGGGGCTTTCCTTCGAATGGCAGCCGCCTCTTTGGTGTCTTCAGGCAGGATGTCGTGTAAGACGTGTCGATATAGGGGAATCGCCAGTCTTTAAGCTCTGGACCGGTTGATGCTTCAAGTGCTTCTTCACGGTGACGACTTCCCGTTGACTCCTGATAATCCTCGAGAGCATTTCTCGGGCAATACAGGTCGTGGCTGTGGACGAATATCTTCTCCATTGCTCCAGCTGGAAGAGCTAAGGAGGCAGCCAGGGATGCAAGTGCATCTGCGTGCGCATTTTGCTTGCGCGGTACATGGTCGATGTAGAAGCTTGTAAACCCCTCGGCCATGCGGATAGTCGCGTTGTAATAGGGTACTAAGTCTTCATGTCTGACTTCGTACTCCCCGCGAACTTGGCTGACGATGAGCTTGGAGTCACCGTATGCCTCGAGATTTTTAACGCCAATCTCGTCGGCGAATTGCATCCCAATCAAAAGAGCGTTGTACTCCGCCACATTGTTGGAACAGGGCTCAGTTAATGAGACAGCTCGGGGAATGACATAATTTTGTGGGGATACAAGTACTACCCCTACCCCTGCTACTAAGTGTCCCCTCGGGCTTGTTCTTGATGCACCGTCGAAGAAAAGTTGCCATACTTGACTTTCGAACGATGTCTGAGCCAGGCAGACTTCAGCAACCTCATCTGGGAGATCCTCGTAGACTTTGGCTGCCCTCGGCTCTGGGTGCTCAGCTAGGAAATCCGCGATTGCTTGTCCCTTAATGGCCTTTTGTGGTAAAAAGCGCATCTCATATTGGGAGAGCAATATGGCCCATTTTGCCAGTCAGCCATTTAGTGATGAAGGTTTAGTCATAAGTAACCTCAGGGGGTTGACTTTTGATATGACGTTTATAGTTTGGCCTACCAGATAGTGTCGCATTTTCTGGATAGCGAACACTAGTGCCAAACATTCCTTCTCGATCGGGTTATACCGATGTTCGGCTCCGATCATTATTCTACTCAGATAGTAGATTGCTTGCTCACGTCCCTGATCGTCATTCTGAGCTAGTAGAGCTCCCAAAGAATGATCCATTGCTCGGACGTACACCAGAAACGGCTTTCTGGCTACTGGAGCTGCAAGGACTGGTGGTTGGGTGAGGTATTGCTTGATTTCCTCGAACGCTTGTTGGCAAGCGTTATCCCAAGTGAATGAGACACCCTTCTTCATCAGCTTAGCGAAAGCTTGACATCTTCCGGAAAGGTTTGAGATGAACCTGCGGATGTACGCCAATCGTCCTTGCAATCCTCTGAGTTCTTTGAGATTTCTCGGGGGTTGCATCTCTTGGATAGCGCGAACTTTTTCCGGGTCCAAGTGAATTCCGGTGGATGTTACAACAAATCCTAAGAATTTGCCACTGGCCACCCCCAGGAAGGACTTTGTGGGATTCATCTTCAATTGATGAGCCCGCATGATGTCGAAGACTACCTTCAGGTCCGCTATGTGATCACCTTTAGTGCGGCTTTTTACTGCGATGTCATCAACATAACATTCCACCGTTTTGCGTATTTGCTGATGGAAAATGGCGTTCATGGTCCTTTGGTATGTTGCCCCTGCGTTTTTCAGTCCGAAGGGCATGACGTTGTAGCAATATACCCCTAGAGGAGTTCTGAAGGAAGTATGCTTTTCGTCATCAGGATACATTTTGATTTGATTGTATCCTGAGAATCCATCCATGAAGGACATTCGTTCGAATCCACAAGTGTTGTCAATCATGACATCTGTGATTGGCAATGGGAATTCGTCTTTGGGACAAGCCTCGTTTAGATCACGGAAGTCGATGCAGATCCGGATCTTCCCGTTCTTCTTGGCGACGGGGACGATGTTGGCTACCCAGTCGGGATGTTGTTCTTCCCTGATGAAGCCAGAATCAATAAGTTTTCTGACTTCTGATTGAATTGCCTCCATTATCTCTGGACGGAACCGTCGCTGCTGTTGTTTGACAGGTTTTGCGTCCGGATTGATGTTGAGGTGGTGCATAGCCACTTGAGGATCAAGTCCAGACATGTCCTCGTAATTCCAGGCGAAGACGTCTATATACTCTTGTACAAGAGATATTAGATCTTTCTTCTCCGAAGGTGACAGGCCGTCACTCATGAAGATGGGCTTAGGGTTAGCCTCATCTCCTAGGTTGATCTGAACAACCTTGTCTTCTGTGGGTGGCTCGCACTGTTCAAAGCGGGTATCCCAAAGAGCATTTAAATGTTTGATCCAAGGATCTGTATCGGATTGGATTATTTCTTCATTTCCGTCTTCCAGGTGGCTTGCCGAAACCATGTTCACTAAAAGTTCCTTGAAGATGTTGCCGACACTGACATCTGACTCCCAAGATGACGTGTCCGAAGAGTAATCGTTGCTCGACGATTCTTGAGAATCGGAGGCTGATGGGACCGGAGTTGATACATAGCCCAATCCCCGGCGTGTCCGATGATAATAATCGGGGGCCTTCCCTTTAGGCACAAAGGATTGAAGCAACGTCCTCCTTCCTTTGCCGAAGTTCAACCCGGGCTTGTTGGTCAGGTCGTACCCCATGGATCTCATTATTTTGAGTGTTTTTGGTTCGTAATGATCGAACTGAGGGGATTCTTCCTCGCCTTCCGATTCTTTGCGGGGTGTTGGTTCAGACGAGATTCGCCCAAAAAGAATTGGTTTTTGGCCTTTCCGTCTTGCTGGAACCATAAATATAGATTCTTGCGCATTACCATTATCTTGGTATGTCTCGAAGGACGATTTCACTGGTACATGCAATGATGTCAAGGCACCCATTGCCGACCAGAGATCGTCATCTATATCAGTGCTAGTGTCTGACGGTATTGAATCAGAAGCACACACAGAAAAATACGCAAAATCTAAATCTTCATTAATATACCAACCGCCTACATCATCGGTGGTATTATCAACATCGGGTTTATTAGTGCCCGTTACAAGTGGTTCTAACTCCCACAGGCACTCTTCTTTCTCAGGCTCAGTGTCAGCCTCATTACCAGAGTCTGGCTCCTCTGGTTGTGGGGTTTCATCCGTCTCCACCGGATCTTGGTACAGCAAAGAGTCGGTGAAAAAATTCTCGACCCCTTTGAACGGATGCCTTTCGGCGATCAACGTCTGGACATTTCCACTCCCGTCAATGTACTTCATGACTTGGTGGAGAGTGGAGGGAACGATAGAGTTGCGGTGGATCCACGGTCGTCCCAGCAATAGATTGTAGGAAGTGTCGGCGTCGATGATGTAGCATGTCACTTCCGACTTGAGACTTCCAATCTGACACCTGAGCTTGATCTTCCCCATCGGACGGGTCTGGTTGGCATTGAACCCATAGATAGTTGTCTGGGTGGGGCTCAAACGATGGGTAGGAATGCCGAGATGTTGCATGACCCGGCGAGGCATGATGCTCAACGCGGACCCTGGATCTACCTGGATGCGGTTTACCTCGGACGATCCAATATACCCTGTGAAGTACAGGGGTCGATCATGCTTCCCTTTCACCTGCATATCATCTGCCGTGAAGGTGATACAGGGGGCATTCTGGGAGGTGTGGAGGCAATCCTCTACATCTTCCTCCTTCGGCACCTGGGTCATGAAGACCTCAGCATTTGCCAGAGCTTCTTGCAGAGCTTCCCTGGTCGACTTTGATAGTCTAAGAAGTTCATACAAGGTAATGCGTGCCGGAATGTTGGCCAACTGAGCCAGGACATCAAAGCGGTAAGGTGCCGTAGATCCTTCCGCGATGCCCTTTTGAAGGGCTCGAGAAAATCGAGTCCCCTTCTGCTTTTCCACAGGTGGCTTTGTGGAGGGCCTGACTGGCTCCGCAGTTGGTTGTGGAGGGGCTATCGCCGTCTCGTCGTACTGTTTTAAGTACGCTTGTCTTGAACGGGTTCCCGCCATCGGTTGGTTGGGCTCTGCGGCCAGGACTATCGTTTCCTCCTCTGAGTCGGTCAGTGAAGGGATATCCATCTCCGCTTCTCGAGAGGAGGCACCCACTACATTGCAGGATGAGGCTTTTGCCTTGCCTTTGGATTTCCTGTTGGTCACAGTAGTCCATTGCTGCTCATTGACAAGGTCAGGGTGGACCCACATGATTTCCCCTTGAGGTGTAGGGACGGGTACCAAGCCTTTCTCATGTTGCTGGTGAGGGTCTGTGTTGACCACTCTCAGCTCTCCTTTCGGAACAGGAGTCACCCCCGCAGGCGTTGGAGGTTGTCTCCCGAACTGGAGAACCGACGTCACATTAGCCGTCACCTTCTTCTGCTCTGGTCGGAGCTTTAACACCTCCGCGTCAATCAGAGCCTGAAGGATGTCCTTGAAGACGTAGCAGCTTTTGGTGGGGTGTCCCAACATCCTGTGATACATGCAGTAGTTGGGATTGTCGGTCTTGCCGACCTCCTCTGGGCGTCGAGCTTCAGAGAGCTTCAGTCGGTTGCTCTTGTTAAGTAGTTTAAAGAGCGAATCGACATGTTCTTCCTTGAAGGAATATTGCTTGTTGGCGCGTGGCTGGCTCAAAGAGCCACTCGCCTTGCCTGATTGAGGTTTGGCGGGAGATTTGGTCTCCGTTGCCAAATTATCCTTCCGTTTTGTTTGGAGGGATGTATCTGGAGCACGCCTTGTCGACCTTTCCGGCCTAGGCTTACCTTCCTCCGCTCTGACGCGGGCGACAATCTCCTCAACCTGTTCACCTTGTTGGACTAATTGCTTCCAGGTGCAGCTTTCAGCGACTCCTATTTGAGCAAGGAGTGAGGTTTGGAGATTGTGGCGGCATGTTTCTATCAGGGTGGCCTGGGTCATACCGCTTGGACACCGGAGTGCCATGTTCTGAAACCTTTCCACGAAAGATTTGATGGACTCCCCTTTTCGCTGTTTGGTAGCCAAAAGGGTTGGCATCGTGACCTCGGAGTCATCCTCGAAGAAGCGTGTTAAGAACAGCTTCTCCAAATCGCCCCAGTTCTTGATAGAAGCTTCTGGGAGCTTCATAAACCATTCAAAGGCCAACCCTTTCAGGGTGCCGATGAACAGGCGTGCCAGGATGGCGTCATTATCTACTACATTCCCGGTTTGGGATTTGAAGTAGTAGATGTGCTGGTTGGGTGACCCCTTCCCATCAAAGGCTTGAAGAGTTGGAGCTTTGAACTTGGGCGGGTACGGAACCAAGTCCCATTCAGCCGGGTAGGGCCGGACCACTCCTACTTCTTGGAGGTCTTTGCTATTGGCAAGGGCCTCGAGGCGTCGCTCCAGTTGACTCATTCTTTTAACATGAGCCTTTCCCTGGTCTTGGTCGCCTTTTACTTGCGACGAGGACTTGGACGAGCCGGAGGTAGATCGCCGCGTCTCCTCAGAAGGTTCGGAAGATGAGCTTTCTCCCTTTTTCCCTTTGCCCTTTGACTTTTTAGGAGGGGATCTCCTCCTGTCTTCGAGCAGCTGTGCAATCGCCTACTTGAGGGAGTTGATAGATTCCTATTGAGCAAGAATCATATCCATTTGTGCCTTCTGGATCTGCTCCAAACGTTTAGTCGTCTCCTCAGGAGCGCCTGTCATGTAGGCGGAGGTATCCTTCTCGACGGAAGAGTTCGAAGCCCTTGATTCCGCTACAGCGGAGTGAGAATCATTAATGCCATGGGCTAAGGCATTATAATCAATTGGGGTAATGGCCCCAGTCCGGGTGCGAGTGTGTCGATACACTCCTTCCGGTTCAGAGTCAGACTCGGAGTCGTCTGAGCTGACTGCAAGTTGCTTTCCCTTACTCCTGCTTGTCATGTTTGCAGTGAGCTCCGGGTACTCAACGTCAGAGAAGCTTCTCCTTCTGTGGGAGCGTCTTCTTTTAGCTGACGGAGGAATCAGGGTCAGCTGTCTGACTAAAGACTGCTGGGGCACGCCTGATCCGCAACGGCACTCAGAGAGCATATGGATGAGCCGTCGGCAGCAACACGACGAAGTGGCCTGATTGGCACTTCTTTTCTTCGTCAGATAATCCCTCAAATCCATGGGAGGGGGATTGAAAAGATTAACCTCGCAACGTCGAAGACGGGAGGCATCCATGTGTTGCGCAGCCTAGACGCAGGCTTCAGGGACGCAGTTCTCGCGACGCGGCTGTGTAACGCGCGTCTGGCTTCTCTGCTGAGATGAAACGCGAGTCTCGCGTTGCTGCCTGGTGCGTCTGGGCAGAGGCACTTGAGAGAGGATGGGCTGCTGGGCCCCACTGTAGGTGCCCGGAAGGAGATTTAGGTGAGAAAGATCGGGGTGTAAAATATTTCCTTGAATCAGTTGAAACAATTACAACCAGACTTTCCTTTCTTTCCGGTTACAAGGGAGGGAGGATGTTGAATCTTGAATCCCCCCTTTGTTTAATGCTGGGTTCTTCGTGTGGCGGTGGAGAGTGAATCTTGTTCTCCGTTGACCGGATGACTGTTTAGACCGTCGGGGATCTTCTCTTCGGTCGGTAGAGAGAGTAACTCAGCTCTGTCTACCAAAACTCTAGAAGAAGAGCTAGGCAAAGAGCAGCTAGTACGCAGTAAGCTTGCTGAAGAGTCTTCTCTCCTTCTCTGTTGACGATGCCTTCGTCCGGTGATCGTGTGTGTCTCTCTCTACGCGTGTTGGATGCGTATGCCTGTATGTAAGTACGTCTCTCCCTGTGTGTCTGTCTCTGTTGATGCCAACAGGGCTATTTATAGAGGTCCCTGGGGATGAACGTGCCCCCTGAAAACGCTCCACAATGAGGGGCCACTTCCCGCTACATGTGCGGTGACTGGCCCCTTATTTCGGGTAGTTGCAACCGAGACGCGGGCGTCGAGCCAACGCGTCCTGATGCTGAGACGCGGGTGTCGAGTCAACGCGCCTTGATCCTGAGACGCGGGCGTCGAGCCAACGCGTCCTGATGCTGAGACGCGGGCGTCGAGCCAACGCGTCCTGATGCTGAGACGCGGGTGTCGAGCCAACGCGTCCTGATGCTGAGACGCGGGCGTCGAGCCAACGCGTCCTGATGCTGAGACGCGGGTGTCGAGCCCACGCGTCTTGATGCTGAGACGCGGGCGTCGAGCCAACGCGTCCTGATGCTGAGACGCGGGTGTCGAGCCAACGCGTCCTGATGCTGAGACGCGGGTGTCGAGCCCACGCGTCCTGATGCTGAGACGCGGGTGTCGAGCCAACGCGTCCTGATGCTGAGACGCGGGTGTCGAGCCAACGCGTCTTGAGCTTGGATCTCTGCTTTTAAAGGCTTGTCTGTTTTTTAGACAGCCTACAGAACTCCCTCCAAAGTTTTCGATATTCCGCAGTTAAATGGGACGGATTTCGGAATACTTTGGATTTTAGCCGCGTTCGCCTTTATGACTGGACTATTAATGCTCCGGGTTTGATCTTATCTGGAGTTGGTCTTTGTGAGTGTACTGTTGAACTCTTTGAAGCCATCAGAGTTGATCGTGTTGAGTGTCTAGATACACAGTCTAAACCTCCCCGATCGCTTTTAGTCTGTCATGAGTGCGCTTTTGACCAGGAATGGTTGGCCTTCTGCTTGTGCCAGTGTACTATTGAACTGATTTGCAGAAGCCGAATGCAGGTTTTTTTTTTTTTTGAAAAGCAGAGACTGCCCTAAAGATGCGACTTCCATGGGGTGCGTCTTTTTGGTGATAGGAACGCGACTAATATTCCATGAGGTAGACGCGATGTTTAGCCTGCTTGGGAGGACGCGAATTTTAGAGAGACGCGTCTTTTGGATGCAGACGCGATTTTTTGGACACAACGCGACTTTCTGGGTGCATTTATGGTGATGCTGACGGGGCATGTCCATCGGAGAGGCGCGTTCTTTGGGCGCGAATCTGTGCCATGTCATGATTACGCCGCCAGCTGGCCTGGGGAACCGGAGAGGTTTTCTCCGTTAGGCGCGCGGATTTCCCGGTTCATTAAATGAACTGCTCCACGTGTCGAATGATGACTCGCGGCGGGGTCACGACGCATGATCTTCTCTGTTCAGAAATGATCTAGTTACACGCGTCACGTGGCGACTCGCTGCAGCGTCTATCGGGCCACACGCCGCGTATCTTCGCGAATCTTTGTGCCTATAAAAGGCCACAGTTAGAGAGATTTGTCTTCTTCTCCGAACGCGCTTACTCAGAGATTTAAGAGAGTTCTTCTTCTCCATTACTGCTCATCTTCTTCATTGACCTCTGATCACCAATGGCACCCAAGGCCAAGCCGACCGCGTCGTCCTCCAAGGCGACCATTGCCGAGGCCCAAGGGGGCGCTTCCTCCGTGCAGGATGTTTTCCGAGGTAAAGATGCCATTTTGGCTAAGCTTCACCGTTACTGGAAGTTTTAGAGAACCCTAAAAAAAAACTCTTAACACAGAATATGAAGCGGTTTGATTCTCAGACGCAGTCTCGGACGCGGTCTTTGAGTTGATAACCGAGGCGCGGGTTTGATGACCTAACGCCAGTGAACTCTGCACTTCGGGTCCTTCACTTAGAGATTTCCTAACTGTGAAGGATCTGGACGCGGTCTTGGTTTGCAGAACGCGGATTTGATCCTTGCGTTCTGTGCCACTTGACGCGGATTTGCAGGTCTGGACGCGGATTTTGATAATTCCTGCGTCCAGTTTCTCTTCTGCGTTTGGACGCAGATTCGCAGGTCTGGACGCGAATTTTGATAATTCCTGCGTCCAGTTTCTCTTCTGCGTTTGGAGTCATGAACACTTAGCATTTTTCCTTACTTTTAATGAAGTATCTGACTAAGTGTCCTTTTCTTTCGCAGTGCGACATGTTTCTGGCTCACTTGCCAAGATGCGCCACTTTGGACATGTAGGTGGTGCTGACTAGGGCTTGAGCTTCGTGCTAGGAATGAGTGTCCCATTGACTGCTGACCAGTCGCCGGATCGCAGGGAGAGGCTCTCTAATGTTGACAGGAGAACCTTTCGGGCGCTTATGACCGATGCCGCATTCAAAACGGATGATGGCGTCAGGCTGGAGAAGCCTGCCTTCTTCTTCGGAGATCGCATTCATGATGACGGCCGTCGCGTGTCTGGAGGAACTTACAAATGGCTCCGTCAGATAAAGGATGGAAGATTGTTTCTTCCGGATATGGAGAGGATGTTCCCGTTGTCCTACTTCCAACACATGTCCATCCCTCGGAAGATGGAATGGGACATTTCCCAATGTGTCCCCGAAATCACCCTTGGTGACTTTGGCTTCCAGAAGGTAAACCGCCATGATAGTCATGACAGGTCAGCCGTCGGCCTGTTCCCCGCGTCGCGCAAGTCCGATGTTCCGGTCGGGGAGATACCACAGCTTGCCGCTACCTTCCTTAACTCGTTTATGGAAGCGGAGGGTGACTATCCTACTGAGTTCCGTGCGCATGGGTGGATCCATTCTACGGGGAATATTTGGTGGGGCAGGATGGTGGGTTTTGTCCTCACCGATCTTAAAGAGCTGCTAGAGTGTGTGGGACTATACCCGGCGGTCAGGGCCGTACAGTGGGGTATCCCACCAAGCTCTCATAATTTCTTCAGAGTCCTGGAGCGATATGACTCTCTAACGGGGACATTCTTCACCCCGGTTGGAGAGATGGGCCTGGCACTGCACGAGCTGCATGAGGTCTCGGGGCTGGCGTCAGGGGACATTCCTTATGAGGAATATGTCCCTACCACTAAGGAGCTCCACTTTTTGGAAAAAGAGTTTCCCGCAATATATGAGACCTACTGGGAGGTGATGTGCCACTTCCACATCTGCGGCCAGATAACTGCCTGGAGGTCAGGAGGAGTCAAGCAGTTGTCTTGGGCTAGTTATCTGTTCAACAACGTTAACAATAAAGACCTCCCGATAACCCGACTGGCTCCCAGCTCCGATAGGGAAATTGAAGACAGGATCGACCAGGCTCCGAACAGCTTCTACACCACGGAGTCGAACGAGGACGGTTTCGATCCTGACCTGGTTTTTGAAAGCTTTCACCATCAAGCCCGGACTTCCATCTCTAGTCGAGCACTGTTGGCGGGCTTCTTGATGCTGTGGTTGAAGCGTTGTGTGGTGCCCACGCTGCCACACGAAGTTATTATTGCCGACGTGGTGTACCCGGCGGTGCTCCTGGCTCATGGTAGCCCCATAGCTCTTCTTCCGGCCGTGGCGGCCGGTATTCAGAGTGGGCTACGGGCGTTAGCCAAGAATTTCTGCGAGCCCCCGAAGACTGTTGACTCCCATGGAAAGCCATATGTCGACTCAGAGGGGAATCCGAAGGTGAAGCGCCCTAACCCTCGGATTGAACTGCCTTACACGTACCTCATGGCTTGGTACGTGATGCATTGCCCTTCTTTGATGACGGCGGCGCGTGGGAGCACGGGTCATGTCCCATTTGTGCAGCGGCTGGAACGTTCGGAGTGGCGTGACACCTACCTGTATTATATTAGGAAGTGTCTTTCCTGCGCCACGAACTACCAGCTCAACCGCTGCTTTCCAGACGTTCCTGGTGCGGCTTTCGGGGAGTTGTTCGCTGATATCGCTGGTCGGGATAACTTCACACAACTGCCTGCGGGAGTCTTCTGGTGGTTGATCAACATCCGGCCGGGATATGTGATGTTCCGGCAAGGGACTTCATGCACCATCGAGCCATACATGCCGAACCGTTTTGCCCGACAGTTCGGCTACGATCAACTCTATGTCGGGAACCCCAATGCTCGGCTCGCCTTCGAAGGGAACCTGTTCGAGGGTGCTCGGGCCTGGTACTACAGTGTGGCTGGAGGGACGGGAGCAACATTCCGTCTACCCATCGAGACGCCCAAATGCCGCACGAGCTTCAGCTTCTGCACTTGGTACTTCCAAGCCAGCCAGACACCAGACCTTGTTCCGGAGTCTTCATGCCTTGAGAGCATCAATGCACATCTCGAGGCCAGGTCAGAGTCCGGTAAACATTCGAAGCTTATCGACCAGTATCTGAAGGCTCATAAGGAGGTCAGGAGACGATCGAGGAGAGAGCCACAAGCAGTGAGGGCGGAGCCGCTACCGACAAGGGCAGAGCCGCGAGCGACAAGGGCTGAGCCACCAGCAATGAGGGAGGAGCCGCGGGCAAGGAGGTCTAAACAGACGGTGAGCAAGCGTCGTCGACACTCTGCTTCTATTGCTGGGCCTGTCCCAAAGAAGGTTCGGAGGGACTTAACAGCCGAAGTCTCTCAATCTGAAGGCACCTCTACTGGAGTTGAGGCTCATCCTGAAGACGTCCTGTCAGGGTTGAGGAACCGTCGGAAGATGAAGATTTCCCCACCCTAGTCCGTGCCCCTAGGTCACACCGCAAGACCGTGGAGGAGGGGGAGCTTGTTGACGAACTCACCGCTGGTGATGATGATGAGCGGCTTGAGGTCGACATAATGGGTGAAGAGGATGTTGAGATTCCGGGATTCTCAGCTCAGCCCGAGCTTCCTTCTGCTCATGAAGGGAGAGGTGAGGCACGGCAGCCGGGGTCTCCTAGCGTCTTCATTTCCAGTCCTAGGGCAGTTGACCCTAGTCCTACCACTGGGGTGATCGGAGGCAAGGCTCCTGTTGCGAAGCTTCCTCGCGTTGAGCTGTCGTCTTCTTCGTTATCGGGGAAAGCGCCTTTGAAGACGAGGTCGACTATGGCGATGAACCCGCTCTTCCTGATCAGAGCAAATTCTTCCACATCTCGGAGGAGGAAATATATGGGGGCGAGCCATCGACTGCACCATCGCTGGCGATTATCCCTACTGAAGGTATTCTTTCCATCTTCTGTCTAATTTTCTCTTTGCATATTGAAGAGGATGTTCTAACATTCTTCTTTTATGCTGCAGGGCCAGTCGGAGATGCCGACGCTACAACCTCCTCGCGTATCGAGGAGATGGTGAAAGAGTTGACCCAGCCCGAGAGAATCGAGGCTTCAGAGGGGGCAACTGTTGAGATCGGGGAGCCTTCCATTTTGCCGGAAGGGGAAGCAACCACTGAGGTTGAGGAGGCTTTCACTCTGCCGGGCGAGGAGGTTACTGCTGAAGCCGAGGAGACTTCCGCTCCGCAGGATTCGACGTCTCTGGACCTCCAACCTGGTAAGGCAGCTCTGATGCTTTAAATGTTTCGCTTTTCTACCATTGTGTCTAACATCGCGATAACTTGTAGAGAGGACTGAGGGGGCTCAGGTAGAGAGTCCGACGGTCGGTACCCTTCCAGAAGGCCACGCAGCTCAGGTCTCGATTGAGGTTTCTGAGGAGGTTGCGCTAACTACTCCATCATTGGTCGTGGAGGTTCCTGCAGAGGTAGCACCTCCGGAAGCGTCATTGGCCAATCTTGCTCTTGCCGTATCGACGGCCAGCACGACTCTTGTGCGAGAAGATCCGCCTTATATCTCCTATCCTGTGACAGAAAAGGGGTCGGGAAGCTTCCCAGGTGGTGAAGACATAGGGGAACTGGCACGTCAGATGGTGCAACAATTCTTCGCTTCGATGGGATCATGTATTGATCTCATCTTACTTGGGAGCAGCTCCTTCAAATTTGCCCAGAAGCTTCTCGAAAATATGGCCGTGAACATCGAATTAACGGGAGACCCCTCACTTGCCGAGGCATGTCTGCGGGTGGTGAAGCAACTGGGAGATGACCTGCACGAGCTGGAGTCTTTGGAAAATGCTGGCTCCTCTGATGAGGCCCAGGCCACCTTGACTAGGCTCCTAGCTGCTCAAGAACAAGAGCGACAGGAGGCGGAGGCACAAATTGCTGCAGAGGCCCGCAGCCTCGAATATTCCCAGGCTGAATGTCAAAGACTAACCGCCGATTCAAGGGAATCCGAGCTTACCATGCAGAGCACTGAGCAAGTCATCATCAGTGCTCGTGACACCATTGCCAAGGCTCGGGACACCATTGCCAAGGCGGAAGCTGTGCTTGCGTTCAATGAGAAGAAGCTCGTTACCATTAAAGAGGAGCTTGAGGAGCAACAAGCTGCTAAGGTGATTAGTATCCAATATTGCATATTTTACATCATAATTCCCATGCATATTACAAATAAATATGTGATTTTTACTCCTCTTCTCTACATATTTGCAGGTACACACTTAATGGAGAGATTTCCAAATAATCACTTAATTAACACTAATTAAGTGATTAATCCATGATTAAGATAAAGCCAAATTCAAATCCAAATCTAGAGAGATCCGCGCGCCAATTGGAGAATCCAAGTAGTCCACGTGGCTAAAAACCCAACTACCAGATCTCACCAGAAAGATCCGGCTCAACGGCCCAGATCTGGCGGCGATCCCGCGGCAATCCGCGGCAGATCTAGGGCCGTTGAGCCCCGGATTTTGTGGCAACCACCTTGGCTCTCGAAGCTTCTCCTTTCTGCTATAAATAGTGCACCTTCACCTGCGAGCAAAGACTGATCAGAGAAGAGAGAGAGATTAGTGTAAAGCTTGTAATTTTGTTAGTTTTTCTTTAGGATTTTTAGTTCTCTCTATGATCTTCTCGTCCCTAGAATTCAATGTAAAAGAGAGTGATTGTGAGGGAGAGAGCTTGTGTAATCAAGAGTGACACTTGAAGCAACAAGGATTGATCCATCCTCCTTCCTCTACTTGAAGCTTGGTTCTAGTTCTATGTGCTTTCTTTAATTGCTTTCTTTATTGCTTTCTTTAATTCTTGCAATTTACTTCATGCTTTCTTGTATTTTTCTTATGGCTTGTTGTAGCTAAATTCTTCTCCATGTACTAGGTTACCACTAGCTTAGCTTTCTTTACTAACTCATGGGTGATTGCTTTTGTTCATCTTGCAAGTTGTATGATCTTCTCTTCTCCGATGGTTAAACCACCATCTTGCAAGTGAGAAAGTAATTAGGTCAACACGCGAGACGAATCCTACGCTAATGGAGTGACAACATTAGGCAAGCATTCACTATCAAGGAGTCTAGTAAGTCTTGGCAAGCTAGCAAGGTAAGCTAGTCATGGATTGCTTTCTTTAAGTTTTCTTTCTTTTTCTTGTGAACACCACATCCACTTCTTGATTTCTTTTCCACTTCCACCATGAACATAGCCATCCTTTCTTTTAGTTTCTTTTGCATTTGATTCACTAAGTTTATAATCAAGAGAAGAATACTCGTTTGTTCACTTCACTACCACACGTTAAAGCTTCCATCGCGAGCTCTCCCTGAGAATCGACTCGGTATAGCCCTATGCTATAGCGGAGACAAGAAAGGGTACATAAAATACATTCTTATACACATAATAAGTACACCTTCTGAGTCTTAATCAATTTTTTGGCGCCGTTGCCGGGGAGAGCGACGTTCTTTTTGGTTTAAAGTGAAGTACTAAACGATTCTTCTTCTCTGTTTGCAGGTTACAGGTAAAGAAACAGGAAAATATTCATTGCAGTCACATATAAGTGGACCTGGGCCTCTGCTCTTGAAAGCAGAGACCAGGATCCCTCCAAAGTGCCGTGTTCCCACGGCAAAAGCCACGCGGCCGCGGCACAGAGGAGTTCACTTCTGACAAATTTTCTGCAGGGGCTTCAGATCTGCAAATTACATCTGCTGTTATACTTGATTTCCTGTATACTTCACTGTATTCCTGTTTAATTAAAAAACAGTAAAAAGTTGATTGAAATTGCTAAAAATTGTTTAGACACTTGCATTTCTAGGCACGTGTCTCTTCAATTCTTTACTTTTACTGTTGAAGAGTGCTGGAGGCAAGGTACGTGTTTGCATTGCATTTAGACTAGGACAAACTCCTTGCTTGATTTTCATGCTTTGAGTGTATCCTAGCTATATTTCTTGTACACTTGCACAATTCAAATTTAAGGGCATAACCCGTAAATAAGATAAGGTGGGGGAGTTCATTACCCTTTCCTTAGCCCGAAAATCATTTTCCCAAGCACTCACTAACCCAAGCCTAATTTAATAAAAAGTAGACGTTGGCCCTAGGGACATCTCGGACTCATTTAGGAGATTTTCCTAAGGGGGAAAAGTGTTAGAATTTAACTCTTGCAAAATCGGTGTCTAGGAAAGGGGTTGAGGGCCGAAAGCCCGAAGGTTGCTGGTTACTTAATTAAGGAACGTCTTCGGACGGAAAACCTCCCACCAACCTTACCCTTCCCTGGCTGATTAGCTTGTGGTTAGAGTCTACACTAAACCTCCCGTGGACGGTCTATCAGTTAGGAGTCGTCTAGGTCCTAAGTCTACCCTAACTTAGGTTAGAATTTTTTTTCCTTTTCTTCTTTTGTTTGTTTGTTTGTTTGTTTGTTCTTGTTTGTGATTGTGTGATATGGCTTACAATTACAATTCTTTCCATCATAATAATAATCCATATTTCACACCATCTCCATATTCGGATAATTCCAACCCGGTGTTTTACAATATGCACCAACCAACTACACCGGGTTGGCCTTATCCGAATCAATATGACTCATATCCCCCATCTAATAATTATAATGTCCAAAATAATTTTAACTCTTCATCGAGTCATTGGGGATTCCAGTCCCCCGAGTTTAATTATCAACCTCCTTGTCCACCATTTCCACCAAGTCCACAATATTCACAATATTCATTTCCCGAGTCCACTTCATATACTCCTTTTTCTGAACCTCCATTTGAAGAAAAATCTGAGTTGCAAAGGAGTATAGAAGCCAATTTACTGAGAGTTGAGCAACAACTTCAAAAACCATTTGTCTCTCCAATTCCACAGTATTTTCAAGAATCTTACTCAGTTCCACATTTTCATAATGAACAACCATTTATGAGTAATGATTTCTTGTGTGAGTCCTCTTTTCCATCACCACACACTTTTGACTCACAATTTCACCATCACTTCCAAGACAACACTTCATCTTTTCATCCAAATAATGAAGTCATCAATTTTGAAAAGATGCTTGAAGACATGACCCATGCTCAAAATGCTCGTGCCCGTGACTTAGATTTGCTGATCCAAACTCTTCATTCTCATCCTATTTCTAAGGTCACTAGCCACTCTGTTAAAACCAAAGAGTCATGTAGTCTTGGAAGTTCAGATTCAATTTCAGCACATTCACCTGAACTTGTCCACACTTCTGAAAATCCAATTGATATATTGGCAAGTTTTCCATTTCCTGAAATTGAACTTGCACATGATCCTGAACTTCCACTTGATGATTCAATTTTCCTTCCTGATTCAATCATGACTTCCATATCCTTACCTGATTTCAATCCATTTCCCAAGTCAGAATTGGATCCATTTCCTATCCATTGTGAAAATGAATCACCAATCTTTTATGATGATCACATAGAACTTGGCCAATTCCATACTTCTGAAAATCCAATTGATAAATTGGCAAGTTCTCCACATTTAATTGAACTACATGAGGAATGTGATCTTGAACCCCAACTTTGTGATTCAATTCTTCTTCCTGATTCCATAATGACTCCGGTATCTTTACCTCACTTCAATCCTTTTCCGGAGCCGACCTTGGATCCAGTCCCAATTCACAATGAAGTTGAATCACCCATCTTTAAGGATCATGTCGAACTTGCCCAATTCTACACTTCTGAAGATTCAATTGACATTTTGGCAAGTTCTCCATTTTGTGGAATTGAACTAAATGAGATATGTGACCTAGATTTGCACATCTGTGATCCAGTTCAAATCCCTGAATCATTATTGACTCCGGTTATATTACCCAATTTGAGTAACCTTCTAGAGTCAGTATTGATTCCCATCCTTCCTGAACTTGAATCACCAATTTTTGATAGTCACATTCCATTGTTGGACAAAACATGTGGACTTGAGTTTTCATTTCTTGACTTGGACCAAATTTCTGAACTCACTTCAACTCTTGAACCATCACTTGACTTCATTCACTTCCCTGAGTCAGTTCCCGTCTGTCCTGAGTCCAAGTCAACTGTTCTATCATGTCATTTACCATTCTGGGACAAGGATCTTGATGAAAATGACTCTGAAATTATTAGGAAAATCTTGAAATTAGATGGGGTCATGTACATAATTAAAATAACACATGCATACATCATTTTAGTGGGTCATATTTCTGAGATTTTTGGTGTGTTCCTCAAAACCCAAAGAAAAGATGATTGGGCCATGTTTCGTGGACCAATCCGACCACCACCGGAACCACCACCTTAAGGTAATTTTTTCCTTCCCTCTTCATTTTTTCATGCATACATATATCATGATGCATTGAGGACAATGCATGAAATAAGTGTGGGGGAGGGTTTACTAACTTAGAGTTTTAGAATTTCTTTCTTTTACACTTCTTTTAGAGTTTTTAGACTTCTTTTAATAAAAAAATAAAAAAAATAAAAACTTTTTGAAATAAGAGACAAAGTTTTGATCTATTTCTAAGAAAATTAAGATGAATCTTAGAAATTAAGAAAGCCTTAATTATGACATCTTAAACCTAGTTGAAATAATAGATCTTGTTTGAAATTATAGGCTAAGTAAGTAAAATTGGTGAGATATTTTTATCTTGAATTTTTTGCCTTAGATAAATATGCACTTCACACTTACACATTTCTTGGGATGGAGACAAAGACCAAAAATGCCATATAAATAAAGAAAAAAATATATATATATATAAATAAAAGATCACTTATTAAGCTGGATAATTGTGCCTCAAGAAGCACGATTACTCACGCCTAACGGTGATCTCACTTATTAAGCTGGATAATTGTGCCTCAAGAAGCATGATTATTCACGCCTAACGGTGATTATAAATAATCCCCTTTAGTTTTGTGGCCTTTTTTACTCGAGACCTTAAACCCGAGGGATGTTTTCTCATCTGGTGCCCTAAGACCGTCTGGTTTGGGAGTCATCGGTTAAAGGCTCGTTACAAGGGTGAACTAGAAAGCCTAAACTAAGGGAAGAAAAAGAAAAAGAAAAAAAAATATATATATATAAATTAATAAATGGCTTAATGGTTGGAGTTGAAATCCCAGAAATCTTCACTTACACGGTGTGCATATTATCTAGGTTTTATGAAAGATAAAATATTCAATCCAATTTTGAATTCTTACCTTAATTAAAACAAGATCTTGCATGGATACTAAGTTTAAGGAAGAATAATTATAGGTGGACTTATGACCTAGGATCACTTATATTTTTGCAAAAATAGTTCGTAAACATGTCTTTTATTCAAAATGCGTTTTCAAAAATACTAACATTTGTCTTCTTTCTTATTGGATTTTGTGGGTGTAATCCGCTGAAAACCCTCAGGAGACAACACTCCTCCTCTAGGGTAACCTAGAGGTTTAACGGCTTGTTGCACATGCTCAGTGCAATCGCGTCACCTGCGAAAGTGGTGTAATAAATTGTTAGTCTAGATTTTCTTTTTCTATTTTTTTGCTCGGGACGAGCAAAAGAATAAGTGTGGGGGTGTGATTAGTATCCAATATTGCATATTTTACATCATAATTCCCATGCATATTACAAATAAATATGTGATTTTTACTCCTCTTCTCTACATATTTGCAGGTACACACTTAATGGAGAGATTTCCAAATAATCACTTAATTAACACTAATTAAGTGATTAATCCATGATTAAGATAAAGCCAAATTCAAATCCAAATCTAGAGAGATCCGCGCGCCAATTGGAGAATCCAAGTAGTCCACGTGGCTAAAAACCCAACTACCAGATCTCACCAGAAAGATCCGGCTCAACGGCCCAGATCTGGCGGCGATCCCGCGGCAATCCGCGGCAGATCTAGGGCCGTTGAGCCCCGGATTTTGTGGCAACCACCTTGGCTCTCGAAGCTTCTCCTTTCTGCTATAAATAGTGCACCTTCACCTGCGAGCAAAGACTGATCAGAGAAGAGAGAGAGATTAGTGTAAAGCTTGTAATTTTGTTAGTTTTTCTTTAGGATTTTTAGTTCTCTCTATGATCTTCTCGTCCCTAGAATTCAATGTAAAAGAGAGTGATTGTGAGGGAGAGAGCTTGTGTAATCAAGAGTGACACTTGAAGCAACAAGGATTGATCCATCCTCCTTCCTCTACTTGAAGCTTGGTTCTAGTTCTATGTGCTTTCTTTAATTGCTTTCTTTATTGCTTTCTTTAATTCTTGCAATTTACTTCATGCTTTCTTGTATTTTTCTTATGGCTTGTTGTAGCTAAATTCTTCTCCATGTACTAGGTTACCACTAGCTTAGCTTTCTTTACTAACTCATGGGTGATTGCTTTTGTTCATCTTGCAAGTTGTATGATCTTCTCTTCTCCGATGGTTAAACCACCATCTTGCAAGTGAGAAAGTAATTAGGTCAACACGCGAGACGAATCCTACGCTAATGGAGTGACAACATTAGGCAAGCATTCACTATCAAGGAGTCTAGTAAGTCTTGGCAAGCTAGCAAGGTAAGCTAGTCATGGATTGCTTTCTTTAAGTTTTCTTTCTTTTTCTTGTGAACACTACATCCACTTCTTGATTTCTTTTCCACTTCCACCATGAACATAGCCATCCTTTCTTTTAGTTTCTTTTGCATTTGATTCACTAAGTTTATAAGCAAGAGAAGAATACTCGTTTGTTCACTTCACTACCACACGTAAAGCTTCCATCGCGAGCTCTCCCTGAGATTCGACACGGTATAGTCCTATACTATAACGGAGACAAGAAAGGGTACATTGAATACATTTACTACATAATAAGTATACCTTCTTAGTCTAATCATAAGGCGCGAGCTGAAGAGAGTCTGTCTCTACATTTTTCCAGGGTGGAATCTCTGCGAACGCAGCTGGCCGCAAGAAATTTCTTATCTGAAGAGGAGCTGCGGGACCGGGTTATTATGGAAGCTGAAAGGGCGCGCCAACACGAGATTCACCGCCTCAAGGAACAAATCCGTTCCTTGGCGAACCAGGACATTTAGCCTTCTTTTCTTTTTCTTTTTGTAAAGAAAAGGACACTCTATTTATCAAGAGTGTTTGTATCCACTTTTACCATTTTTTTGATATAATAAAAGCTTTTGTGAAGTTTTTGGCTCCACCTTCTTTGTTTAGCTGTGGGTGAATCCAACTTCCTGATCACTGCTTGTGAATACTGAACTTAGGTAAGACCAAGTTCTTTCAATAAAACGCGGCGTTGACTCTGAGTCTACTCGACGAGACGCGGCATTGATCCCCATAGTGAGACGCGGTCATCAATCCATAGGAATGAGACGCAGCGTTAATCACAGGGTGGAACGCGGTCATCATTTCATAGGAACTGATGTTTCGCTAAGTCCTTTTAATGAGACGCGGCGTCAATCACCAGGCGAAACGCGGTTCTGAATAACGCGAATCTGTCTTGCTAAGAAAGACGCGGGTCGAGCAGACACGAGAGACGCAGCCTTGCCTGCTCAAGGGACGCGGCTTTCCCAACTGCGTTTAGTGCAATCTGACTTAAAAGATTTTAGGAGATCTTTGAACGTCAAGTCTTCACTGTCGATTGGGGTTCCGGGTCATCCGTTGCTTCCCAAGGCAGTTGTCCACGCGTCGACTCCTCATTGGGCTCGGGCGTTAATGCCCTTAAATGCAAAACCGACGCTGGCGGTTGAAAAACCGGCGCTCTCGACGGTTTCCAAAGCAGCGTTCCACGCGTCAGTCCTTGATTGGGCTTTGACGGTCGTGCGCGGCGGTTCCGATTGATGCACCATTAATGACAGTTATTAGGGACTGCCTATAAATAGAGTGCACCCTCTCCCTCTTCAACAATCCAACTTAGATTGTTTTCATTTGTTTTGCTCCGAGAGAAGTCTCGCCTTCTTTAGAGTTTCTGACAGAGATCTGTCTCCATGGGTGATGGTGACTCTGTGGATGAAGATGACCCAAAGCTCTCAGGCTTCTGTCTGGTCTCTTCAGGAGGAAAAGCCTCTTGGATCATCTTGTGCACCTGCGTTTGGACGTGGAAAGGCCAGCTCTGGATAGAGGCCCCTGCTGGTATGTCACCCTGATGACATCTATAGCCTATCCAGGCCTGCACCTTGGCGTAACCGTCTGAAAGAAGTCTTGGCGCATTCCTTTTCTGGAATTTGCGCCATTGATTTGAACTCCTCTGAACACGGGCGCTTGACGCGCGCGTTGCTCATTGCGTTTTACAGCCATTGTCTTGACGCGTTTTATAGCCAATGCCTTGGATGAATTCAAAGTTTCCGACCTGAATCTTGCAACTCTTGTTCACCCAGCAGAGAGATGGCAATTTTCGACGTTTACACTTTTTCGCGTCTTGTGCTTTTAGGCGCAGACGTAAGATAAAGCCGCGTTTGAATCCTGCGCATGGCACAGTTTTGACCCGCGTCTGAAGTCTCTAAGGACTGCCGCGTCTGTTACTTAGTTTTCTTTTGTTAAAGTATACTAAGTTCCAGATTTTCTGATTCTCTTATTTGTTCTTTGCAGGTTCGCTGGTCCCCTGGAAGAATGCTTCAACCGGCGAGCTTGTTCAATGTTCACCTATGAGAGAATATATTATGGTCCTCGTCACTTATGAGAGAATATATTATGTCTCTGACGAGGATCCAACCCTCGCCAAGGTCTCTTCAGATCTCCTGTACCAAACATGCCTGATGGCAAGAGATGGTCAGGGTATGCATGACGGCGATGAGGGTCCGGCGGTTGTGGGGGCGGATAAGATCCTCTTCCTCTCCCACTCCAAAAGTGACATCGAGGACATTCCGTTAGATGGCCTGCTGGGGAAAGGGATGGTGATGAATGAAGGATTGCAGGACTTTCTGCTGCCACCGGACCTCAAGAACACCATTGCTCTTAGCTTAGTCAGCTAGGGCGCTTTCAAAGTTTGGCGTTGTTGTCATGGTGCAACCGACTCCAATTGTCGTCACAGTCGGGCACTTTCCCGGACATCATGTATTTGGAATCAGATGCGGCTTCAAGGAGTGAGTACGGCCTCTAAGAGAGAGAGGGACTTCTTTGTACTCCTTAATTGTAACACTCAATCTTATTGTATAAGAGAGCGTTTTGTATCACTTTCATATGCTTGAATATCAATAAAAGTGACACTTTTCTTTTTGCCTCTTTCTGTTGTCTTGAATGTTTTGTTTTAGAAGCAAAAGAATGATTTTGGTGGACCCGCCACTTTATAAAGAAAGTGACAGGGGGAATGCGTACTCCCAGAGAAGGTGAACTTTTGTCAAGTGTCTGGGATTGACTTGATTCAAGGTCAGCTGGGGAATTTGATAAAATATTGTCAGCGGTGTAATGTTAACCTAACAATGTCTTTAGGTGGACATGTTATTCTGTTGAAGAGAATAACAAGTGAAACTAGACCCGCGAGGAATCTAGTGAAGCTTTTACCGTTAGAGGTGTGATATTAACTTAACGGGTTGGAGATAGTCTTGTCAGAAGTGTGGTGTTAACTCGACAAGGATGTGAGTCAGAGGTGTGATATTAACTTAACTCAGAATGTCACTGTCATAGGTGTAATGTTTAACGTAACAGTGAGGTAATGCTAGAGGTGTGATGTTGAACTTAGCATTGGTCATCTCGACTTAGACGAGGAAGTCGAGGAACGGTCATGGCCATAGGTGTATTGTTGAACTTAGCGATGACTCGGATGCTAGAGGTGTAGTGTTAACTTGGCATCATTCATCTCGGCTTGAACAAGGAAGTCGAGGAAAGGTCATGGCCATAGGTGTATTGTTGAACTTAGCGATGACTCAGATGCTAGAGGTGTATTGTTAACTTGGCATCATGCATTTCAGCTTCGATATGGAAGACTGAAGAAAAGTGACTGTCAGAGGTGTAATATTAAACCTGGCAGAAACTTGAAGTGCTGCTTAGAGGTATAATGTTAACTTAAACAGCGATTTTGTCAGAGGTGTGATATTAACTTGACAAGAATTGGCTTGAGCCGAAAACGGTTTGAGGACCTGTCATTCTATGGATGAGAATTGACAAGTGAGATTTGAAGTGCCAGAGGTGTAGTGTTAACTTGGCAAAATGTAGAGTTGACAAGCAAGATTTGTACTTTACAAGGGGTATCTCATTACCAGAGGTATGGTGTTAACTTGGCAACGATTGTTTTTTTTTTTGTGGTCTTACCATTCTGTGGATGAGAATTGGTAAGGGATTTTGGAGGAAAGAGTGGAATCAAGTCCACTTAGGATTTTTAGCAAACCCTCAGCTATCAACGGGTTTGAGGTGCCTTTACCAACTACCGTTTGAGTTGGGCTAGCCATGCTATTCCCCTCAGCATGATGAGTTGTCGAGGACTTATGTTGGGCTTAAAAGCCAACATTTTCCTCTATCCTTAGCCGTCGGAGGCGCCGGATCAAATGGGAACGTGTCCCTTAGGATTTTTAGCAAATCCTCAGCTGTCAACGGGTTTGACATGCCTTTACCAACTACCATTTGAGCTGGGCTAGTCATGCTATTCCCCTCAGCATGATGAGTTGTCGAGGATTTATGTCGGGCTTAAAGGCCGACATTTTCCTCTATCCTTAGCCGTCGAGGGCGTCGGATGTTTGATCAGAGGTGTACTTTTAACTTGATCGGAGGAAGAGTACTATTAAGGATAGTACTTCTTCAAGAATTTGCCATTGATCGGCATCATGAGTGTATCGCCATTTGAAGTTATGAGGCGATATGACCCATTTGAGTAGACTGACTCTACTACAAATGGTCCTTCCCATTTGGGTTGAAATTTTCCTTTTGTCTTGTGCGTCATGACCATGGATCTTCGGAATGCTAAGACAAGGTCGCCTTTCTTGAAAGTTCGCGCTTTGACTTTCTTGTTGAAGGCTCTGGTGATTCGAGCTTGATAGAGCTCGATTTGCTGTTGGGCCTGCAAACGCTTGTCGTCTAAGGCTTCCAACTCCTGGAGTCGCTGCTGATGCTTCTCCTCAGTTGTCATCTCCGCTGTCAAGGCGACGCGTAGAGATGGAATTTGGATTTTCAGTGGAAGGACGGCTTCGCATCCGTATACCAAGGAAAATGGCGTGGCTTTAGTTGGGGTTCGCACCGTTGTGCGGTAGGCCCATAAGCATTCACCCAGCTTGTCGTCCCAGTCCCGTTGACTTTTCGAGACAAATTTCTTGAGAAGCTTGCCAATAGTCTTGTTGAAGGCTTCTGCAAGACCGTTAGCAGCAGGATAGTATGCCGTTGAGGACACACTCTGGATTCTGAACTTCGTGCAGAATCTCTAGAAAGCCTGGCTGATGAACTGGGGTCCATTGTCATGGATGATACGCCGAGGCACACCGAAGCGGTAAATAACGTGATGTTTCACGAACTTGATCACGTTAGAAGATTTTACCTCTTTCAAAGGGATAGCTTCGGCCCACTTTGAGAAGTAATCGGTTATCGCTAGAATGAACCGATGTCCTTTCGATGATGGTGGGCTGATAGGGCCAACCACGTCCATCCCCCACATTTCAAACGGCCAGGTAGAGGTCGTAGAGTGGAGGTACCCTGGTGCTTGATGGATGAAATCGCCGTGTATTTGACAGGCGTGACATCTCTTAGCATAAGCGACAGCATCGGCGATCATTTTTGGCCAATAGTAACCCAACCTTTGGAGTCGATGTGCCAATTTTGGGCCAGGTTGATGAGCTCCACAAGTACCATCGTGGGCTTCTTTCAATACTCCTTGGGCTTCTTTTGATGAAAGGCATCGGAGCAGGATCCCGTCATGCGATCGACGATACAATGTTCGCGAAATCGCATTATAGTAGAATTTGGGGGCTTTCCTTCGGATGGCAGCCGCCTCCCTGGCGTCTTCAGGCAAGATGCCGTATAAGACAAAATCAATGTAGGGGAATCGCCAGTCTCTAGGCTCTAGACCGGTTGACACTTCAAGTGTTTCCTTGTCGTGATGATCTCCCGTTGACCCTGGGCAGTCTCCGAGTGAAATTTTTGGACAGTACAGGTCGTGGCTATAGACGAATACTTTCTCCATTGCTCCAGCTGGAAGGGCTAAGGAGGCAGCAAGGGATGCAAGTGCATCTGCATGCGCATTTTGCCTGCGTGGTACATGGTCGATGTAGAAGTTTGAAAACCTCTCGGCCATGTGGATTGTCGCATTGTAATAGGGTACTAGATCTTCATGTCTGACCTCATACTCTCCGCGAACTTGGCTGACGATGAGTTTAGAATCACCGTACGCCTCGAGATTTTTAACGCCAATCTCATCGGCGAATTGCATCCCAATCAAAAGAGCGTTGTATTCCGCCACATTGTTGGAGCAGGGCTCGGTTAACGAGATAGCTCGGGGAATCACATAATTTTGTGAGGAGACGAGTACTACTCCCACCCTCGCTACTGAGTGTCCCTTTGGGCTTGTTCTTGATGCTCCATCGAAGAAAAGTTGCCACACTTGCCCTTCGAACAACGTCTGAGTCAGGCAGACTTCGGCGACCTCGTCTGGGAGATCCTCATAGAGTTTGGCTGCCCTTGGATCTGGGTGCTCAGCTAGGAAGTCCGCCACCGCTTGTCCTTTAATGGCCTTCTGAGGTAAAAAGTGCATCTCATATTGGGATAACAATATAGCCCATTTTGCCAGCCGGCCATTCAACGAGGAAGGCTTTGTCATGAGTAACCTCAGAGGGTTGACTTTTGATATGACATTTATAGTTTGGCCTACTAGATAGTGTCGCATTTTCTGAATAGCGAACACCAACGCCAAACATTCCTTCTCGATCGGGTTGTACCGATGTTCGGCTCCGATCATTGTTCTACTTAGGTAGTAGATTGCTTGTTCTCATCCTTGTTCATCATTCTGAGCTAGTAGAGCTCCCAGGGAATGATCCATTGCTCGAACATATACCAAGAAAGGCTTTCCGGACACCAGAGCTGCAAGAACTGGTGGTTGGGTGAGGTAGTGTTTAATCTCCTCAAATGCTTTTTGACAAGCGTCGTCCCAAATGAATGAAACACCCTTTTTCATCAGCTTGGCGAAGGGTTAGCATCTCCCGGAAAGGTTTGATATGAACCTGCGGATGTACGCCAATCGTCCTTGTAATCCCCTGAGCTCCTTGAGGCTTCTGGGGGGTTGCATCTCTTGGATAGCGCGGACTTTCTCCGGATCCAAATGGATTCCTGTGGAAGTCACAACAAATCCTAGGAATTTGCCACTGGCTACCCCCAGGAAGGACTTGGTGGGGTTCATCTTCAATTGATGAGCCCGCATGATGTCGAAGACAACCTTCAGGTCTGCTATGTGATCACCTTTAGTGCGACTTTTCACCGCGATGTCATCGACATAACATTCCACCGTTTTGCGTATCTGCTGATGAAAAATGACGTTCATGGCCCTTTGGTATGTTGCCCCTGCATTTTTCAGTCCAAAAGGCATGACAGTATAGCAATATACCCCTAGAGGAGTCCTGAAGGAGGTATGCTTTTCGTCATCGGGATACATCTTGATTTGATTGTATCCTGAGAACCCGTCCATAAAGGACATTCGCTCGAATCCACAAGTATTGTCAATCATGACATCTGTGATTGGTAATGGGAATTCGTCTTTGGGGCAGGCCTCGTTTAGATCACGGAAGTCGATGCAGATCCGGATCTTCCCATTCTTCTTGGTGACGGGGACGATGTTGGCTACCCAGTCGGGATGCTGTTCCTCCCTGATGAAGCCAGAATCAATAAGCTTTCTGACTTCTGATTGAATTGCCTCCATTATCTCTGGACGGAACCGTCGCTGCTGTTGTTTAACAGGCTTCATGTCCGGATTGATGTTGAGGCGATGCATAGCCACTTGAGGATCAAGTCCAGGCATGTCCTCATAATTCCAGGCGAAGACGTCTATATACTCTTGTACAAGAGATATTAGATCCTCCTTTTCCGAAGGTGACAAGCCGTCACTTATGAAAATGGGCTTGGGGTTGGCCTCATCTCCTAGGTTGATTTGAACAACCTTATCTTCTGTGGGTGGCTCACGCTGTTCAAAGCGGATATCCCAAAGAGCATTCAAATATTTGATCCAAGGATCTGTATCAGGTTGGATCATTTCTTCATCTTCATCTTCCAGATGGCCTGTTGAAACCATGTTTACTGAAAGCCCTTTGAAGATGTTGCCGACACTGACATCTGACTCCCACGATGACGTGTCTGAAGAGCAATCGTGACCTGACGACTCTCGAGAATCAGAGGCTGATGAGACTGGAGTTGATACATAGCCCAACCCCCGGCGCGTCTGATGATAATAATCAGGTGCTTTCCCTTTCGGCACAAAGGACCGGAGCAGCGTTCTCCTTCCTTTACCGAAGTTTAATCCGGGCCTGTTGGTTAGGTCATATCCCATGCGTTTCATCATTCTGAGCGCTTTCGGTTCATAATGATCGAACTGAGGGGATTCATCCTCGCCTTCCGATTCTTCGTGAGGCATCGGTTCAGACGAGATTCGCCCAAAAAGTATTGGTCTTTGGCCTTTTCGTCTGGCTGGAACCATAAATATAGATTCTTGCGCATTACCATTATCTTGGTATGTCCCGAAAGATGATTTCACCGGTACATGCAAAGATGTCAAAGCATCCATTGCCGACCAGAGGTCATCGTCCACGTCGGTAGTAGTATCCGACGGTATTGAATCGGAAACATACACAGGAAAATACGCAAAATCTAAATCTTCATTAATGTACCAACCACCCGCATCGTCGGTGGTGTTGTCAATATCGAGCTTATTAGTGCTCTTTACAAGGGGTTCCAACTCCCACAGGCACTCTTCTTTCTCAGGCTCAATGTCAGCCTCATTACCAGAATCTAGCTCCTCTGGTTGCGGGGTTTCATTAATCTCCTCAGGATCCTGATATAGGAGGGAGTCCGTGAAATAATTTTCAACCCCTTTAAACGGATGCCTTTCGGCAATCAACGTTTGAACTTGTCCACTCTCGTCAATGTATTTCATGACTTGGTGGAGAGTGGAGGGAACGATGGAATTACGGTGAATCCATGGTCGTCCCAGCAACAGGTTGTAGGAAGTGTCAGCGTCAATGACGTAGCATGTCACTTCCGACTTGAGGCTCCCGATCTGGCATTTGAGCTTGATCTTCCCCATCGGACGGGAGCTATTGGCATTAAACCCGTAAATAGTTGTCTGGGTAGGGCTCAGACGATGGGTAGGAATGCCCAGAAATTGCATGACTCGGCGAGGTATGATACTCAGCGCGGACCCTGGGTCTACCTGGATGCGATTTACCTCGGACGACCCGATATATCCTGTGAAGTATAGGGGTCGGTCATGCTTCCCTTTAACCTGCATGTCATCTGTTGTGAAGGTGATGCAGGGAGCATTTGGGGAGGCGTGGAGGCAATCCTCTACATCTTCCTCCCTTGGCACGCGGGTCATGAAGACCTCAGCATTTGCCAAAGCTTCTTGTAGAGCCTCTCTGGTTGACTTTGATAGCCTCAGGAGTTCATACAAGGTGATGCGTGCCGGGATGTTGGCTAGTTGAGCCAAGACATCGAAGCGGTAAGGTGTCGAGGATCCTTCCGCTGCACCTTTTGAAAGAACCCGAGAAAACCGGGTTTCTTTCTGTTTCTCCACAGGTGGTTTTGTGGAGGGCTTGGCTGGTTCTACGGCTGGTTGCGGAGAAGCCGCTGCCGTCTCGCCGTACTGCTTCAAGTATGCCTGTCCTGAACGGGTCCCCGCCATCGGTTGGCTGGGCTCTGCGGCCAGGACTATTGTTTCCTCTTCTAAGTCAGTCAACGAGGGAACATCAGTATCCGCTTCTCGAGAGGAAGCGCAGATCACATGGCACGATGAAGCTTTTGCCTTGCCTTTGGACTTTCTGTTGGTCACAGTAGTCCATTGTTGTTCATCACGAGGTCAGGGTGGACCCACATGGTTTCCCCCTGAGGTGTAGGGACGGCTACCAAGCCCTTCTCCTGTTGCTGGTGAGGGTCTGTGTTGACCACTCTTAATTCTCCCCTTGGAATAGGAGTTACCCCCGCAGGCGCTGGAGGTTGTCTCCCGAACTGGAGAACCGACGTCACATTGGCCGTCACCTTCTTCTGCTCTGGTCGGAGTTTTAACACCTCAGCGTCAATCAGAGCCTGAAGAATGTCCTTGAAGACGTAGCAGCTTTTGGTAGGATGTCCCAACATTCTGTGGTACATACAGTAGTTGGGATTGTCGGTCTTGCCGACTTCCTCTGGGCGTCTAACTTCAGGGAGTTTCAGCCGATTGCTCTTGTTGAGTAGCTTGAAGAGCGAATCGACATGTTCCTCCTTGAAGGAATACTGCTTGTTGGGGCGTGGCTGGCTTGAAGAGCCACTTGCCCTGCCTGTTTGAGGTTTGGCGGGGGATTTGGTCTCCGTCGCCAAGTTATCCTTCCGCTTTGTTTGGAGGGATGTGTCCTGCGCACACCTTGTTGACCTCTCTGGCCTGGGCCTGCCTTCTTCTGCCCTGACGCGGGCAACAATCTCCTCAGCCTGTTCACCTTGTTGGACTAATTGTTTCCAGGTGCGGCTTTCAGCAACTCCTATTTGAGCAAGGAGTGAGGTTTGGAGATTATGACGACATGTTTCCACCAGGGTGGCCTGGGTCATGCCGCTTGGACATCGGAGTGCCACGTTCTGAAATCTTTCTACGAAAGACTTGACGGACTCTCCCTTTCGCTGTTTGGTTGCTAAAAGGGTGGGCATTGTCACTTCCGAGTCATCTTCGAAGAAGCGTGTCAGAAACAGCTTCTCCAAGTCGCTCCAGTTCTTGATTGAACCTTCTGGGAGCTTCATGAACCATTCAAAGGCCAACCCTTTCAGGGTGCCTATGAACAGTCGCGTCAGTATAGCGTCGTTATCTACTACATTCCCGGTCTGGGATTTGAAGTAGTAGATGTGCTGGTTGGGTGACCCCTTCCCGTCAAATGCTTGGAGAGTTGGAGCCTTAAACTTAGGAGGGTACGGGACTAAGTCCCACTCGGCCGGATAGGGCCGGACTACTCCAGCCTCTTGGAGATCTTTACGACTGGCAAGGGCATTGAGTCGTTGCTCCAGCAGGCTCATTCTTTTAGCATGAGCCTTTTCCGGGTCTGGGTCGCTTCTTGCCTGCGACGAGGGCTTGGACACATCCGAGGTAGATCGTCGTGTCTCGTCGGAAGGTTCGGAGGGTGGGCTTTCTCCCTTTCTCCCTTTCCCCTTCGGCCGTCTAGGAGGAGATCTCGCTCTTTCTTCAAGCAATTTCTCAAGCATATGCTTGAGGGAGTCAATGGATCTCTGTTGAGAGGCGATTATATCCATCTGGCGCTTCTGCGTCTGTTCTAAACGCCTGGCTGTCTCCTCAGGAGTGTCTGCCATGTAGGCGGAAGCCTCCTTCTCGACGGAAGAGTTTGAAGCCTGCGACTCCACTACAGCGGGTGAGAATCACCCATTCTAATGCCGCGGGCTAAGGCATTATAGTCAATTGGGGGAATGGCCCCCGTCCGGGTGCGAGCGTGTTGATACACCCCTTCCGGCTCAGAGTCAGATTCCTCTGAGTTGACCATTGGTTGTTTTCCTTGCTTCTGCTAGTCATGTTTGCAGTAAGCTCCAGGTATTCAACATCTGAAAAGGTTCTCCTTCTGTGGGAGCGTCTTCTTTTGGCTGACGGGGGAATCAGGGTCAGCTGTCTGATTAAGGACTGCTGGTGCATGCCTGATCCATAATGGCATCCAGAGAGCATATGGATGAGCTGTTGACAGCAGCATGACGAAGTGGCTTGATTGGCACTTCTTTTCCTTGTCAAATAATCCCTCAAATCCGTGGGAGGGGGATTAAAGAGACTGGTCTCGCAACGTCGAAGACGGGAGACAGTCATGTGCTGTTCAGCCTGGACGCAGACTTCAGGGACGCGGCTCTCATGACGCGGCTGTATGACGCGCACGCGAGTCTCGCGTTGCTGCCTGATGCGTTTGGGCAGAGTTGCTTGAGAGAGAGCGAGCTGCTGGGCCCCACGCCTACAGTGCGTACTTCCTGCGTTTGAAAAAACGCGGAGGTTTCACCCTGGCGTTTGATGAGTTGGTCCTCAGAGGACTCAACTTGAGGAGTCTCGCGTTTGGGTCGCCAAACGCGGATCTCACGCACTGGACGAGGTGCGGGCAAGGCATCAGATTGTACGCCGCGTCCACCCCCAGTCAGACAACCAACGGTTCCGACTTGGAGTTGACGCGCGCGTCTCCTCTGTCGACGCTCAGCATTCCGGTTGCGTCGTGGAGGAGGGGAGAAACCAACAACCTCCTGGTTTACAGAACCAAGAGTGTTCACCACGCGGGTCTCCTGAGAGACGTTGACGCGGGTATTCTGCGCGACGCAGTTGATCGCAGCAGCAGTGGTGCCTGGGACCACGCGGGCCTTCTGGGAGGCGTTGGCGCGTGTGTTCTGTGCGACGCGGTTGATCGCAACAGCAGTGCCTGAGGTCACGCGGGCCTTCTGGGAGGCGTTGGCGCATGAACTTGTCTTGACACAGTGGGCATCGGCACCCGGCAGAGCCTCAGATTGGGCTTTGGGTAACTTTTCAGTTGAGACCCTGCGGCAGACGCGGGTCTTTGGGCTCTTGGAGCCAGAAGAGAGGAACTCTTCATACTTCGCCTGGTCGAACTCGACAACGAGCGTTTCGACCATCTTCCCCTTACGGAGAACATCATCCTGCGCCACAGCTTGTTCATCAGTGACAAACAGATTCCCCAGCGGAGTCGCCATCTCTTGTAGGTGCCCGGAAGGAGATTTAGGTGAGAAAGATCGGGGTGTAAAATATTTCCTTGAATCAGTTGAAACAATTACAACCAGACTTTCCTTTCTTTCCGGTTACAAGGGAGGGAGGATGTTGAATCTTGAATCCCCCCTTTGTTTAATGCTGGGTTCTTCGTGTGGCGGTGGAGAGTGAATCTTGTTCTCCGTTGACCGGATGACTGTTTGGACCGTCGGGGATCTTCTCTTCGGTCGGTAGAGAGAGTAACTCGGCTCTGTCTACCAAAACTCTAGAAGAGGAGCTAGGCAAAGAGCAGCTAGTACGCAGTAAGCTTGCTGAAGAGTCTTCTCTCCTTCTCTGTTGACGATGCCTTCGTCCGGTGATCGTGCGTGTCTCTCTCTACGCGTGTTGGATGCGTATGCCTGTATGTAAGTACATCTCTCCCTGTGTGTCTGTCTCTGTTGATGCCAACAGGGCTATTTATAGAGGTCCCTGGGGATGAACGTGCCCCCTGAAAACGCTCCACAATGAGGGGCCACTTCCCGCTACATGTGCGGTGACTGGCCCCTTATTTCGGGTAGTTGCAACCGAGACGCGGGCGTCGAGCCAACGCGTCCTGATGCTGAGACGCGGGTGTCGAGTCAACGCGCCTTGATCCTGAGACGCGGGCGTCGAGCCAACGCGTCCTGATGCTGAGACGCGGGCGTCGAGCCAACGCGTCCTGATGCTGAGACGCGGGCGTCGAGCCAACGCGTCCTGATGCTGAGACGGGCGGAGCCAACGCGTCCTGATGCCAAACGCGTCCTGATGCTGAGACGCGGGTGTCGAGCCAACGCGTCCTGATGCTGAGACGCGGGTGTCGAGCCCACGCGTCCTGATGCTGAGACGCGGGTGTCGAGCCAACGCGTCCTGATGCTGAGACGCGGGTGTCGAGCCAACGCGTCTTGAGCTTGGATCTCTGCTTTTAAAGGCTTGTCTGTTTTTTAGACAGCCTACACCCACGCCTATGAGCTCGTTGCGCTTGACGAGGCGCAGAGGTCTCACCTTGGCGTTTGATGAGTTGGTCCTCGGAGGACCTTGAAAAACACCTAGAGGGGGGTGAATAGGTATTAGTGCTAATCTAAAACTAAATGCAAAACTAAGTGCGCTAAAAACGGAAGCTAATGCAAATTATGCACAAACTAATACAATACAACAAGTGTAGCCGAATTCCCCTTGCGAGGCTCTAGACTAACTCCCCTTGATTCCCCTTGAAATGGGTTGAGGTGCTATGTGAAGCTCTTGTTGGATGAGTATAAGTTAGGCACACACACAAGCAATCCAAGCAATCAAAGATATAGCAATATGGATTATGCAAGGCACAACACAAGTAAATAAATATGACAAGATGAATTATGCTCAACACAAGCAAATATGATATGAATGAAATATGATGCTTTGCACAATATAAATGAGAGAGAGTTAGAGAGACAATGGATCAATCGCAAAGACCAAGATATGTTTCGAGGTTCGAGCACCTTGCTCTACATCCCCGCCTACACCACCGTGTAGGATTTCCAATCCACTATCTCCCACCGAGGGAACCTCTACCGAAGAGGATTTGTTACAACACTAGGAGTACCAAACTCCTCTCTCAAACAACAACCTCCGCCGAGGCCAACAACCAACCAACAACCACCTCTACCGAAGAGGCTCACAACCAACACAATCACCTCTACCTAAGAGGGATCCAAACCAATACCACTCCGATCACCTCTACCGAAGAGGGATTCACAAAAGTAAGGAGGGTTTACAATAAGTGGTTACAAAGACCACAAACACAATCTTTCTTTCTTTTCTCTTTTCTTTTTCCACAAAAACAAGATCCTAATAGATTATGATAGGTGATAGCTTAAGTGTAGAAACAAGGTGTTTTGGAAACCAGCAACAAAGAAAATCTACTTGGGAAATCACTTGTAAATGATAGAAAACGAAAAACAAAACAATCTCCCAAAACCCTAGCTTTCTTTGATTTTCCAAAAACCCAAAAACAAATAAGATGAAATCTTTTTGACTTAAAAACTCTTTTAAAACTCTTTTAAACACTAGAGAAAGTCTGGAATTTTTCTCCTTGAAAACCTTAGCCAAAATCCCAAAGAGATGGGGTTTATATAGGCCAAAACAGAAACTAGCCGTTAGAGCTGAGCTGGCAGCTCTGACAGGCAACGGTCGACCGGCCGGTCGACCGTCCAACGGTCATATTTTGACCCGTTGGAGCTACCGGTCGACCGCCCGGTCGACCCAAACTAACAGAGAGCAGAACTCTCTACAGCGGTCGACCGTCCGGTTGACCGGACCACTGTGCTGTAGACGTGCACAAGTCTGTGCACGTAGGTCGACCGGTGCGGTCGACCGTCCCTTGGTGCGGTCGACCGTCCCGGTCGACCGACCAGCCTGTCAGCACAAAAAATAAGATCAGAAAAATATTTTATAAAAATCTTTTATCTTTTTCTGAAAATTCTATAAAACTTGTTTTTAACATTTTATATTGAAACATAAACATGTGATAAAAATTTTCAAGACATATATCAATCATATCAATTCATTTTTGTGTCTTGCCAATTTTATCAAAAATCAAAACTTGTATTTTTATCAAACTTGATTTTTCAATAGGAAATCTGATTTTCCTAAAACTTATAGAAATACAAAAACATGATATTTGAACATTATTAAGCATGATGCATATGGACATAGGTCCAATATACATTCACAAAATATATCACAGTTTTTGTTCTTTAATTTCAAAAATATGTTTTATACCAAAACATAAAACTACATGAATAGGTATGTCATTCACAAACTAAATGAATAGGTATGTCAAACTAAGTTTGTATAAGTCATATAAGCATGTATGTATATAGAGCACATCTAATATACATATAAAATATGTAAACTTGTTTTGTTCAAACTATTCATGAAAACCAAAATCCAAATCATAAAATGTGTGTGTATGTGTACTTGAGCATATCAACTATACTAAGCTTTACAAATGGATCTAAAACACACTAAACTAAACTATGGGTACCTAAGTCTTCGAGTCATCAAGAAGACTTGCTCCCAAACGCGATCCACCGAGTGCAAAGGTATGATCTTTAAGCTTTGGTACCGGAATCACCATGATAAGCTTCCAAACACCTTGTTGAAGCTAATCACCAACTAATATCTTGGTTAATGATCTGAAACTTAAACAATACAAGATTATTAGTAAACATAACTACATGAGTTAATCATCATCAAAACTAGGGTGGAAGGCCTTTGGGCCAACAATCTCCCCCTTTTTGATGATGACAAAACTCATGGAGTTATATATGCATGGATTAAAGTAAAGCTTCAAGGAAGCTCCCCCTTAACTCATGCATAGCCAAATAAACATAATAATATGCAATGAAGGCTCTTAAAAACATGAATGCACAAATATGCATAAACAATAAAGGTTCTAGATACCAATGAATATTTAAAGCAAAGCATGCTCTAGATACCAATTAACAAATAAACATTTTCTAGATGCTCTAGATACCAATAAATGCTCTAGATATTAGATTAAGAATAGATCGTGCACACAAAAATTAGAATATTAGATTAAGAATAGATCGTGCGAGGAATCAGTTCTAATCCGCGGTAGCAAGGCTATGCGGGTCGTGATCCTCAGGGAGGGACTGCGATGGAAGCGTTAAGCAAGTTTCTCTAAAAATTTATCTTTTTTAGTTATTTTGTTAGTCACGATGGTATTTACAATGGGTGGTATTTACAGTGAAGTGGAAAAGAAGAATTTAGGAAGATGTGGATCTAAACTAAAGGAAGAAAAGAAAGATTACCTCTTCAGTCTGCTTACCGTTTGAACCGTTGCGATGATTTACCTTTTCTTAGAAGGCGTACAAGCATGGCATATAGGATCGTCCGCCTTCTTAACTATGGAATAAAAAGCAACTAGGGAATAAAAAGCAACTATGAAGACCTGTTCATCGCCATAGGCCATCAAGGTTCCTTCTTCGGCTAGGTATTCTCGAAGCAGTTGGATCTCATGGTGGGCAAGACATTAGAGAAAGAAACAATGTCATAAACCAAAAATAGAAAAACAATGATAGACAAAGATAGAGACACAATAAAACATAAAAATAACAAAACAAGCTTTGATTTGATTTAAACAATGGAGGAAAATTTACAACTTACACCGGCTGTCACCATCGGTACAAGAGGATCCCTTCCTCCATGAATGCAACATCTCCTCTCAGCTTTCACAAAAAGAAAATAAAAATTTACAATGAAATCTAACCTAAAACCTAAAAACCCTAGCTTTTGGCCCTTTGCTGGACGCTGGACCCTCTTTACGTTGCACTGCAGGTGATTTTTATAGGTGCAGAAGGCTACAGAGTCCCAGACGAAACTGCCACGAAATCTGGTACTCTGAATCATCTACTTTGCCGCGGAAACGCCGCGGAAACGCGGCACTTTAGTGGCTTCTGGCCGCGCGCTTTGGCGCGTGGCCTCTCCTGGTCCGTCCATCTGGGATTTTCCTTCTGGAAATTGAATCCTGGCTCTTAATCTTTGGATTTGGATATAACTTGGGAATCAAGTTACCTAGATCCCAAATCTTTTCCACGAATTTTCCTTCTCTTCTTTTAGCTTTTATCCTATCCTGCAAGTGTTTAGGGTTGAATAGAAGTCTATCCTTCCCTCTTCTTTGTATTTGCAACTTTGGCCCTTGTATTTGCATTTTGACTCTTTGTATTTGCGCTTTTTCACCTGGGCTTCAAACATGGGCTTGGATCTGGGCTTTTGGGCTCTTTAGGCTTTATTTATTGCTAAAATAACAATTCGAGGCCTGCACACAATAAATTACTAATTATTAATAAATGTGCAGAATTAAATGAATAAATATGAAAATGTGATGGTAAATATGATGATAAAAATGCACTTTTGACTACCAATCACACCCCCACACTTATCTTTTTGCTCGTCCTCGAGTAAAAACAAAGAAAAGAAAAAGTTAATCTAACCTAACTCACTTTCGTAGGAATCACGATTGCACTTAGCACGTGCAACAAGCCGTTAAACCTCTAGGTTACCCTAGAGGACGAGTGTTGTCTCGTGAGGGTTTTCAGCGGATTGCACCCACAAAATCCATAAAAAGGAAAATATTTGAATTATATTTGAAGAGACTAAGTAGTCTATAAGTTTTAGGATCCTCATTTTTATTCATTCTTTAAACTTAGTCTTAATAAAGTTAATTGTTTTCCATTTTAGGTAAGAATTAAAATTGAATTTCTAATATAGTCTTTTTCGTTACCAAAAATCATATGCATCCTTATGTTTTTACTAGGAATTCCTTAACTTGGACTCTCATGCCTCTTTATTATTTTATAACATCATCTAATTTTCTTTCATGTAAGTATCAAGGCTTCTTGAGGCCCTCATACCTAACTAATTGACTATTAGATGTGTTAATATATTTATATATTTTTTTTTTATATTTTTTTTTTGGCATGTATAACTCATCTAATTTTCTTTCGTATAAGTATCAAGGCTTCTTGAGGCCCTCATACCTAACTAATTGATTATTAGATATGTTAATACATATATTATTTTTCTTAGTCTTCTTAGGCTTTCTAATCCACCCATGTAACGAACTTAAAGTCGATGACTCCCAAACCGGTTGGCTTTAGGGCACCAAGTGAGAAAAACACCCCGCGGACTCAAATTCGAGTGAACTAGGCCCCAAAACTAAGGACTTTATTTTATTTACTCACCTTTAGGCATGAATACTTATGCTTCTTGAGTCACATGTATCAGCTTAATTGGTGATTTTTTTTTTCTTCTTTTTTTTTTATGAGGCACAAGGTCTTTGTCTTAGAATCCTAGATATGCATTTGGTATGCACATTTCATTAAGGTAAAAATCAAGACTAATTATTTATTCAATTCTCTCCTATACCTAAAATTTAAACAATTTATTTATTTTGACCAAGTTTTTAGAAATCCTAATCATGATTTTCCTAATCCTTAAAACTAACTTAGATTTCTTTCAAAAAAAATAAGTCAAAATATTTCCTTTTTATAACATTTTTTTTTAATTTTAAATTTTTTTTTTTTTTTAGCAAATTTTGTTAGTATCTACTTATGTTAGTATGTTAGTAAAGCCCACCCCCACACTTATCTCATGCATTGTCCTCAATGTATGAATGAATGCATATATGCATGAAACAGAACAAGGGAAGGCGGAAGTTACCTTAGGGTGGTGGTTCCGGAGGTGGTCTAATTGGTCCACGAAATGCGGCCCAAACAAGATAACATAAAAGTTGGTGGAACTTACCAGAATTTTCCTTTACATAACCCACTAAAATATATGTATAATTATTTTTTAGAATTTCCTCCCCATCAAATTTCCAAATTTCATAATAAATTTCAGAGTCAATTGTGTCAACCTCCTTGTCCCAAAATGGAGTATGAAAAGATGGAATTATTGACTTGGACATGGGAAGTACGGGAACGAATACTGACTCAGGGAAGAAGCTCAAATCAAGTAAGGGCTCAGGAGTCGGGCTAAGTTCGAGAAGTGGGTCAAGTCAAAAAATTGAAACTCAAGTCCACAATCATCTTCCCACAATGGAATGTGACTCAATGGTGGTGATTCAAGTTCAGGAATGATAGATGTGGGAATCAAAACTGACTCTAAAATATTACCTAAGTCGGGTAACAAAACAGGAGTCAATAATGATTCAGGAATTTGAACTTGATCATAGATTTGAGAATCTAGGTCACATTCGAGTTCTAATTCGGGAAAGGAAAAACTTGCCAAATTATCAGAATTTGAAGTTTCGGCAAGTTCACAAGATGGTAATGAATTAGAAACTTGTTGTTCCAAGCAACTTGGTTCGTCGGCTCTAATCAAGTGGTCATCGATATCAGAATCAGCCGGCCGGTGTAAGCATTCCACCATCAAATCTATGTCATGATCACGGGCTAATTTAGCCTCAGTCATGGCAGCTAGCATCCCTTCATAGTCGATAGGTGGATCATGTTCTGATTGGACTTGAAAATAGGACGGGTAATCGTGATAAATTTGTGAGTCGGTGGACTCACGTATCATCATGTCTAAAATTGATGGTGATTTTTGCTTGGACTCATTCCTACTCATCATTTCCAAGATAGATGGATTTCTATTCTGAATGGGTGGATCTGAGTATGAATCTTGGGAAATTGTGGACAAGGTGGATACGGAGGACAAGGTGTTGGACATTAGACTCGAGGGACTTGAAACCCCATGAACTCTGTGACGAGTTGGAATTATTATGAAGATTATAGTCATAAGATGGAGTGTGTGGGTTATATTCATTCGGATAAGACCATTCCGGCACACTAGATTGGTCAAAGTTAGGGTATGCCGGGTTGGTAATATCCGAATAATAGTTAGGGGTGTAATATGGATTAAAATTGGAATTATTATTATATGCCATATCACACCAACACAAACAAAACAAACAAATAAACAAACAAAAAAAGAAAAATTCTAACCTAAGTTAGGGTAGACCTATGACCTAGACGACTCCTAACTGGTTAGACCGTCCACAGGAGGTTGGGTGCAGACTTTGACCACAAGTTAATCAGCCAGGTCAGGGCAAGAGTGGTGGGAGGTTTTCCGTCAAAGACGTTCCTTAATTAAATAACCACCACACTTCGAGCTTTCGGCCCTCAATCCCCTTCCTAGACACTGATTTGGCAAGAGTCAACTTCCAACACCGTTCCCCCTTAGGATAATCTCCTAATTGAGTCCGAGATGTCCCTAGGGCCAACGTCTACTCTTTTTTTAGTTAGGCTTGGGTTAGTGAGTGCTTGGGATATGATTTTTGGGCTAAGGAAGGGTGATGAAATCCCCACCTTATCTTGTTAATGGGTTATGCCCTTAAGATGAATTAGTGCAAGTGTACAAGATAAATAGATAAGAATCACTCAAAGCAGAAAATCAACCAAGAGATGAATCCTATTCTACATGCAATGCGTACGTACCTTGCTCCTCCAGCACTCTTCAACAGTAAAAGTAAAAGAATTGAAAGACACGTGCCTAGAATGCAATTGTCTAAACAATTTTTAATTACAACCAATTTTTTACTGTTGATTAAATTAGTAGGTATATGGTGAATAATACAGGAAGATAAGTATTGCAGAAGCTGTATTTTGCAGAGCTGAAGACCCTGCAGAAAAATTGTCAGGAGTGAACTCCTCCTTGCCGCAGATCCGCGGCTTTGGCCGCGTTTCTGCGGCAATTTGGAGGGATCCTGGGCTCTGCTTTCTGGAGCAGAGGCCCAGGTCCACTTATATGTCACTGCAATTGCAAAGTTCCTGTTTCTTCACCTGCAACCTGCAACAGAGAAGAATAAAGAATTAGTTAATAAAAAATATTTTTTTATTAGAGAATAACTTACCATCCTTCCCCGGCAACGGCGCCAATTTGTTTGACTGATTTTTCCTGCACACAAAAATTAGAATATTAGATTAAGAATAGATCGTGCGAGGAATCAGTTCTAATCCGCGGTAGCAAGGCTATGCGGGTCGTGATCCTCAGGGAGGGACTGCGATGGAAGCGTTAAGCAAGTTTCTCTAAAAATTTATCTTTTTTAGTTATTTTGTTAGTCACGATGGTATTTACAATGGGTGGTATTTACAGTGAAGTGGAAAAGAAGAATTTAGGAAGATGTGGATCTAAACTAAAGGAAGAAAAGAAAGATTACCTCTTCAGTCTGCTTACCGTTTGAACCGTTGCGATGATTTACCTTTTCTTAGAAGGCGTACAAGCATGGCATATAGGATCGTCCGCCTTCTTAACTATGGAATAAAAAGCAACTAGGGAATAAAAAGCAACTATGAAGACCTGTTCATCGCCATAGGCCATCAAGGTTCCTTCTTCGGCTAGGTATTCTCGAAGCAGTTGGATCTCATGGTGGGCAAGACATTAGAGAAAGAAACAATGTCATAAACCAAAAATAGAAAAACAATGATAGACAAAGATAGAGACACAATAAAACATAAAAATAACAAAACAAGCTTTGATTTGATTTAAACAATGGAGGAAAATTTACAACTTACACCGGCTGTCACCATCGGTACAAGAGGATCCCTTCCTCCATGAATGCAACATCTCCTCTCAGCTTTCACAAAAAGAAAATAAAAATTTACAATGAAATCTAACCTAAAACCTAAAAACCCTAGCTTTTGGCCCTTTGCTGGACGCTGGACCCTCTTTACGTTGCACTGCAGGTGATTTTTATAGGTGCAGAAGGCTACAGAGTCCCAGACGAAACTGCCCACGAAATCTGGTACTCTGAATCATCTACTTTGCCGCGGAAACGCCGCGGAAACGCGGCACTTTAGTGGCTTCTGGCCTCGCGCTTTGGCGCGTGGCCTCTCCTGGTCCGTCCATCTGGGATTTTCCTTCTGGAAATTGAATCCTGGCTCTTAATCTTTGGATTTGGATATAACTTGGGAATCAAGTTACCTAGATCCCAAATCTTTTCCACGAATTTTCCTTCTCTTCTTTTAGCTTTTATCCTATCCTGCAAGTGTTTAGGGTTGAATAGAAGTCTATCCTTCCCTCTTCTTTGTATTTGCAACTTTGGCCCTTGTATTTGCATTTTGACTCTTTGTATTTGCGCTTTTTCACCTGGGCTTCAAACATGGGCTTGGATCTGGGCTTTTGGGCTCTTTAGGCTTTATTTATTGCTAAAATAACAATTCGAGGCCTGCACACAATAAATTACTAATTATTAATAAATGTGCAGAATTAAATGAATAAATATGAAAATGTGATGGTAAATATGATGATAAAAATGCACTTTTGACTACCAATCAATACCAATAAATGCTCTAGATACCAATTAACAAATAAACATTTTCTAGATGCTCTAGATACCAATAAACATACATTAAACTTAATATATGCAAAAATATAACTATGCATATATATAAAACTCACAAATAATTCTCCCCCTTTTTGTCAATCATCAATAAAGGGGTAAACATTCAAAAACTATAAATAAAATGAGGGGTAAAAATTTTTCTCCCCCTTTTTGTGTCAATCAAAACAATGCAAACAATGGTCTCCCCCTTTTTGTCTAAAACAAAAACAAAGTCAATAAGGGGTGACTACAAATATGATATCAATTAAAATATGTCAATGAAGCATCTTGATACCAAATGAAGATAAACAAAGATTAATAAATGTTATATGCTATATACATTCATGAAGAGGAAGACGCTAAGTTAGCTTCCCTACACATATGAGTTACATGAAGAAAGGAAGACACGCCCTAATTCACATAACACAAAATATGTAATGCATAAAAGGAGATGTGAAGCTCCCCCTACACACGTGTACCACATAAGGGAGAGTTGTCAAGCTCTTCAATACAAGATACACTCAACATGAATTTATACACATATAGGCAATGTAAAATAAATATGTTTTTCTTAAACAAAATTTTGAGATACCAATTTAAAACATTTAACATAAACATCTTGATATCATTAAGAGAAATGTGTTCTTTTAACCATATGATACCAATTTGAAACTATATTTTAACATAAAGTAAGGGAGTGAAAATCAAATACCAATTGAAAGACAACATCAAATTTTCTCCCCCTTTATGAAATACCAACTAAACATATGCATAAGCTTGTTAAGATACCAATTGAAAACAAATCAAACAATAGAAATTTTTCAAGCTTAGCATAAACAAGTATGTATACGTATGAAAATTAGATACCAATTGACATTGATATTCTTGAAAGAGTAAGCATACATATACAAAACATATATGAGTATACAAAAAGATCAAAAATTGATACAAATTAAAAGTGTTCAATGATACCAATTGAAAGAATAGGGTCAAGTGTATATCTCATATTATAACAAAGAATATGAACTAGTTAAAATGAAAAGTTTTGTTAACTAGTACGAAATCCTTCAAGTAAGGAATAAATACAAATCATTTTTCATAAAAATGAAATCCACATGATAATCAACACTCTAATCCAATTAAGCATAAAAATGTCTCATGAAAACAAAACATGAGCAAATAATAAATGTGAGTGTACAAGTCAAGTATGGAGATCACAATCATGAAAATTTGTTCAATTAAGTTCAATTATTCCTTTAAACAAGAAAACTAAAAATTAATATTATTTAATCTTCAAGGCATATGTATGTCTAATACAAACCAAAGTATACATACATATCCAAGATACAAACGAGTCCACAAGGATATATGCATGAAGGCACGTGGCTCAAAAAGGATATTCATGTATATCTAATAGTTTGGACAAGGTAAACATATACATGAAGTTTAAATACCAATTCAAAGAAAACATGAAAAGCATGAAAAGTATGAAAATTTAGCTTTTCATTAAAACAATTTGATACCAATTCTTTTCAAGGTATATGTATGATTTGTCAACACAAGAAGTATACATACATATCCCTTAAACACACTTTGAGTCCATAATAGATATTTGCATGAAAGGCAAATGACTCAAGGGGTATACATGTATATCTTCAAGTTTGGAAAAATACACATATACATGAAATGAAAACTCATAATCATAAAAACAAATACCAAAAATGGAATACAAGTTTAAAATGTATGAATCATCAAAACTAGACTATACTAGCACATCTAATGGGAACAAACAAGCATTCAATCCCAAACATATATAGATTTGTTTGTAGCCCATCATATGTACAAATATAAATCCTAGTCTTAATGAAAACTAACATCTAAACATATATTCAAAACATGAAGTATCAAAACAAACACGAATATTATTTTGCTATATAAGACAAGCAAAGATTCATCAAAAATTCTTTTATCAAACTTCTAGGTATATGTATGATTCATCCAAATTTAACAATATACATACATATCCCAACCGTAAACAAGTCTATTAAAAGTATTTGCATGAAGGCAAAAGACTCATGGGTATACATGTATATTTATTAGGTTTGAATTCAAAATACATATACATGAAGTAAAAGCATGAAAATAGGCATAGCAAGTATAAATGAAGGAATCATCAAAACTAGCTTATACATGTGCATATAGTGGGTACAAATGAGCATGAAGTGCAAACATATAAAAGTCAATTTGTTCTCACTATGTGTACATGCATACATGCAAGTTTTGATAAAATCTACATCTAACTAGTTTATACCACATAAAGTATAAAACAACAAAAATCATCATGAGAAAACTAAACATGATTACTATGTAAATTCACATGTATTAGATTCATGATGTACATTATAGCTTAAACAAAAGGTGAGAACACTAAATATGGGTTCATATAAGCAAGTGTGTCTCAAATACTATACATGTATGTCAAGGATCTAATAAACATGAAATGAACATACTAATCCATAGACATCAAAAACATGTTATAAAGCATCAAAACATGCTATAAACAATAATATGAAAGCATGTAAACAATAAATGGGAGTTAGGAATTTGTTACCAAAACCTAGAAGGCAACTCTCCTTGTCTCCAAAAACATGGTGGTCATCTCCACCAAACTTCCCTTGAAAGTGATGCATCCAAATGATTTCTTTTAAGTCCGGAACGCATCCACTCCAAGGTGTCATCACTCTCACGTCATGTGAGAGCCCACACCTACATCAAAAACAATAGAGGGGTGGTCTTTGGTACCCACATCTTGTTGGGTCCATGGGGGTTAGTCCCTTCCCTAACCCAAACAAATTTCTTTGCTAAATTTGAAACATTAAATCTATCATAACAAAATTTAGCAAGATGGCCTTTTCGGCCACAATGTGTACATGTGTACACATGAGCATACATGTGTTGATGGTGTCCGTGTGGAGCATGTGTATGCCGTGGAGGGTGTGCATGCATAAAAGTTGGAACTTGTTTCTTACGAACCAAGGTTTCCAAGCGAGTGTGGTTCATGGCACATTTGCTCATAGTTGAGCCCAAACAATCTACTCTCTTCTTTAACATACAAATATCATCATTAATTATAGAAGAATGGTACATGCATTAGGTAGACTAGATGAAGCTACACTAGCATGGCAAACATGTGCATCAATTTTACTTTTCAAAACCATATTCTTATCTAAACAAGCATTCAACTCATTTGAAATAGAAATAATTTTATTTTTCAAAGCAACATTTTCTTTTAAAACAAAATCAACTTTCTAAGACAAATTTTCATTTTTCTTCAAAAGAACATGGCAATCATTTTTATTTTTCAAAAACTCATTTTCTTTAAGTGCAAGATCAAGTTGAGATTTTAATGAATCCCTCTCATTAGCAATCTCCTCTTTTTCTTGCAAAATAACATCAAGTCTAGCAATCAAATTTTTATTTTCATTATTAATGCCTAGACTCTTCTTTTTCAAAACTTTATAGTTTTCTATTAATTTTTCACAAACAATAGATAGTTCTTCATTTAAAGCATGGGAATCAACATAATCATTTGAAGAACTAGCACAATCATTACTATCTAGTTGAGTTTCCGAGTGTACCTCAAGGGAGTCATTCCCTTAGACCATATAGCATTGTGGTGGTTCGGATTCTCCACTAGATTCCTCTTCTTGTTGGATTTGGACTTGAAGCTTGGAGGTGTTGGTGGTTGTCAATTTGTTCCACACTACAAAAGCGGAATCAAAGTTAGAAACACATAAAAGATAATCTTTAGATAAAGTGCTTCTAATGGCCTCAAGGGCTTGTGCATTGGCCCCTATATGATTGCGATCACCAAGGAAGGATTCCTTGGTAATAGCAAGATAAACTTTATGACCTAGGGTTTGTAAATAAACGGTCATCCTAATCTTCCAAATATGAATGTTGGAAGGGTCATACATAGGTGGGGTCATGAAGGCCATGGTAAACTATATGTGTGCAAACAAGCAAATGCAAACAATAGATTAGCAAGCAAATGGATCTCACTCCTAGGATGTTAAGCCTAATATCAGGAGTACTAGCTCTGATACCAATTGAAAAACACCTAGAGGGGGGTGAATAGGTGTTAGTGCTAATCTAAAACTAAATGCAAAACTAAGTGCGCTAAAACGGAAGCTAATGCAAATTATGCACAAACTAATACAATACAACAAGTGTAACCGAATTCCCCTTGCGAGGCTCTGAACTAACTCCCCTTGATTCCCCTTGAAATGGGTTGAGGTGTTATGTGAAGCTCTTGTTGGATGAGTATAAGTTAGGCACACACACACACAAGCAATCCAAGCAATCAAGGATATAGCAATATGGATTATGCAAGGCACAACACAAGTAAATAAATATGACAAGATGAATTATGCTCAACACAAGCAAATATGATATGAATGAAATATGATGATTTGCACAATATAAATGAGAGAGAGTTAGAGAGACAATGGATCAATCGCAAAGACCAAGATATGTTTCGAGGTTCGAGCACCTTGCTCTACATCCCCGCCTACACCACCGTGTAGGATTTTCAATCCACTATCTCCCACCGAGAGAACCTCTACCGAAGAGGATTTATTACAACACTAGGAGTACCAAACTCCTCTCTCAAACAACAACCTCCACCGAGGCCAACAACCAACCAACAACCACCTCTACCGAAGAGGCTCACAACCAACACAATCACCTCTACCTAAGAGGGATCCAAACCAATACCACTCCGATCACCTCTACCGAAGAGGGATTCACAAAAGTAAGGAGGGTTTACAATAAGTGGTTACAAAGACCATAAACACAATCTTTCTTTCTTTTCTCTTTTCTTTTTCCACAAAAACAAGATCCTAATAGATTAGGATAGGTGATAGCTCAAGTGTGGAAACAAGGTGTTTTTGGAAACCAGCAACAAAGAAAATCTACTTGGGAAATCACTTGTAAATGATAGAAAACGAAAAACAAAACAATCTCCTAAAACCCTAGCTTTCTTTGATTTTCCAAAAACCCAAAAACAAATAAGATGAAATCTTTTTGACTTAAAAACTCTTTTAAAACTCTTTTAAACACTAGAGAAAGTCTGGAATTTTTCTCCTTGAAAACCTTAGCCAAAATCTCAAAGAGATAGGGTTTATATAGGCCAAAACAGAAACTAGCCGTTAGAGCTGAGCTGGCAGCTCTGACAGGCAACGGTCGACCGGCCAACGGTCATATTTTGACCCGTTGGAGCTACCGGTCGACCGCCCGGTCGACCCAAACTAACAGAGAGCAGAACTCTCTGCAGCGGTCGACCGTCCACTGTGCTGCAGACGTGCACAAGTCTGTGCACGTCGGTCGACCGGTGCGGTCGACCGTCCCTTGGTGCGGTCGACCGTCCCGGTCGACCGACCAGCCTGTCAGCACAAAAAATAAGATCAGAAAATATTTTTATAAAATCTTTTATCTTTTTCTGAAAATTCTATAAAACTTATTTTTAACATTTTATATTGAAACATAAACATGTGATAAAAATTTTCAAGATATATATCAATCATATCAATTCATTTTTGTGTCTTGCCAATTTTATCAAAAACCAAAACTTGTATTTTTATCAAACTTGATTTTTCAATAGGAAATCTGATTTTCCTAAAACTTATAGAAATACAAAAACATGATATTTGAACATTATTAAGCATGATGCATATGGACATAGGTCCAATATACATTCACAAAATATATCACAGTTTTTGTTCTTTAATTTCAAAATATGTTTTATACCAAAACATAAAACTACATGAATAGGTATGTCATTCACAAACTACATGAATAGGTATGTCAAACTAAGTTTGTATAAGTCATATAAGCATGTATGTATATAGAGCACATCTAATATACATATAAAACATGTAAACTTGTTTTGTTCAAACTATTCATGAAAACCAAAATCCAAATCATAAAATGTGTGTGTATGTGTACTTGAGCATATCAACTATACTAAGCTTTACAAATGGATCTAAAACACACTAAACTAAACTATGGGTACCTAAGTCTTCGAGTCATCAAGAAGACTTGCTCCCAAACGCGATCCACCGAGTGCAAAGGTATGATCTTTAAGCTTTGGCACCGGAATCACCATGATAAGCTTCCAAACACCTTGTTGAAGCTAATCACCAACTAATATCTTGGTTAATGATCTGAAACTTAAACAATACAAGATTATTAGTAAACATAACTATATGAGTTAATCATCATCAAAATTAGGTGGAAGGCCTTTGGGCCAACAGACCTAACTGAAGGAATCTCGCGTTTTGGACGCCAAACGTGAATTTCACGTACTGGACGCGGCGCGGGCAAGGCGCGAGATTGTACGTCGCGTCCAGCCTCAGTTGGACAACCAACGGTTCCAACTTGCAGCTGACGCGCACGTCTCCTCTGTCGACGCTCGGCGTTTCGATTGCGTCGAGGAGGTGGAGAGAAACCAACAACATCCTGATGTTGAACATCAGGGATTTTGACCACGCGGGTCTCCTGAGAGACGCTGACGCGGGTGTTCTGTGCGACGCGGTTGGTCGCAAAGGCAGGTGTGCCTGGGACCACGCGGGCCTTCTGAGAGGCGTTGGCGCGGGTACCTTGCTTGGCACAGTCGGCAGCAGGGGAGCTCGAGAAAGCCACGGATTGGGCGTCGAGGCCATTCCCCGTCGAGACCCGGCGACAGACGCGGGTCTTTGGGCTCTTGGAGCCGGAAGAGAGAAACTCTTCGTACTTCGCCTGGTCGAACTCGACAACGAGCGATTCGACCATCTTTTCCTTATAGTGGACGTCATCTTGCGTCACTATTTGCTCCTCAGTGACAAACGTAGTCCCCAGCGGAGTCGCCATCTCTTGTATGACCCGGAAAGAGGGAGACAGTGAATTGCCGTAAAAGTTTTCCTTGAATCAAATGAAAAAGATTACAACAAGAATTGTCCCTTCCGGTTACAAGGGAGGGAGAATATTGAATCTTGAATTCCCCCTTTGTTTAAGGCTGGGTTCTTCGTGTGGCGGTGGAGAGTGAATCTTGTTCTCCGTTGACCAGATGATCGTCCTTCAGGGATCTCCTCTTTGGCCGGTAGAAAGAGTGACACAGCTCTGTCTACCAAAACTCTAAAAGAGAAGGTAGGCGAAGGCTAGCTCGTACGCAGCGAACTTGCTGAAGAGTTGATCTGCTTCTTCTCTCCTTCTGATTGCCGATTGCCGATTTCTCGATTCCCGGATTGATTCTCTCCGATCTCTCCTCCTTGTTGATGATCTCCGATTGCCTCAACCTCATAGTAAACGAGGCTATTTATAGAGGTCCTAGGGGTGAACGTGCCCCCTGAAAACGCTCCACAATGAGGGCCAACTTCCCCGCTACATGGGCGGTAACTAACCCACGTGCCTGCTAAAAATATGCCACGATGGGGGCTGATTTCCCTTACGTGTGGGCAGTGATTGGTCCCTTGACCAAGGCGGTTATAACTGAGATGCGGGTTTCAAGCCAACGCGTCTTGATGCTGAGACGCGGGTGTCGAGCCAACGCGCCTTGATGCTGAGACGCGGGTGTCGAGCCAACGCGCCTTGACGCTGAGACGCGGGTGTCGAGCCAACGCGCCTTGACGCTGAGACGCGGGTGTCGAGCCAACGCGCCTTGATGCTGAGACGCGGGTGATAGTCCCTCGCGTCTAGAGCTTGAAACTTTGCTTTTCAATAGTTTGTCCTCCAGTAACTTTTGGACGGCCTACAATGTGTGCCCATACTTGTATTCAACCAAGAGAGCTTCAAATAGCACCTCAACTCTTATTTAGAAGAATTTAGAGGAGATAGTCCAGAGCCCTTCACCGGGAATTCGGCTACACTCTTTGATTACACTAAGTGTGTTACAAATTTGTTTTAATTCCGCATCATTTGTCATTAGATTAGCCTTGCACCTATTCACCCCCCTCTAGGTGTACTTTCATGGGAGCTGTGGCTTATAGGCTGGCACTGCCCCCATCTTTGGATGACGTGCATGACGTCTTCCATGTTTCTCTGCTGAAGAGGTATATCCGGGATGACAGTCATGTGGTGGATCATTCTGAGTTGGAACTTAGGCGGACCTATCCTACACCAAGAGGCCTATGGTTATTCTAGACCGGACCACCAAGAAATTGAAGAAGCAGACTATTCCACTTGTTCTGGTATCTTGGGGCAATTGACCTCCGGGAGAAGCAACATGGGAGCGGGAGGATATCACCCGCGATAGCTATCCCCACCTTTTCCATGATGATTAGGTAATTTCTTTCCACACCTGAATTTAAATTTTGAGGACGAAATTGTCTTATTAGATGGGTAGATTGTAATACACTATTTAAGTTTTACCAAATAATAATAATAATATCATAAGAAAAAAATGGTAACTTATATGCAGGCGTTAGAGATCAAACTCGGGTTCCCAGCAAGGGAGAGGAGAGAGTAAACTATTATGCCACATTGACGTGTAATTCAAAAGCACTTGGATTTAAATTTGAACCTAATAAGCTAGTAAATCTATAATTTTTAAATCTAAACCGAATTTTCCTTGAGGATTTCAATCTTCAATCTTATCTGAACTACTAAACCAAGTAATCTAAACCTAACTGAAACTCAAATTTTTGAGATATCTAATAACCTATATAAAAACCCAAACTCCTCCTTTCTTCTACCTCAAGAGAAATCCAAAATCCAAACTCTCCCCACTTTTTTTCTCTTTCTCCTCAAGAGGATCGTGAACGAAAAGGGGTTTGGAGGTACAGGGATTGAGAGCAAGAAAGGAGGATCAACTCAAGTAAGTAGATCTAGATTGTGAATTCAATTTCAATTTTTTTAAAAAAATTAAATTAAATTAGAACTACAAGGATAATTTATTAATTTCAGCAATCTGCTTCTCAACTTATCTATTCCCGTATGACAAAACTCATCGCATAATTATTGGTTCCTAAAAACTTACCTAATAAAATTTTTGTATGATCATTGTTTTAATACTCCATAAAGTATTGATTTGAGAAAATCAAATCTAATTAAGTAAACTAGTGTTTCTTAATTAATATAATATAAATAATTTATTCAATATCATGTCTATACTAGGGTCATCTATAAAATTTTTACGCATCTAAACCAATTAAAAGTTCAACTAAAATAAATGTGGGAGGGTACTAATGCACAAAAAAAATATACACTTTACAAAACTTCTATAATTTGATCTAAAAAAAGCCGTGAATCTGCACAGACCTCCTTGGGTCTGTGCAGGGCCAGGCCGGCCAGGCCACACCGGGCCTGGCCCTGCCCTGGCCCTGGCCGTGGCCGGGCCTAGTTGCCGGCCGGGCTGCACAGGGGGGTTCAGCCCCCTGTGCAACAATTCCCAAAGAAAAAAAATTGGCAGAGGCCCACAAGCTACTTTCCGCCTAGCTCTGCATGAGCTGCCTCTTCTGGATTCATACCTGCACAACAGAACCCGACCCAACAGAAAAATTCAGACTCGTTAACTTGCAAAAAAATAATTAAAATGATTAGTTAAGAATATCAAAAAAAATGAAGAAAAATATAAATAACAGTCTACAATACTTTTACTTTCTATGATAAAATTTTCAAAGGAATAACAATATAAATTAAGTCAGATTACCCCCTTTAAAGTCAGTTTTTCTTAATGAAAAATTTAAACCCGTTAAGAAATTTAATGTTATAAAGTCTTTAAAACCCAACAAAAGAAAATTTAAAATTGGTCAAATTAAACCTATTAATTTCATGTAATCTAGAGGATCATATTCCCAACTTAAGCTAATTAATCAAAAAAAAAAAGATCCTAACAATTTCTTTTAAAATAATTTATGTTGATTTATTGGGATCTTAGGATTTCAGTGCTTTGGAGTGTGATCTAGCTCAGGTGAGTGCTTTTTTTTTCCCTTTTTCATTTAAATAAGGATTTTTGTGATAAATGATTTTATCTAGTAATTTAACTATGCTATAAAGGCGATTTAAATGATCAAGCTAGTTTTCTAGTATTTAGAAATTTTATAGTTTCATGAATTACCTCCATGTATAGTATATTTATGTATTTCTGTATGCAATAAAGTTCACTTGTTCTTAGTACTAAACCTATATGATCATTGCATGACATCGGTTAGGAATTTGCCACTAAGACTCACCGGAATGACATTTGTGACATTTATCTGATGAACATCATGTCCATGTTATCTAATTATTGAGAAATATTGTTATACGGTGACAATCTTGTTCTGCTTATCATGTTCACCGACATTTATATCCTGTTATACATGTATCACGATTTCACTTTTGATGTTGTTACTATTGTCATTACCGAGTTATCCCAGTAAATTTAGATAACATGTACGTTTAATAATCTTGATAACTAATAACATGATATTAAACAACTTACACTGGGATTGGGGAAATTGATAGAGGAGACAGCGTCTGTATTTTTGGTGGACCTAGGATTTAGATTGTGCAGCCGAAAGAGAGTTCCACTGCAGGATTTCGGTGGGGTGACTGGCACCCCGTCCTGTTCTTATTCATGTTATGCATGTTATATATATTACCTGACCTGTTATACATGTTCCTGACTATCTTGCGGAAGGGCCTGGTTCAGCGCCAGGAGTCTGGGCCGTGGCTGGGTATGCACGGAACCCATCTAAAATACAGACGATGTCTCCAACCAATCAGTTTCAATAACTGAGGACCTCGATTGGTACGTGTAGTAGGCGTAATATGGGATGTGTCTATTACATGTGACAATTGGTATTCGCTGACATAATTAATAATGAAAAACCAAATTCTTATATTGACGTTATAGACTGAACCTGATTTATGCGTGTATGTTATGATAGACATTTGATTATACTCATGACCTGATGTACCACTGACTGCTTAGTTACTTTTCATTTATTGTTTGGCATGTTATTCCAATCTTATCATGAATATTTTCTTTCATAATATGCTTACATGTTACATTCATGTGCACCTTCCCTTTTTATTTTACCACTCATTAGGTCGCTTATTGACGACCCTAAATTTGCTACGCTCAGATCCAGATCCGAGGACATTGCAGGATTAGGAATACTTTGAACGTGTTGCAGATCTCCAGTAGACCATCCTCAGTTCAGTTCGTAAGGACTTTTAGTATTTTTGGTTCTATTCTTGTTATGCTTTAATAACTGAACTTTTAAGACATTATTGTACTTACTTTTGAATGCTGGAACAAATTGTGAACTTTATATTTTGATTTAATACATTGAGACTTAGCGTATTTATATTGAGAATACGTCGGCTACTCTCATCACGTACCCAATTTTGTGTATTTTGGGAAGTGGGGCGTGACATCTACTCATCCTATGGCATTTCAATTTTACTGTTCCACGTTTCACAGGATGATGTTAGAAGAATCTCTTAAATTTCAGTTCCACATGAGACTTGTTAGAGTGTTGAGAATGAAGTGTGTTCCTATCATCATCCCAAAATCATTTTTTATCACTGCCGAAAAAATTGCAATGAAGTCCCGCTCTCTTTCTCTCTGTATAATAATTAATTAAACTATACTTAACTTAATTTGGATTAACTCGAAAAAGGGCATACTAATTATCAAATATAAACAAGACATGCTCGTGTACAAACTGTTAAACACAATTATTACCTAATTGATAATAGATAGATAGATAGATCGGTCACCATATGATCAAACCTTGTTCGAATTTCTTACATGATTTACAAATCTGCCCATGGTGTCATTATTCGCAAATAAACTATCACTGAGGGGCTTATCTGCAAAACAAGCCATGGTAAACTCGTCTTATTGCGTGCTTAACGGTGGGGATCAAGCCTTGAGAACTCCGCGGGGAACGCGCCAAACGCCGTTGACGGCCGGGATCAAAAAGTAAGATAAAGTGCTTTAAACAACTAACGGCCCGTTTCCCCAACACGTGTCCATCGTTCGATAAGTAACGGCCCCCGCCAATCTCTCTGTTACCATTACGAATCACGTGACTCCCAAGATACTCGTCCGCCGCGGCTCTCTCAAAAAAACACGAGTATCTCGCGCTACTTCTCGAGCCCAGGCTCGAACTGTAAAATTTAAAATTTTCCTTTTACGCAGTGAGGAGACTCACACACTTGAAAATAAAATAAAAATAAATTCAAGAGATACGTTGGCAGTTATAATTTCTACATGTACCAAATACAAGACACAAAAGCCCTCGTTATTTTTGTTTGCCAATAAACTCTGTTTTTATTACAAAGTTTCATGCCTTCTTTGATCCCAAAAACCAAAAAAACAAACTACAAATATATAATAAAAAAATTGAAATTAGAAACAAAGACCAGATTAAGAACTAGTCTTCCTCTTGAGCCAGCCAGCCCTCTCTCTTCTCTCTGTGTGAAGAAAGTGTTTCTGGGTCTCTGATTGCAGCATTAATGGTTTCTGGTATGTAGAGAAACAACCCATCTTTACTTCACAATTTGCTCTCTGTTTTGCTCATTTTTGCTCTCACATCAAGAGAAGTTGGTCTGATTTGGCTGGTCTCTGAGAGAGGCCCAGAAAGGGGTGGGGGGTCTCCCTTTGTTTCTTGATTTGATGGCCAGATTCATAGAATTAAGAGCTGTTTAATGTTGTTTCCAAAATTGACTGAAATCTGAATTCATGCATTTGCCTTTTGGTTCATGGGCTTTAATTCCTCTTGCTGGATTCTGGGTGTGAGAGATCTCAGAGTTTTAAGTGATTTAGCTGTTTATACTTTTTCTGGAGATAGATCTTTAATAATTTGCTCTGTTTTTTTTTCTCTTGTTTTTGTTTTGTGCAGAGAGAGGAGGCAGTCAGTGGTTTGAGGAGATCTCCCCTCATGGTTGGTGATGATTTCAACAATGGGTCTCAAATCTAGGAGCTGAGAGAGATGAGTAGTAGTTGCAGTTAGAAGATAAAAATCCCAATTTCTCTTGGTTTCTTTGTTTGTGTAAATCTTTTGGGATGGAGCTTCCAAAGGATTTTGGGATCCAGGGTCAATGGATTCCAGTGACCCCTGCAAAGCCCATCCCAATCAAGAGGCCGGCACCGCCGATTTCAGGCCCCAGTTGGATGGATTCCGTTGACGGCAACGGAGTCTCCAGCATCCCGTGGAGCGTCCCCAACCACGGCCAGATGGCGGCATTGGCCTCTGCAAGCCAGGGGCAGATAGATGGCCGCGCGAGCGGAGAGCTGCGGGCATTGGTATTTAACAGTGACAGGGTAGCAGCTCAGGTGCCCTCCTACAGGAGGCTTTTGGCGATAAACGATCCGGCGATCGCGAGCAAGATGAATTTAGCTCCTTTCATGGTTGCCCGGATCGGCGGTGGTGCTGGTGGGGTTGGTGGCAGTCAAGAGATGAATGCTGAATCCTCGAATCGGAATCAGCTGCTGTTGAATGGCAAGATCTTGTTTCCAATGAACCGCGAAAATGGAGGTACCCGGTTGCTGCCGCTCTTGGCACCAAAACCTCAGTGTGAGTCATCTTTGATCATGTTCATGACAGATTTAGTTTGTAAGTTTATTTGTTTGTTTCTTTGTTTTTTGTTTTGATTTGCAGATAGATCGGGCTTCCCTTTATTTCCAAACCTCAATTCATTACCAGAAAATAATAACATGGCAACTAGAGTTGTCGGCGAAGCGATGCCCTCTCCGGCAACCCCTGCAACCATGGAGAAGAACCAGAGGGAGAGGATACAAGATCGTCTGCCTCGTGAAATCATCGATTTGGTTGGTGAGACTACATCCTACCAGGATCTTCTGCGGACTAAGTTTGGCAAATTGCCACAATCTATAGCAGATAACCCTGTGGAACAGTGTTTCTCAAATCAAGTAGAGTCATCTCAGATTGTTACTTCTCAACATCAGGAGGGTGAGGGAATGTGGTAGTTAATTCAGCTGAAGGTGTTACTGTTCAGCAAGGTGAGAGAGAGAATCAAGATAGACTTGAATAAGACACCCACCGCAGAAGCCAAAGAGGAAGAAACATAGGCCTAAGGTGATTAGAGAAGGGAAGCCTGCGAGAACACCCAAGACGGCAACTCCCAAGCCTACAAAGACTACAGAAAATCCTTCAGGCAAGAGGAAATATGTGAGAAAGAAGAAAGATGCAAGCCAGCAAGAGACCCCCATAAACCACAAGAGACCCCGTCAAGTGCAGCATTAGGAGAGATTGTTCATCAAGATTGCCGAAGTAGGAGCAAGCCTGTTAGGCGTAGTTTGAATTTTGATTTAGAAGATTCTCAGGCGTAGATCGATTGTCAGGATCGGCATCGATGATGTTTAGACAGAATGTATTAGAAACACAAGGTCGAGAAACACATGCAGTGGCAGAAACTGTTGCTACCTCCCGAACCACACCAGATGCTCATTGTTCCCGGGGCAGGGCTCAGTGGCAGTGGAGAATTCAATTGGTTGTGGTGTCGGATTTGACCTCAACGGTTTGACAAATCAATGTGGAAATGAGAATGTGAGAATTCCGCAAACCCCAAATCAACCTCCCCAGCCTTCCAGGCAGGAAATTATGAGATCAAAATGGCAGAAGGACTTTGAAAGGATGCTAAATAAGATGAGCCCATCTCAGCAGCCTCCTGCAAGAAGAGAGGGGAATTTGAAGAAGCTTGCCAGGATGATGAATTGCCAAAACATTCCAGGCAACCATGAGAGAAATTTGATTGATGTTCAAGGTCAGGCTGCTTCGAATAGCAACTCAAATTTGCTACAGCAAGGAGCAAAGAGAGTCTACAATCTTGTTGATAATGCTCAGGTTCTGGCAAATATGAGTGTCATGCAGGCAAACAATGGAGCTGGCAAGGTGACAGGAAACTACAATGCGAGCAGTATTGATCCATGTTCTCCTGATATCCACAAGAGGAGGAGAATAGAGAATGGTCAGAAGGAACTCACTCCTAATGCTTATTCTACATCCGCTTGCACTCTTCTAGTGGTTGGAGAAGTGTCAGTACCATGCAAAATACTAGCACACTATACACCTTTGCAGATGCACACAGGTTGATGGCCCTTGAGAAAGGCAATCTCCGAAGCATATGTTGGAGTTCAATCAAGTTGAGAGGGTGACAAATGGTGGACAAGTTAAAGATCACGGACTGATCCCAACTCCGACAAACCTGGCTAGTAATTATAAAACGGATTGCAACCAACCTCCGACTCCTGAGAAGGCACCGGAATTAGCATTGGTCAGGAAACTGAGATTTATGGACCAAAAGCTCGTGTTGAAGTCTTAACTGCCAAGCAAATGAAATCAAAAGCTAGAAGGCAGAGAAAGAAGGAACCAGATCCTCTTGTCAATTCTATCCCCACAAATGCCAACCAAATGGGGCATGTTGCTGCTGCTTGTCAATTGGTTCTTCTCCTACATCTGAATCAACACAGCAAAGATCAAGGGCTGCACATCTTGGAGCCAGCCCCCACCCAAGATAGTCATACTAGCAGCAGTTATAAAGCGTCAGCCTATCGTGGCTTCCAGTCAGGGCCAGTCGTAGCATACGGGGGCCCTATTGATGAAATTGTTCGAAAACTAAGTTTGCTAAACATAAATGTTAGCCATGAAGAGGTTGCAGTTCAACCACAAAATGCTATTGTTCCTTATGTTGGAGGAAATGGTACAATGGTTCCCTTTGAGAGCCCATTCAGGCTTACAAAGAAGCGGAAGCCTCGGCCAAAGGTTGATCTGGATACGGAATCAAATAGGGTTTGGAAACTTTTGATGGGAAAGGAAGAAGGTGAAGAGGGAACAGACATAGACAAGGAGAAGTGGTGGGAGGAAGAAAGACGAGTTTTTCGTGGTCGTGCAGACTCATTTATTGCTCGGATGCATCTTATTCAAGGTATTTATTGTTGGTTTTCTAGATTTCAAAACAGTATTTGCTCCTTCTGATTTTCTTTGATATCTGCATAATATTTTCTTTTTCCTGAAAACAAAATGAATTTGAGTTATTTTAAGGCGCCATGCTTTAACTGTTTGAAACATGATCATCTCCTCTAATTCTAATCTAGGGGTATTGCATAGGATTATGCAGCTTTTGAGAGTGGAAAATTGTGAACTTCCCTCTTCACTATTATGGCACACAAAGAAAAGGTGTTTTATTTCTCCCCACGAAGTGAAAACCTCTCCCGGAAGCAAACACAACTGAAATAAACAAAAATTTTGACTCAATTGAAACTAACAATAAAAGCTGCCAGCCTGTGTGCTTTTTGAATTTTGTATCACTGTGATCTGATATGATGATTATATGTAAGAGTAGAACTGAAATATATGGAGTTCCAATGTTTTTCCAATGTTTTTATTTTCTAGATTTCCATACATAACTGTGCATGACTGATAGCTTGTGGATTTAATTTAGAATATGAACTTCTCTTTACATTTTATCTTCTTTTTCAGGTGATAGACGCTTCTCTCTGTGGAAGGGATCAGTTGTTGATTCGGTAATTGGCGTCTTTCTTACACAGAATGTTTCAGATCATCTGTCAAGGTGAAACTGATTTCTTTAACTGATCTTTTTCAATAGATTGTGTGGCTTATGTTAAGCCTAATCATGACCCTTCTCTTTCATCTCTTCAGTTTTCTGTGAATAAGGATGAAACATCCAATAACTTTGAACTTCAGATTAAACTGAGATTTTAATCAAGAACAGGAAGCTGCAAAGTAGCCTTATTGAGTTTGAGTTACTCATGGTTTTTGTATTTTGATTTTGACAGCTCTGCATTTATGTGCCTGGCTGCAAGGTTTCCTCCTCAGTCAAAAGAAAATGCCAAGACTGCTGATGGAGAAACTATAAGCAGATCTATAGTTATCAATGATACGACTAGATGTCAGGGAGAAATATCACAGCCAGAGTTCTGTGGTCAAAGTTCAGTAGGGATCAATAAATCTGAGAAAATGGACAATAAAGAAACAGCTAACAGTAATGAATCACTTGAAAGCAACAATGGAGGTGGTAGCATAGACTACTCAAAAGAAAGCAGTTTGGATTTCCATGAAATAGAGCTACGAATAGGTCAGGAATCACCTGATAGCAATTTATGCACTGCAGTTACTGTCACTAGCTGTACAAGTGCAGTAGAAGGTGATGATAGAAAGTCACCGGAGGATGTTGTTTCATCGCAAAACTCTGTAATTTCATCTCAGAACTCTACAGAATGTCCAGGTCAAATAATTGATGAGAGTAAACTGAGTCCACTGTTGAACTTTGAAGCTGATGAGCTGCTGAGTGGAGGCACAGGCAATTGTTTCAGTTCATTCAGAGAGCTTCTGGAAATGGCAGATGGAAGAGTGTTGAATGACCTGAAATCCACTGGCAACGAATGGATTTCATCAGAACATGGTAGTAGGATTGACCGGACAGCTGCTCTACGGATTGACAAGAGTCCATCAGTCCCAAATGGACCTGCTTATCTCAATGGTGCAGGCCCATCAATACATACATCGAATTCCCATCTCCATGCAGTACAACACGACATCCCAAGCTCGTCTTGTGCTCCTTCATCATCTTACTGTTATCAGAATTTCTCAAGCTCCAGGTTTGTGGAAATGGAGAAAGCTGATTTCATCATAAATGAAAGAAATCAGTCTTACCTGCCTCTGTCTGGTTTTGGATTACATGAGACAAATAAAATGAAACATTGTGCAAACAATATGTTTCGTGCACAGGAAGTTCAACCAATGTGATGGATCAGAATGAGCTGTTGATTGCCAACATTGCGCCTCACGTTGATTCATTTGGACCAATAAACAAGAATCCTGCTCAGACAATAAGTTCTTCTGGATAGGAGTGAGGCCTCTTCAAAGTGAGAGGAATTCTTACTTTCAAAGTGAGGCTTCTTCAAAGAAAATTGCTTCAGGTATATGCTTAAATCAACAAGACTGAATGCAGTCATGTTCCAAAACAGAGAAGGGGAGGCAAAACTCCAAATAGAAAGGACATGGAAAGTAGTTGAAACTCAAGCTGAAATTCAGAATGGCAGCACTCTTCAAACTTGCTCGCACTCACAGAATGACAGTATTAGGAACAATTTAGTTGCTGGAGGTGCAGCTGAATCAAATTTAATAAATGAAGCATCAGCATCTGAGAAGGCTTCAGTTGAAACATTAAACAATGCCTCAAAGGCTAAGAAGGTAAAGGCTGAAACTGAGAAGAAGAAAACCTTTGACTGGATAGTCTGCGAAAACGGTATGTCAAAATGGCGCCAAGAGAGAACGGGGCAGAGACAGAATGGACTCATTAGATTACGAGGCCTTAAGAAATGCTGATGTGAGTGAAATATCTAATACCATCCGCGAACGAGGAATGAACAATATGCTGGCAGAGAGAATCAAGGTAAGGCTTCAAACACTATTAGAAAAGTGTTTCAGATAGAAGCTTGAGCATATATCCACACTAGTATCCAGCATCCGTAATGTACGTACAAAAGTTTTACTTTCTTGTATCTAGTTTGCAATCAACGTGAAAAAGAATTAAACACTTTAATTTAAGAGAAGTTTTTCCTTCAGAAATGCATTGAGTTACAAGAGATGTAGGGCCCATGTAAAAAGTGAGTGGTAGCAAGCCTAAGTGCATGCCAGGCGTTTCTAATTATAATAATTTGGATACTGCTTCAAAATTTAGTCAGAAAAACATCAACAAACTAGGTCTAATGAAATTCTCTGTAATTTCAGTCAATGAGCTTTGTTAAATATGCACTAAATCAAACACAGCTGGTAAATTATAATTACCATTACTAGGTGCAAAACCCATAAGAAATAAATTATAGTTTGTTCGTCTTCATTAAAATGTTGCTATAGTTATGGTTGTTATTTCTTTTTGCAGGACTTCCTCAACCGCTGGTTAGGGATCATGGAAGCATTGATCTTGAGTGGTTAAGGGACATTCCACCAGACAAAGCAAAGTAAGATCTATGATATAAATTTTGTGTTTGCTTTACTGATCATGCCAGTCATACTGAAGAATTGATTGAGCTAGGAGTTTCCTTAGATCAGCCATGAATAAACAATGTTCAACTTCCTCCTTATATGTAACCTAATTTTCTTTCATTCCGCTCTCATGTGAAAAAGAAGCTATGCTTTGATTGGTCTTTAGAAGATGGGATCCTTGGAAAATAATAAATTGTAAGATCACTCCAAATATATGTTGTAGTGCGTGTTAGACTGCCTATTCCAAAAAGGTGTCTTAATCTGGGAAGGATCTTAATTTTATTTTCTTTTATTGGAGAAAGCGGTTAGGAGAAAATCTCCGAAACCTAAATTTGTGATTTATTATATCACTATCCCATGGAGGTGATGGCCCTAAATTAAAGGGCAGTGCAAACTCCTTCCAGTCAAATGGAATAATATTTCTGTTTATGATCCATTATGTACCTGATGTCTATGATTGTGGTTCTTGCTCTGGATTTATAAGACTTATTTTGGCTTGGAACTTGTAAGAGTATAATTACTTTTGGTGCTTTCAGGACTACCTGCTGAGCATAAGGGGACTTGGACTCAAAAGTGTTGAATGTGTTCGACTTTTGACACTTCACCATCTAGCTTTTCCTGTAAGCCTTCACTCTTAATGAACTACTATACAAATTAATAGATATGCTAAACCTTAACTTTATTCCATCTATTTTCATTGACAAGTTGACACAAATGTCGGTCGCATTTGTGTAAGGCTGGGATGGGTACCGCTTCAACCCCTGCCAGAGTCCCTTCAGTTACTCTTTTAGAAATGTAAGCATCTTCGCATGAGATGGTGGTTAAATTAGTCTTTCAAGTTAGTTAGCTGCATGCCATACTAAAAAAATCATCTTTATTTTTTAACTTTACGTTCTCATTACTGTATAAAGGTACCCTGTCTTGGAGACCATTCAAAAGTACCTTTGGCCTCGGCTATGTAAGCTTGATCAGCCAACATTGTACACTCTAGCGCCCTACTCCAAAGAAATTTTTTTGCTTTCATCTAGATTTACTATATTCTTTGAAAATGGACTGACTAGCAAATCAACTAAATATAGTCATATGCCTAATTTCCCAGGTATGAGCTACACTATCAGTTAATTACTTTCGGCAAGGTAATGCTCTGAGCTTAATTTAATAGTTATTAAACTGATAGGTTCATTGGCATGCATAGTGAGGCAAAGTTTTATAAGTTCCTGTGCAGGTTTTTTGTACAAAGAGCAAGCCAAATTGCAATGCATGCCCAATGAGAGGAGAGTGCAAACACTTTGCAAGTGCTTTTGCTAGGTATGCTACTGAGACTTCAGATAATGCTAATAATTTAAATACTTGAAATTGTGAGATGTTTTTTTCCCCTGATCCCTAGTAATGCCACATGGATGATGACTGCTTTTGAGTAGTTATTATAAGAGTTTCTGTGTACTTATTGTGTATGTAAATATAATATACTTATTCTGAACTGTGCAAAAGACCTAGATTAGTACATATCTGCATCAAATAGGTGACTATATTAGCTAAAGATACATCAAATTCATATGTAGGTAATATGATGTGAATCTGGAGTAATATTTTGACGCAGGCAAGGAAGCAAAAAATGCCCTAGATCTCGTTCTAGTGTCAACGAACCCTAAAGAGTGTTTTTATGTAGGATAGAACACTTGAATTCATGAGTAAAGGATAAACAACTCGAATCCACGAGCAAATGAAAAGAGAAACTTAATTTTATTGATGATTAAAACTTGAATTAAAACTTAAATTACCAAAAACAAAGATACAATAGTTTTATATAGGCAATAAAAAAATACTACTTTAATTAGGAAACCTAATTAAACAAAAAAATGAAATAAATTGAAATTCAAATCAGACTGGAAGACTGAGTCATATACGGTTGATATGCACAGGCCTGTCGACAATAATAGGGTTCCTGTCAACAGAATGTATAGCCTCAACTCTCGTGAAAAATTTTGCATGCAATCTGTCGATAGCAATCTTGGCCTGTGGACAAACTGAGCTGCATATGTCGATGTCTGTTGACAACGCGGGTCTGACTGATTATTTTTGCTCTGATCTTTTACATCAGTCTCTCCTCTTCAAAAGAACTCATCATCGAGTTATCTAAATATAGTTTCTCGGTAGGGTGATAGTCATAGAGATCTGTCACCTTGATGTCTTGGACATCGCCATATCACTTGGAAGATCCACAACATAAGTGTTATCACTGATCTTCTTTATTATCTTGAACGGTTCATATTTCTTTAACTTCAACTTGATGTATGCTCCAGCTGAAATTCTCTCTCTCCTCAAGTACACTATCATCTACTCCTTCCTCAAAGAGTTCCTCTTGCTTCTTCTTGTCAGTCACTGCTTTATATTTTGCATTAGATTTTTTTTATTTCAATCGAACATGTTCTTGTATCTCTAGAACTTGTTCGGCCATGGTGCTAGTTGCATCACTAAACTTCTTCAAATTAATGTATAATGCATTAGCTTGTATAACGTCAACACTTTCCGTAAATGTTATATGTTTTCAGCCTCACTCGAACTGTAGAGAAAGATGTCATCAAAGTAAACAACTGCAAACTTCTTAAGGCATGGTTTCAATACCTGACTCATCAATGTCATGAAAGTACTAGGGGTATTAGATAGACCAAGGGCATGATCATTCACTCATATAATCCCTCCGAAGTCTTGAAAGGCTGTCTTTCATTCGTCTCCTGGCCTAATACGGATTTGGTGGTATTCACTCCTGAGGTCAAACTTCAGAAACATGCATGAACTCCCAATCTATCCAACATAATGTCAAGTCGAGGTCTGAAAATTCTGTAATGAATGATGATTTTGTTGATTGCTTGGCTATCTATACACATGGCCAACTTTCATCTTTCTTTGGTATTAAAAGAGCTGGCAGCACATGAACTCATACTCTGTCTAATATTTCCATTTGTATCAACTCTTCAACCTTCTCCTTCAGAACTTCACTCTTCTGGAGATTCATCTTGTAGTGGTGTGGAAGATTCGATATACTAGCTCTTGAAATAAGATCAATATGATGTCGGATATCTCTAATGGGTGGTAATCCTTTTGAAAGCTCGTCATGCACAACTCCTTTAAACTTATCCAACAATGGCCTCATCTTCTCGAAAATTTCAGCGGGTTGAGTAACTTCTTTTTTACCACTAAGGCAAATATTTACTTTGATTTTTCGATTCGATCAAACTCGCCTCGATTATATATGGATATGAATTTTGTTTTTCTTTTGTGGATTTTGGAGCACGTGGGATCGACCTCATGACAACTCTTGCCGTTCTAATTGAACATGTAGATGTTCATTTTATCTTTATGAGTGTATCAACATCATGTTGCATGGTCTCCCAAAAAGAATTTGGCATGCGTCCATATCAACCATATCACAAGCAACAGAATCTTGATAAAATTTGTCAAATGAATTAAGTATTGGCCCAAGGTTACAATCACTCCGGTTTTGGAGTTTTTGATGATTACAAAACATATATAGTTATTTGTACTAATCATATTTTAGTGTTTAAGTTTGTTTCAGGATTCTAAGGATTCAAGATGTATTCTTCCTAAAGGAAGGTGGTGACTGACTCAAGTTGACTAAATACGGGATCAAGATTTCAAGTTATTCACATTGCCTATGGAAAAACTCATATTGAAGATCTTATAGTCACCTAGAACTATTGTAAGAATTATATATTAAGAGTTAGGACATGATAAGTTGTGCTCAAGAAAACACACACATTTTCACTTTTCAAAATACAAGTTTTTTTAGTTAGTTGGTTTTGGTGCATGTTTGATGGATATACATGTTTCAAAATATTCATATTTTTATATCTAGTGTAAATTATGTATTTCAACTCCTATATCATGTTACTCAAATCTCAGACCATTTAAAAATATTTTCAAAATTTTCAAAGTTCAAAAATATTTTCAAAAAAAATCTGTTTCAGGCCTCACGGTCGACCGGACCTATTTCAGGCCAGATCGGTCGACCGCCCGATCGATCGGGCCTTGTGGCCTTGAGCGTGCACGTCTGCCAGTCGACCGGACTAGTCGACTGACAGACCTTGCGGTCGACCGACGGTCGACCGACTGCAAGATCCTTA